>JARHVA010000002.1:11405000-11957500 GCA_037957365.1 Torreya grandis
TTCTGCAAAGGTCCTTGAATTTGGTCTTCCTCCTGCCCGAAGGGTAGGTGCCCTTCGGGAATATTGAAAGTGACCCTTTCGAAGGGTACCCTGCCCTTTGGAACTTTTGAAATGGACTTTTCCTTGCTTTTTGCAACTTTTCCGAATTTTTTCGGACTTTGTCATCGACTCTTTCTATCTTTTCTGCCATCCGCAAGCACTGTTTGACCTCTAAAAATTGCCTAAGTGTCCGGAGAGTCCGTAGAAAATCTCCTGAGTGAGTCTGTAGATAATTTCCTAAGTGAGTCTGTAGAAATTTGAATAGACCGTAGAAAATTGCTTGAGTCCGTAGAAACCTGAAGAATTTGTAGAAATCTTCTGCTTGGCGAGAGAAAATCTGATTTGCGGAAGATTTGTCAACAGTTCTTCCTCCTTGTATCTCCACAGACCCCTGACTCACTGATACATAAGAGTTTCCCATATCAAATGAAGTGTATGCCAGCTTGTTCTTGGTGTAAAGTGTAGGTTCAAGCTAAGTAGATCAAACTTTTTTGGTGTATCACCCTTTTAGGTTAGGTTCTGTTTTCAACATTCTTCTCCCTTTTCACCCCCCACCATTGTTAGCAGTAGGAAATCCAAGACCTCAGAGATACATCAAAAGGAGCTAGCCCTTATCTAGAGACTCCCCCCAGTTTTGCCTTGCCCACAAGCAAGAGTGGAGTTTCCATTGTTGCACGTGGAAGGCAGGAGCCCAGCGTCCTGCCAAGGGTGCGATCCGCCTGCGTCAACAGGTTCCAACCAGCTGCACCTCTAGACATCATACCATACACCATCTGGAAAAAGTCATGCACACTGGAAAATGAAGTGGATAAAGTGTAGAAGTTTTTGCAACACATCTAACATGTTCATCTGTAGGTTTAGTAGATACTATCGCACCAACAATAGAAATACAAAGAGCGCCATGATGCGCATCGCATATCTCATGAATTCAAGGCGGTTGATAAGGTTTGATTGCATCATCAGAAGGAATGCTTCAAGGGTCATCCTAGGAAGATGAAGCCTTTACACCATATTGTGTTGTTGGAAAGAACACATTCGTCCTTGATTTGCCACAACACCTGGTCCGTCACCGAATATTCAATGTGGAACTCCTCAAGCCATACATTTCACCATTTCTTGAGCCAACATCAACTCAACATCCTTAAAACATGTATCTTGAACACATGCAAACAGTGGCTAGGGATTAGATTGTTGAAATCACAAAAATGTGATCCCGCTAAGGCCACATACATTAGTTGTTCCGAATAGTCAAGGCAAGATACCGCACTGATTAGGCTAAGTGGTACAACTTTCAGCAGCTTTAGGTTCAATTCTTGTAGCTCCTCAAGATAGGGCGAATGATCTGAGCTCAAAAACATTAGTCTATGCTACTTCAATGGAACATTTGCCGTTTGTGCAACATCTACAGACATACTGCGCAACATAGTCCTTGCATCGACATCCAAAACACACAACCACCATGTGAGCACTATGCTCCATGTCGCACCATGCCAAATGTCACTTTTAGAGCTTGAGCCATGCTGGCACACTTCTCAGCATACCACACTTCTGGAAGTCTTACTGTCACACCTACAGGTAGGCGAACTATCATATGTTGCAGGAGTCATTATGTAACCACCTTCCTTTGTAATTGCTTTCTTATAATGATATAGTTTAAGCTAAGGGGGACAAGCATTGCATGGTCATCTGTTTGCATTCGAGTCTAGGAAAATAAATTAGGAAGAGTATCCCACTTTCTGATCACTAGAATCCTCATTCTCAACTTTGCAGCACCTTGTACGAATATGTACCTTATCCTAACTTTCTCATTAAATAGATGTAGCACTATTCTGCTAATCAAATGCATACAAATGGTTTGCTGTTGTTTCTATTTACTATTGCATACTCTATAATTCATTGAATTAATAAGTTGCGTTTTCCTCCGCACCTCCATCTTGGGCATCGTGGTGCAAATCAAGGTGTAAATAGGGTTTGGAGGCACAATTCATTCAATCCCAACTAAGATAGCTACTTGGTTGGGCTAGAGAATAGTGGAATGGCTATAAATATGAATTTAAGGCACTGCTAATTCAATCCCAACTAGGATAGTAACCTTGGAAGTACTTGTTGTCAACCTGGAGCTGCGCCCTGAATCGAAGACGTGCATGAAATGGCCAGTCCTCTATCCGGTTGAAACAATGGGATCTTCTCACGAGGGTGGGTGCCTCAATGGTGAGAAGAACCTCCAGAGAAGGCTGGTTCCTGTAAAATGTATCAATGAGGATCTCTACTCTATGCTACGGACTACCATGGAAAAGGGAGAAAGAAAATTTAAGGGGAAATCCTCCCTAATAAAGGTGATACATTAAAAGATTGATCCACTCAACTTGGAACCTAGAACACTGAACAAACAAGGGAAAAGGAAGACCTTTGATTTCAATAGACAACTATGTATAAATATTTCATGAAGAGGTTCGATCCAACGACCAAAACATGAGGGAAAACGATGGAGAGAGGTCTGATATAAGACACTTTGCAGCCACCTAACATCCATTTACAGCTTTAACAAAAGACATAAAGAACACTTAACATGACTTGCATAATACGATAAGCTAACAACTAGGTACGAATTAGAATTTGGGAATGGAGAGAAATCTACCACATATGCAAATTGCTGAATGAATATACACTGCCAACACTTGAAATCTGAAAGTACAGTCCTATTGATTGAAAAGGTTACACAACTCACCAATGGCAGACTCTGGTCTAGCCAAGAGAGGGATAATTTTTCTAAGGCTGAAAAGCCATTTTATAGAGAATTACAAAAGCCAAAGATTGGCGTTGAAAACTTAGATTAACTTAAGGCTGACTTGGCCTTTCACTAAAATATGTTTTCCCTTTGTCTTTGCATGAAGCTTCTTGCGCTTGAGGAAGTGAACTTGTCTTTGTTCTGAACCGCCCACCTCTCTTTGCATGGAGATCCACGCCAACGTCATTTTTAGAACTCTACGTGAGCTGCTTGATGTCGAGTTGGAACGTTTGAAAGGCTGAGTTGGCCGTTTGATAAGCTGAGTTGGACGAAGAGATCATTCTCCTTTGCATGGGACACTCCTGGTAGATGTGGCGTTTAACAATTAGTCAACTCTAAATCTAGAACAGTCAACTCGACATTCGAATTTGGAACTCCGGTTGAAGCTGAGTTGGACCTTCAGATGCATGAGTTGATACGGAGATGAGCAGGACTTCAACAACCAGTCAACTGAAGCTTTGACCAGTCGATCAAAAATAGCCCTTGCTTGCATGTATTTTATCCTATTTTGGTCTGCCTGTTCATGTCTATTTTTGGCGGGATTTTGTATTTTGTCTATAGTAGTCTATATTTTCTTGGATTTCTTGGCTATTTCCTTAGCCTTTGGATCTCCTCGGCTTTATCCTCGCCAATTATCCCGAATTTGTTTTTGTGGACTTTTGTTTTGCCCTATGGCTTCATATTACCTTTGGAATTTTTTGTTTGCAATTTCCTTCGGACTCTATGTTTTCTCCTTTCATTTCCTTGGATTTCCTGTGGCTTTCTTAGCTTCATCTTTTGCCTTATTTCCTTCGGGATTCTTTGCCGCATTAATCCTTCGGACTTTTTGTCCGAAGGTTTCCTTTGTTTTTTCTTGTCTGCCGTCGGCTTTTCTCCACGGGCTTGTCTTCCTTGGCTTACTTCGAATTTCTTCGGACTTTTTGTCCGAAGGAATTCCTTCGGACAAAAAGCCCGAAGGAATTAATCCTTTGTCTTTTGCCTTTGCTCTTTGTTGAGAATGGACTTTGCTTTGTCGTCTTTGTTGGGGCCTTTGGCATATGTACCTTTCCGAATTCCTTCGGACATTTTGTCCGAAGGAATTCCTTTAGACAAAAAGTCCGAAGGAATTAATCCTTGTACCTTTTTTGAACTCTGCTGAGAATGCCCTTCGGATTTTGCACAAAGGTCCAGGCACCGACCAAGTGCCCTCCACAAGGGCTTCTGTCCCTTCATTTGTGCCCTTGTCGGAAATATTGTAGGGCACCCGGGTTTTTGCAGGGGTCTCGAATTTGACGTGTACCTTCTCGAAGGGTAGGTGCCCTTC
This sequence comes from Torreya grandis, assembly GCA_037957365.1. Taxonomy (NCBI): domain Eukaryota; kingdom Viridiplantae; phylum Streptophyta; class Pinopsida; order Cupressales; family Taxaceae; genus Torreya; species Torreya grandis. The sequence goes on from JARHVA010000002.1 coordinate 11,409,131, forward strand.
GAGATTGTTGAAAATGACCCTTTTGAAGGGTATCTTGTTTTGACCTCTTTTGCCTTCCAAAGCCCTTTGCAATTCCACGGACTTATTCCTTTGGATTTCTTTGGACTTTTGTCCAAAGGAATTCCTTCGGACAAAAAGTCCGAAGAAATTTTTCCTTGGGCTTTTTTTGCTTTTGGGCGGGACATTTGTTTGGCTGCGGGTGTTCCCTTTGTAAATTCTCCGAAGTATTCCTTCGGACAAAAACTCCGAAGGAATTACTTCCTTTGTTGTAAGCTCAGCAAATTCCCCGAAGGAATTGAAACTTGTAACTTCCTGCGGAGTATGTCCTTAGCACTTCTCTGAAGCTATGTGACATTCTGCCTTCTTTGATGAACCATTCCTTCGTACAAAAGTCTGAAGGAATTTCCGTTGTAGCAAAGGCGCTCACAAAAAGAAAAACAATGTATTCTTTCTTTCCTTGGACGGAGATGTGAATTTTCCGAATGGCAAGAGACAATCTGTCATGTGGAAGAATTGTCAACAGTACTACAGCCACTAAATGATTTCCTCTTTTGTTTAGGTGTATCAGGGTGAATGTAAACGTAGGGTGGAGAGAAAATCATAAAAGTTGCAAGCCCCATAGAAAAGGAACTAGTCAGGGCGTTGAAAACTAGAATAGAGTTGGCTGGAAGTGGTAATGGTATGGGAATCTATCACATTTCCATGTTTGGTTTTTCTTAGTATAGAAATATCATAGCTTTGATGATTTTACCCAACCTTAGTCGATGATGTGTCAGTTTGTGGGGACAATGACTCACGTTCCCTCCCCCTATTCTAGGGATTGAAGAATGTGGTGAGGATGTCCTTTCCATAGCCAAAATGGGAGGTGTAGGGGATGTTGAGGGGATATTTTAGGGCCATTGCCGCATTTGGGACGCCAGGATGGCTTGGAATTCCTCAATTGTCCTTGGGGCACTTGGATGCCCCCCTACGGTGGTACCAATCCTTACATCTACGCATCCTTGGGATTTTATTGACTCCAATGGGGGATGATCAAGCCTCTTCGAGATTCTCTTGGCTCTCATGCGGGACATCCAGGCCTCCTTGGGATACTCCTAATTCTGTTTGGGAGATATAGAACTCCTGGGGATATATACTCCTATGTTCCAGACCCTCACAAGTCCTTGTGTTATCTCTTGGAATTTTGGGGTCTATCTAGCCATCCTTGTATCTTGATTCACCATCCCTTGCATCGATGTCCCCAAAAACTGGTGGACCATAGTTTCACCTTAGCTTTGCAAGTCTAAGATGGGAACTCTTCATGCTTAAATTGACGATCTAGGATCTGCATGCTTGATGAATTTAGAGTGTGACTTGCGTCCACCCATTTGCTTTCAAACTATCTCTTTCTACTTTCTTTACGCTGCTCTAAATCCTTAAGATTCCTTTTGTTAAGATTCCTATATAGTTTTGGTCTTTGACAACAAATTACAATTCTCTTGCACCTCCATCTCAAGGTTTGTTAGGAGGTTAACAATCTCTTATATGAACTCATCATCATGTTTTAAAGTATTGAAGTTTCACTTTGTCAAGTGGGAATAGGTTCATGCTCCATTCATGTTAGGTATGGTAACCAACTTCTTGCTTGTTTCTTGAGTCATGTATATTCTTAATTTTTCTGCAAAAACTCACCAACCCTTCATTCAGCATGATTTTGACATGGTTTCTATTTATGAATGCTTATTTACATGAGATATTGCTATTTAAAGGCTAAAATTCTTACAAAGACATTAAATGTTTCCAACACTCGCCTACAAAATTCCAACCGTCCACATCCTTTTTAATTTATATCCGTCTTCCCTTTGAATAAACACTAATCCACTTGCATAATAATTTGATTGATTTCTAATAAATATGTGCAACAACATTTTCCTTGATTTTACATCTTGATATGTCCATGGCGAGGCATCCAATTCTGTTTCAAATTTTGAAAATTATTCTTGTCTAGCACTAAGCAGGATTATGAGGTATTCTATGAGTGAAGTGAGGTGGGTTACTTTCCTCATTTCCACAATGAGTTGGCCGAGTAAAATTGCCATCATTAGTGTTGTTGGCATAGAGCGGGACTCTCCATGCAGATCCAATTATTTCCTGTTGTTTCTGGACAACATGGAGGAGTATAGTGATGCAGTCCTCAAGATAAGGGTTATGCCAACCTTTTTACTGGGATTCTTGAGAATGATAGCAATTTCAGAGATAGCTCCTAAAGGTGTCTAGTCACTTTTAGAGTTGCCGGCTGAGTTATGACTGAAATTTTGATTGCCTGGAGCACTGACATGGTAGGTCATATTTTCCCCCTAACTAGAATGAACATTCCAAGGGAAGGAGAGACCCGAGGAGGAGCACTTGGGGAAAGCCCAATAGTGGGGGAGGCGTTATACTTGTTTTGTGTAATGTTCAACTTACCAGTAAGGGGGCAAAACCTATGGCAGTAGGGCTAAAGCAGCTCTGGCACTGGCACTGATTTAAATTTATTTAGAGACAAAACTTGTTGAGATTAGGGATAATGGGGCGAGAGAGAATTCCTAGCCCAAGGCTCCATAGCTAGGTTGTTATCCATAACTAGCGTTGAGTTCAACTCAGTGGAAGGGTTCAAACCTGTGGGTTGATTGGAAGTATACTGCTGCTCTCCACTGGTTCCAGGTGTATGCAAATTATACTCCTCACTTATGTCAATAGTCTTTGCAGTTTGTTCCTTCATAGTCAAGATTTTGGCACTTGACTTGAATTTGCTTTGCTTTTTCACTCTTTTGTATACTCTCATTTTGCTCTGAGTATGATCTCCCCTTTCCTTTTACTTCTATTTAGAGCAATGACTTTGGGTCAATTTCTTCTTCTGAGAGGCATAGTGGACATGAATTCAATGTTGATTTGAGTGCTAGAAACAGAACAAGATTGGAATTTTGAAATTAATCCTTGACAGATTGAAGCAATCGGTAGGTGAGATGTCTGAGAAGCTGCCGAAATTGATTGAGAAGGGGGAATCTAGCATGATACTGATTGATATTTGGAGGAGGTTATATGGAGATTGGTTCAACATTAAGCACTTTGCTGCTCAATCTTTCCCGCTTATGCCCGTCAATTGCTGATATCACAAATAAAACATCAAAATTACTAAATACCTTTACCCACCTGTAATATAGTTGCTATCTTTTTCTGACAGATTAAGCTGGATTTTCCATTAAACCCTTGCGTCTCAATATCTAGTAGCTGTAGTTGCAGTAGATTTTGCTTAAGATGATTGCTGTTAGATTTAGTCTTTAGAGGATGTAAATCCCATGGTTGAAATGCAGCAGATATAGGAATAAGGTATTAATGCTATATGTCAGATGCCACGTAGTAGAGCTCAGCATCTAGACTCCTAGGGTAAATGTATGAAGGTCTCGTTGCAGGTTTTTGAGGAGATAAATGTGAATGGTGAAGGCAAAAGGGGGTCATTAGGCCTTTTGAAAACACAGACAATAAAACATAGGTGAGAGGCATGCATTTACTTTATCAACTATTGGTAACATAGTAAGTATAATAGACGTCCTCATCATTTCCTCCCCACTTAAAGGAAATTGTCCCCAATTCCTACATGAGATTTGGGAACTTCTTTTGGAAAAGCTGACTCGTATAACCACTTGTCCTTTGTGGTTGATAAGGTAAGTAATGAGTTACCCCTTGCAATTGAGTCTGAACATCGAGAAGGTATCTTCAGTCAATGGTGGTTGTAAAAAGGGAATGATAGCCTTAGGACAATTGATAGAAACCTCCAAGTGAGATGGGTTATTCAACTTGACTTGCTCACATTAACAACATAATGGATGGCCAGCTTAACTGGAAGGTTTAGATGGAAGGGATTTGGCTCAATTGCTTGGAGAACAGTGCAAGGTCCTTATCTGATGCCTCAACTTGTGATGATGTTTTTGTATGAAACCTTTGTTTATCTATGTGAAGTTGTACACAATCACCTATTTGGAAAGAATGAGGTATTCGATGGTGGTCATTTAGTGCCTTGATTTTGGCTCAAGTTTACGATAGAATGTTCTGAATTTTTGTGTGAAGCTTGACCTGATTTTTCACAACCGATGAAGCTTTATCTTCCTGGTCCTGCTGGTGGGATGTATCTAGAGCTGGAAGAGCTGGAAGCAATAGCAAACTATGAAGATAGAACACCCTGTAGAAACAGTGGTAGCATAGTGTAGCTATGTTGAATGACTTGTATATAGGTGTCCTACTGCCTACTTTTGTGATGAGAAATACAAAGAGCACGGACTGATGTGCGATTAAAAACTTTAGTCTAGTCATCAATTTGTGGATGAAATGCAGTGGAGAAGTGCAACTACAACCCAAAAGCCCCAATAAGTCCGCTTGCTTAGCATTAGATCCCTCTGGTTTTCTTTTTCTTCTTACTTATTGAGGCTGTAACACAACCTTTGCTATTGAAGGGGATAGTTTATTCAACAATCACTTGTATCTGTGTTACGTGGCATCACTTTAAGGTTATGTTCTGTGCACTTAGGGCTGGTTTGTGTAGTTGTATGAAGGCCTTCTTAGTTGTGCATACAGGTTTATTACGCATATGTGCTATGTTAAATTTTATTATTTCTGCATATCTCTACTCGCACACGAATCTTGGTGTTTTATAAATTGCTTCTTACATACTTCTAAATCTTGAATATAATGGACACAATCACAGAAGTTCATAAAAATTGATATGTCGACAAGCCTTGATGCTTTAAGCTTGAGGACACAGTTGTATTTTTGTGACAAAGATAGTTTGCTAGGATTATGATATGTTTGACAAAGGCAAGGTGGTTGTTTTCTGAAATATTATTCAGTAGTACATCTAAAAATCTATTGATTGATCGAAATGAATTTGAAGAGGAGAGCTTATGAATCACAGAAATATAATCTGAGCAACTGGTGTACTGCCCCTATTTATAACAAATTACATGCAATATAAATAACTACGTGGTATGTTTTCCCCAAATATTTTTGGCTTCCAAATTTGTATATATATTTTTGCTTGTACTAAAAGGTTTACTCTAGCCTTATTGTGCCAAAGTTTAGAAAGTTAGTGAGACTATGGCATGTGCTTGTAGTCATTTACTGATTCTAAACTAATGTATCTGAAATGTGACAGGATTATTATCCAGAGCGCCTAGGGAAGTTGTACCTTATTCATCTTCCATATATATTTTGGGCAGCATGGAATATGGTATATCCTTTTATTGACAAAAGGACACGGCAAAAGGTACCTTTTACTAACAAACTAGGCAGTTCAATATTACAACAAATAGATATGTTAGACAAAATAAATAAAAGAGAAAGTGCGGCAATAAAATTCATATAGATTATAACTCACTCAAATGATATATAATTCAATGGATTACAACTCATATTATGGGACTAACCACCACCTAACCACCATCAACTAACAATAGTTAATGGAGAGGTAAATAGAATAGACTTAAAATTAATATATTTATAACAAACCCCTGTAAGCCGATTAATATATTTCTAACAAAACCCTTTAAGCCGATTAATATATTTCTAACAAATCCCTGTAAGCCGATTAATATATTTCTAACAAACCCCTGTAAGCCTAATTCCACTGAGCTGTCAATCTGCAACTATTGTGATGGAGATGGTGTGCTCAAAACTAAGAAATCCACTAATTATGATGAAATCAATGCATGTAATTCATCTTCAACCCTGTAAGGAATCACACCCACTCATAGTGTGTCCCAATTAACCATGTGCCAATAAGAGAAAAAATGGATAACTCAAGATAGATCTCATGAGTAACCCATACACCCCATAAATGTACTAAAACTGCACTATAATGCTCGACTACCTCAATCTCTGTCAAGCTAAAATTTGTGAATCAATCATTGTCCACAAAGCTCTCAAACTCAAAAATATAGGTGCATGTCGACACATAGAAACCTGCTCCTCTGGTAGAAAAACTGTGTTAAAACTTTGAAATCTGATGAACCAGCTCCATTCATGGTCATCAAAAATGAATTCTCTTATATCTGTAGTGTTAAATTCTGTAATCTGCAATTTCTGAAATCTGAATATCAAATATCTTGGGACCAAACTCTGTATATCAATGCTGCAATAATTAGGACCAAACTCTGTCAAATGTTATGATAATTTGCAATATGCTGCAATCTGTAATAAGTTGCAATGTTGCAATTTGCAATAAGCTGCAATGTTGCAATGACCAAACCTTAGTGGCCAATATGAGTAGTATCCAGGTAACACATCTAGGACAATTCTTCGCAAAACTATAATCACTCAAACTCAATAGACAATGTGCCAAGATATGTCTAGGTACATCATTTGGAATATCTACAATGCCATACATAGTCAAACTGTAATATACACCCAGAAGTCGACATACATGCCAATCCCAAGTATCAAAACCCAACATCTAATCATTAAATCACCCTACAGGTAAGATCCATTAGGTGCATAGACAAATCAACATGCAGCTAAAATATCTGGTGACTCAACCAAGTATCCAGGACTGTGGATCAATCCACAATTACTCGTTAGAAAATAACAATGTTCCACATCATCCTTAAATCAACAAAAGTCTGTTAGGTCCACAACATCCTCAAATCAACAAAATCTTATCCACATCATCTTCAAATCAACAAAAATTGAAATCTAACTCATGATGCCCCACCTTACCTCCCTCCCCAAAAGTCAGATGAGAGTGAGAACCGATGTATATAAACCCCTCTGAATGAGAAATAGTCTGAGTCAACAATTCAAAATGTCCTAGAACCTGTATATATAGATGCACAACTCATTGATGCCCTTTCGGGTTTTCATTACGAGTCTACATTAAGGTTGTAACAACCCCTTTGAATGCTCGCCAGAAAACGTGTAATTTTTTTTTGTAACGGATTTTTCTGAGTCGCTAAAGTTCAGGAATCGAACCACCGTGTCGAACCACCGTGTCGATTCCCTAGGTTGTTACTAAATCATTCGAAGAAAATAAAATGAATTGCCTCTGTAGTGATGTGCCCTGATTTTTTTTTTGAGTTTAATGTTTGCTGTTACGAGTTTTCTGTGATTACCTTGCTGGAAACTCTCATGTGCCTTTCATGGTTTATTCATGCCAAATGATAGATAACATACATGCATAATCTAACTCATAAATTGCGTGTAATAAAGATCTTTGAAGAATCTATTGCTTAGAATTGATAACAGAAAATTACAGTCACTTTCCAATACAAATTTCAGTCTTATGAGAATTACTTGCAGACCTGATTATGAGACACATCCGCAGCCAATGAGGACTCTTGAAGACCATCCCTTTTCACCGAGGTAATTCCCCCCCCCGCGCCGCCCCCCCCCCCCAAAGCCCAACGATTTTCAGCATCCAAGAACCACGTGGCAGCCCCTATCCATCACGCAAGACGCTTATCCAACAGCAGGCCCAACTGAGCACAGAATCCCAAAACTGGGTGCCAAACACCAAAGGGGGTGATCTGCCCAAATAAATCAGCCTTCACTTGGTAATGGTAAAAGAGTACTCAATCTAGGGCGCCTAGACAAGGGGAATCCAAAGAGCCAATACCCACATTGGGGAGCACAACTGGAAATGAGATATAAATAAACCCAGGTTCAGTCCACATCAAAAATACTCAGAAATTATCATTTAACATGACTGGATCTGCAATAATGAGCTCAGAATGTGATCCTTGGATGGAACCATGCTTCCACCGGCTAGGGCAGGTCTTGCACTACTGAAACCAGTTCTTAATGCCAAGGGTTTTCATCCTCAACACTTGTTCTCAGACCCTTGGAAGAATTCCAGCAGTACCTCCATATGCAAACAAATCAACATAATGAAATGGGGCCTCCAAATGAGCTTTTAAAGACTCAACATCAAATTAGGGCAACCAGCAATGAGGAAACTCTAAAACCCCTCTAACCCCCATGCCCTTTTCCTTAGCATATGATTTTAATTTACTTTTTTTTTCCTTTTTTTTAAAAACCCAACTTTAGCCTTGGGCACCTACTTCTTATTTGGCCATCAAATACTCTTTAATTGCTTCTTAAAACAACTTAAAGTTAATCACTTAGGCGCCATGCTACTTTTTAAAAAAGTCCCTTCCCCCTCAACTTAAAAATATACAGTAACTCTATTTTAATTCATTTTTTCAAAAAGGAGAGCAAATATTTAAATACCCCAACATAACGGACTGGAATCAAGTCCCCTTACTGGAACCGTTTAGCCTATAGGGACTCTGGAATAGGCTAAAGGTCACATGCACTGCACGGAGGCTAGGAGGGGACATTACAGCCTCTAACTACTAGTTGCTCATGGTTACTAAGATTGCTTGCTCTAGAAAAATTAACTTCTAACATAATCATAAATTCATCATTTTTTGTGATATATGAAAAACAACAATATTCACTTAATCCACAACATGCTTAAAACTGGAACAGGTAAAATCAGTTAATGAAGTAGAGCACATCTCTATTTGTCATCATGAATACATGTGGGAAACAAGCCAACCCCACTGGCTCATAATTATAACTGTTGATCTAAACATTCGGCAATACCAATATCTTGCTTTAACAATATAAGGTATATCAAAAGTACATGAGCAACATATTTCACAACTTGCCACAGGTTTACAAATGCCTAGTCATTGAAGTAGCCATCTATAATCAACACCTTTGATTAGGGGAGGGAGAGCATCAGCAAGGCACTTTGCCTCCAACCATAGAACTGTAATTGATACTCTGCATACCTCCCTACTGGGAGTGGCCCTACCCTTCAACGGGGGTGGCAGATAGAAGTAGTCAACTGCCAAGAGTGTTAGAGACCATGTGCAACATGAGTACAAGTCACTTTCACAAGTAGTCAAACTAGATAGAACTAGATAATCTCACTATCTACTGACCATACGTGACACGCAAGTGAACTAGACTGTACGATGAACATGACAAATGATTATTACAATCATTGCTTTTGGCAAAAACTTATGAGATGGCCAAAAATATCGTACCACTCAAATCCCCTTCCTACAAGGATGTTAGGAAAACACTGACACCTGCAATGAATCCATGTCTATTAGTCCATCTGGCCCAGCTATCTCAAACTCACATTACAAACCATCTCCATACTCCCGTTGTAATATTCCAAATCCGAATATTTTACATTCATTTGGTTTTCTCGGAAAACCTATTTTTTTTTATAAATATAAATATTGCCTTTAAAATAATAAATAAAATAAAATATATGTCCACAAAGGGTTTCATCCTTGGGTTGTTATAATCACAAGGGTGGTTGTCCTTGAGAGTGGTTGTATAACATGTTGCTTATACGAGTTAGATGATTGAATTCATAATTGGATGCTTGTAATACTTCCACATCTCTTCTCCTTTATATAGCCTTTAAAAACTTCTCACAAAGGAGGCGTCCCATCCAAGAGGCACCTCTTCACCAAAAACTGTGACTGTTGACATTTTCGTCAACAATTTTGTTAACATTTTTTTCAACATTTCCATTCACTTCCAGTAACAATTCAGTTTGACACTTCCGTTCACTTTTGACAACAATTCCGATTGACATTTTCATTCATATGCATTTAATGACTGTTGTATTACATGGCAGCGATTTCTCCTTAGCAACGATTTCTTCATGTGAAATGGCAGAGCCTCTCCTTGAATTCAGTGATCTCCTTGGGGATATTACAGACCTTCCTGCCTCAAATTGCTTGTCCTCCAGCAATTGCAAATTGGAATGTTCAAGAAGGCTCCTCTCCACGTTGCATCTTCTATTGACAATCCAGAAGTAGAAGGATCATATGAACTCCATACGAGCAAATACCGTATGACAACCTCAATCTCATTGGGAACCACCAAAATGTTAGAAAAGTTTGTATACGTTTTCCATGAGACAATTTTACAAAGAATGAACACTCTGAAATCTTTAGGTTTCTTGTTTTCACTCAACAACGAAGGATAGCAGAAAAAATATGAATAGCTCTTGTCAATCGAGAGGTGGATGCAAACATTTCCAGCAGACATGTACTTTATTTTACGCAAACCCTTTAAGCCATTCCTTATGATAGGGTACCAAGTACGTGTAGAATCTCCATGGAATGCAAACATAGATCCTTCAATGGCCTGATGTTGTTCCACGATTTTCTCTTGTTTAGAATCATAGAAAAGTATAAATGTATAAATAAATTCTTGGACATTCAACAACACATTATATCTGTAGAGTCTTCTGCAGATAACTCAACTTAATTAAAATTATCAGAGTGATAATCCTTTTGCAGTCATGATATACTAGACTTCACAACTAATTCAATTTCGTTGGAATACGGTTGCATCTCTGAATTCGGGGAAATGAATCTATTCTCTCTGGTAAATATAGTGAGCTATGCTTGGAAGATTTAACGTTGAAATGAAATCCCACATGACTATGATAGACTATAGGGGAACACCAAACAGAATATCCTAGCTGCTCTTTGTAAAATGGCTTGTGAACAATATACCAAAACATGTTTACCATAGCATGTGCTCTCGTGGAAAATATATTTATTTGGAAAATAATCTGAACATAAGTAGTCACATCAAACTTGTTCTTAATAACTCTGTTCTTTACTTTCCCGGATCTATGCAGAAGATCTAGCTTTTGATAACTGATCGAAACTTGTGCAAGTAATGCTGATACAAATGTATCTTCAAACAAATCTATAATTTGACCAACATTTGCCTCTGATAGTTTACCATGGCAAAGACTGATGATATTGATGAACCTAAACAAATTTGAGAGAAATGTTGTCATGTTTGGAAGAAACAATGAAAGGAGGTAGAAAAACTTGTTATCAATATTGGGTAGTTTGCCCAAATATTGTGAGTGCGTTTTAGATTCCATACTAGCATTTTTATAACTCCTTTCTCGGTTCTCTCTTACAAAATCAGAACTTCCCTTTGTGGCCTGAAATGTTTTGACAAATATAAATGCTAAGAGTAATAGCTTTTCGCTCAAACCATATATATTGATTTTAGAAATGCAGGTTCTAGACATACAAATTATGCTATTTAATGGAGCCATGTTTGTTTGATACGAAATCTCTTGAAGAACATCCAAGAATAGTGAAGCATACATCTCTCGTAGTACGTTGGACTTTATTGGTAAAAACCCTAATATATTATCACAATTTATGATGAAGTAGGCCTCTGTATTCGAAATTTTATTTACTTCGTGATGCCATACTTTGATTCGATGATAATCTACTACACATTTTGGAATTTCAAGGTTCTGTTTGAAATTCTTCATGCTAATAAAGTTTGTTGTACAATAATGCTCCGACATATAATTATGTTTAAGTGGCAGATGTAAAGTGGAGTCTCTCAACAAGGGCCTTTTACTTTCCTCTAAAATAGAAAATACAATGTAAATACCACCAAACCATGGTTTATGTTGGACATTTGACAATTCATAGGGCAATGATTGGGTCACTATGTCAACTCGCATATTTTGTGATTTTAAGAAATTTAAACTTTCTAATATCAAGTTTGGATCCCATGATTTGAATACAAACTTCCCATGAAGAATGTCTTCTTCCCTATACACTAACGAAGGTTTAACCATTCTAGATGCAAAGCCAAGTTCAAACTGTTGAGACTCACGATATTTTAACTTTGGGAATATGAAATTTGAATTATGGATAACTTCAAGCTCCTTAAAAATCCACGTTTGAGGACCTACATCCTCTAATAGCTTGATGTGTAGATACACAACCCTTATATCTAATATGAACAAATTAGGATTTTTTTGTCCGGTTGTTAGGTTCACCACATCCTTGGCATGCCATTCATCAACATCCTTTAATAGCCCATCATCATAGTTTATTTCTTCCAATATCACTTGAGCCCCTTCTATCGAAGAAGCAGACATGGAATCAACTTCTCGTTCATTTTTTGTTGTGGATGGCTATGTGTAATTTATCTCTAAGTCACAGCCCTCAAGTGTAGTATTTCCAAGATTAACAATTACAACTTGATTGCCTTTATTGATTTCTGAATGTTTTAAGCACACCTCCAAGGACTCTCAATGTTCGACATGTGAATTTCCTATTACTCCAAGATAGCCAGGCAAATCTAAAAGAATAGGTGCACATATATAGTCTTGTTTGTTATCCATAATATTGTTGGAAGTCTCTTCGGTATCCTTCAACGAGTGAGGTGCATTTAATGATTGTTCATCTTCCAAGGCATCAAGGTTATTTGGTGGACGTTTTTTCCATATTCTATCAATTATTTTGGTTGGCTCTCCATCTAGTTTATTTTTAAGACTGTAGCCCATGATATCTTGTTGATAGTGTGCATTAATTAGACAATCACTTGGTTTATTAAACTTATAACTTGTGTTCGAGGAACAATTCTCAAGACCTCTCTCTTGCGCACATTGAAGTTTATCTTCACTCTGATGTAGACAACACATATCAACATCATCATTAATGTTTTGGATAGATAACTCGTATGCATCTCTAATATCCAAAGTTTTTATGTCATTCTTTCCAATAGATAAGTCTCCATAAATATCAACTTCTTGGATAAGTATGTTTGGGCATTCCCGTAGTTCAACGTTGGATGCCTCATTTGTTTGCTCCCGGATAGGGAAGTTAGTCTTGGAATTTGTCATCTTCCTTTCTTTTGAATTTCTCGTCATATTCAGTACTGCCATAACTATGACTCACAAACTTGTCTTCCTCATAGTGCCTGTTTTTAAATCCAAATAGTTTGAAAAAGAGATTTCTTTTCTAATCTCTGTTGAAAAGGTGTTGTCAACTCAGAACTGTCCATAATTTCTTTATGTAGTGTAGTGACCTCATGGTTCATAGGCTGGCAAGAAAAACAGCTCTAATACCACTATAATATTCCAAATCCGAATATTTTACATTAATTTGGTTTTCTCAAAAAACCTATTTTTTTAATAAATATAAATATTGCATTTAAAATAATAAATTAAATAAAATATAAGTCCACAAGGGGTTTCATCCTTGGGCTGTTATAATCACAAGGGTTTTCGTTCTTGAGAGTGGTTGTATAGCATGACGCTTATACGAGTTAGATGATTGAATTTATAATTGGATGTTTTTAATACTTCCACATCTCTTCTCCTTTATATAGCCTTTAAAAAATTTTCACAAAGGAGGCGTCCCATCCAAGAGGCATCTCTTCAGCAAAAGATGTGACCGTTGACATTTCTGTCGACAATTCCGTTAACATTTTCGTTCACTTCCGGCAACAATTCTATTTGACACTTCCGTTCACTTCTGACAACAGTTTTGTTTGACATTTTCGTTCATACCCATTTAATGACTGCTGTATTAAATGGCAGTGCTGCTCCTTGGCAGTGATTTCTTCATGTGAAATGGCAGCACCTCTCTATGAATTCAATGATCTTCTTGGGGATATTACATCTGCTATGTAGCTCTTGTGGAAGTGACATGAGAATGCCGGGGAAGTCAACTGTCTTCGCCAACCTCATTACATTTGTACTAGGCCTAATACTCTTGTACTTATGTCCCTTAGGAAAAATTAAATCAACATACTAGAAAACATCATCTATGCTAGCAACTAAGCAAAGGAAAAGCTCATTCAAGTATCATAGAGGCACACCAAGGGAGCACTTCATTTCTGTAGTTTCCATTGTTATAATAATCAGTTATAACCTCTTAGGCAAGCAAAATAAATAAGATGACCTACAAAAGGATACAAATTAAATAGTCAATAAGTTAGGCAAGAGGAGGTCTGTCGCAGATGCATGTTCCAATGGCAGGTCTCCTCTTCAGAAGATTTGGTTTAGAGCAGAACCAGTGTTCATTGTTTTCTAGGAAGAGTGTATGATCTTTCTTAAATACAGGTTTCCAGTCCTCCTTGGGGATCCTTGAAGAATCTGTGGTGTTGAGGGAGGCGATGAGAGCAAGCTCCCACTGGCTTCTCTAACACCCTCAGAGCCTTTTACCCATCTTCTAAAGCAAAACTCAACACATTACAAAGCTTCAAGCAAATTATGTATATTCATACATATACCAAAAGTTCTTGCATGGAAACCAACACACTAGTCCCGATCCTTGTGTAGATATAGTATATTCAGCGAGATATGCATAGATCCACAAGCAACTTCTCCATTATTACAAATAAGTCTGGCAGATCTAAACAGGCAGGGGAAATAGTACCACAACACCCATACAAGTATACTATCATATTCGGATTTGACAAAACAGGTAGAAGACTGTCTGCAACAAGTATAGTTCAGGAAATGTTCCCTTGAAGAATTGTTCTTTTGCATAGAATAGCGGGTATATCAAACAGAGTTTTCACTCCAGCAAACAAGGTTCAAGGGTGTGATAAAGAACTCCTATATGCACACATGTTCAACATGGTCTTGTTATAGCTTGGAATTGCACCCTTGTGAGAGTTTTTCAAGCTCCCTCACTTCCAGCTACAAGCATGGGGACAACCTCAGGATGTGGGTATCCTATGGTGAAGTTGAACCTCACGCTTTTTTATGAGGCTAGTTCCTTAAGTGCTTTACTTCAGGGCTTGATCTCACACTAAAATCTAATATCAACTATGGAAAAGGGGTAGGAGGCTGATTGAAAAGGAAATCTAAGCTAAGGGAGGTGATGCACCAAAAGAAGTGATCCACTTGGTCTGGGAAAAGAGCCAACTATTGATGAATCCAAACAGGACACAAGGTATTCTGGTTCTATCTCAAGGCCATAGGCATGGAGCTTTTGCGTGGAGGTTGGAGAGGAGCCTTACGCTTTGAAGGATAGCAAAATAGGTCTAAGGAGACACTATGAACTGGTAACACTTCAAAGGGAGATCGACAAACGGACACTTCACACAATCTTGCACAAAATCGAGAGGATTAAAAGCAAGGTGCTGGAAGAAATCGCAGGTGATGAATGACAATCATACATTCTGCAAATGAAGCCAAATGTGCACACTTGTTTTAACCAGAAACAAAAAAGTCTTCCTTGTATTGCTTCAAAAGAGTCTTTTATAAAGCGATTTCTATAGAGTGATTCTATCGCTAATTCGAGGATGATTTTCTTGGCTCCAAGGCCTCTATTTATATAGAAAAGGGGGAAGAGAGAAGGGGAAGAAAGAAGAAGTCATTGATGGTGGGAACTTTGACGTTGCACTTTCTTGTTTTCCCTAAATGCGCCGCTCAGAATCACTCAACAATCTTCTCGAGCCCCTCCCGTCTTTAAGTTTTTCTTTTGGCGCATCTGAGAATCCATGTTGTGAGCAACTGGAATGTCTCTTGGTATGACGCATTTAAGCGTCGAACGACAATTGCGGGGAACGAACTATGGCGGATGAGAGCCTTCATAATTTCCAGCTACCAGCTGCTTGGACTCTCCCATGCTTATTGGTCATTCTTGTGCCACTTGTCCTTTATTGATTGGTCCTTTTTGCTCTAGCTTATGCCACGTGGCAGCGTTTCATTCGTTGCATCATGATTCTCGCATTACTGGACGAAGCTTAAGTCGAGCACTCAAAAAATCTTGATTTACTCTATGCAGCGTAATTCAGGTTTTTTGATCTCTCCAACTTCGAACTTTCTCGGATCCTTTACTTATAAAGTCTTTTAAGTAGAGTACTTGGAGAAACCCGATTTACTCTATGCAGAGTAATTCGGGTTCTCTAAGCCTACTTACTTCGGACTTGTCCATCTTGAAGTCTTCTCACTTTGTTGTTTCCCAAGCCTTAAGACTTCGGGCTTTTCAAACCCGACTACTTCCAATGGCTAGTTGCTTATCCTGATTTTGACGTCCATTGGCCCGTCATTCCCTTTGGACACTTGGTCTCGGGCTTCCTTCTCGGCTTATTTCTTTCGGGTAAATCTCTTGAAGGAATTTCTTCGGACAATTTGTCCGAAGGAATTCCTTTGGATTTTTTGTCCGCGTTTGTCTTCGAAAATTACCTTTCGGGCTTCCGTGAATGATGCTCCCAAAGGGAAAAGATACCCTTCGGGAATTTTCAAATGGTCCTTCCAAATGGTAACATACCATTTGGGAAACTTGCAACTGTCCACTTGGAGAAGAAAAAGCCCTTCAAATTTATGAAGTGTACCTTCGAGTTCTTGAAAGACCCTTCGGAAAAGTTGAAGAGGACCTTCAGAAAAGTTGACTGGTCCCTTTTTCCCTAAAAAGGCCCTTCGGCATTTTGAAAATGCCCTTCGGATTTTTTTAAAAAGACTCGTCCCTTGAAGAACCCGAGAAGCACTATTTTTCAAGACCAAATTGGGTTTGTCAAGTCCTTTTACTTATTTCAGGCGTTTGACTTCTAACAACTTATGAAGTAATCAAGTAGTGCTCCTTGGAGAACCCGAAATACACTGTTCATGAGTAATTCGGGTTCGTAAACCCGAATTACTTTTACTTATAAAACATTTAGAAGTTAAGCACTGCCGGAAACCCGGTCTGCACTGTGCCCTCAGAAACCCGAAGTTGTCACTGCTGGAAAACCCGAAGTCCTCCCTTGCCTGAAAGCTCCCTTTTTCATACTTAAGCAAATTTTGATATGTGGGCCAAAAATGGCCAACAGTTCTCAAATATCATAATCCATGTTCAGTATGTTTGCATGTCTTGGGTTTGAGAAATCATAACTTACACCTTCTATCAGGGCCTCATCTGATCACAGATTTGCAAAACTCCACAACCTTATTCTTCACAGACAGTATGCAGACAAACATTGGATATCAACATAGAGATCACACAGGGAATGTATGAGGGACGATGTTTCTTCCACTGACTCATAGGCACTCATAGATCTCCTGTAGGATGTTTAGCACCAGCCTTCCTATGCCTTACAAGGAGAAGTCAAAACTTATACATAGATTATACAAGTAACACAATTACAACCAAGTGTTTAGGCTTGGCAGATCAGGAAGCAATTAAAATTAGACGACGAGTATCACAGACAGAAGTCCACCTACAGCCATGTACAACAGGCAAAGTGTAATATACATTGGTACAGTCAGAGTTCTTATTACCTCAGCCCACAGTCATATAGTTACAAATACGTGCTCGCATTTGATTCCGACACAGGTTGACAAATTTGCCCGGGTAATAAGGACCATAGGTCTTAAGACCATTTGCAGCGAAAAGAACAAGTTCAGAACCAGGAAAATGCAGGCCTCAAGTCCCACAATGGACAGTATAAATCATGCAATATATAGTCATAATAGAAGTCAACAATGAGATCCATTACAGGCCTTAAGTTGATCAAGGACAGTACATAATATAGCAATTTCTGGTCATGAAAACAAGTTCAACACAGTGATACTTCCAGCCCTAAGTTCATCCAAGTAGCAAAGTTGATGGGTGCACGATACAGCCCAAAATGCCCAATCATAACAGCGATGCTACAAGCCTTGAAGCCCAGTGAGGGATAGCACAGAACAGAACAGGGATACAAACAAAAAGTGGCAAGACCAGACAATGATATTGCTGGCTCTAATTCCCTCAAGTACAGCATTTAGCATGGCAACAATCAACCATGGAATCAATCTCTAAACAGTGATGTAACAAGTGGGGGTATGCCCTCCTACAGCCATGACTGAAGCATGTTATCAATCCAAGAGGTTCTATAAAATCTAGGTTTTTACCCTCTCCTTCATGCTCCTAAAACAATTTATTCTACTGTTCCTATAACTGGTTCCAGGTGATAAACAAATCATTCTATCCCAATACCAATCAGGGGAGAACATTAACAAAAGCACAAACACCTTAACATCTCTTTCAAATAAAAGAGGAGAGAGTTTAGAAGTAGATTTTGACATGCCTGTTATGAAGGCAAGAACAATAAGCGAGCCAATATTGAGCACAATGGTCCTTTCCACGAGCTATATCCCCAAACATCACTGCCTCTGCAAGATGCCCTTTGATCTTGTTCCAAAACAAGTTATCCAAAAAGTCTCCAATCTCCAGCCCCAAGTCAAGATCACAAAGAAAGTTTCTCAGCCTCGTAACCCAGTGCTAGCCGAACGAGCCATTCATATACAGTCACACAAAGATTCTTTCCTAAACAAGGATAGTAGTCGTGCCTTAAGGCTCTGCATCTTTCCCCCAGGCACTCTGCCATAGTGCTGCCCTGTCCTGAGATCAAGTTAGCAACAGATCCCCTTAATCTTGGGCTGTAAGGAAGCCCTAGTTTTGCTAGCAATTGCCTAAGATACATTAGGGGTTTGCTACTCTATAATAACAAAAACTGCCTTCAAAAAGCTTGACTTTCCAAGTAATAAAATGAGCAAGTTCTTCCAAAGAACCTGAGGTTGCCCTTTAAGTTTTCCCTCCAAGAGCTTAGGGTTCCCAAATAATCCCCAATGTTTTTTGAGAAATGATATGTGCTAACAAAGCTTGTCAAGTCGTCAAATACTTGTTATCAGCTCTTAGCATACCAAGTACATAATAGTGCTTTTAAAGATATATGCTATCAAAAGATAAATTAGTTGTTATATCAATAAGAGTAACATCCAACACAAGGCCATTGTCCCAAAAACTATCACAAGGTACCACTCCATCATACAAGGTCAATCAAGTAAGAGTCACGAGAACAACACTTAAAGCCACTGCTCAAGCAAGACGACAAGTAACATGCCTCAATATAAACCTAAGTGCCAAACATATAAATGACACATACAAATCACTGCACACACATCAAACTACAACTACATCAAAGTAAGACACTACAGTCACATTCAAGTGGCGTGTGTGTGGTTCCCTTTCAACTTTCTCTGAGTTGCCTGTTGCTAATCTGACATCCTCTCCTCTATCATGCTCTCCCTTTGGACATTGTCACTATGAGGGGAAGAACAAACTGATCCTGCATCCACCTCAGGGAAAAGATATATGATATTAAAAGATAAATTAGTTGTTATATCAATAAGAGTAACATCAAACACAAGGCCATTGTCCCAAAAACTATCACAAGGTACCACTCCATCATACAAGGTCAATCAAGTGAGAGTCACGAGAACAACACTTAAAAGCCACTGCTCAAGCAAGACGACAAGTAACATGCCTCAATATGACGAGTAAACCTAAGTGCCAAACATATATGACACATACAAATCACTGCACACACATCAAACAACTACATCAAAGTAAGACACTACAGTCACATTCAAGTGGCGTGTACGTGGTTCCCTTTCAACTCTTTCTGAGTTGCTTGTCGCTGATCTGACATCCTCTCCTCTATCATGCTTTCCCTTTGGACATTGTCACTGTGAGGGGAAGAACAAACTGATCTTGCATCCACCTCAGGGAAAGAACGGTTATTAGCCCGCTTCAAAATAAGGCGATATACAATAACTAATAATCAACTGCAAGAAACCATAAATGCTACATTTCTGCATTTCATAAATCTACATATAAAATCAATTTGAAAGATACAATAAACTCTACAACTGCATAACTAATTTGCAACATAAATAGTGTTACCTGTATTGGTAAATAATGAATGATGTAATCTCAACCCATAATGCCATCTACATAACACTCATAAAAAAATCATCCATTAACAAGCGAATTAAGTCAAATTATCATTTATTTAATAAATAATAGTCTTTCCGATCCCAATGGGAAAATGGATTGACAAAGCTGCCCTTTGTGGTTTCCAACTTGCAACTAAAGTGTACAGATGTACCATTTAAACAAGAAATGGGTGCATAATATGAGCCATCTTATCTGTACTATCAACAAAAGGCAATATCTCAATCTCCATAGCCCCAAGTAGTCTGAGCACATCAATAAACACCATCACAATCACTCAGTGCAAATTATTTGTCAAACTGATCACTAAACATTCATGAGCCATCATCATCTGAAAAGCTGATCTGATCATCAGCTTTGATGTCAAAATAAGAGGAATTAGGCAATATCTGGATCGAGTAAACAAGCCACAATAGCAGGTTCCACAACACTGATTATATCTGCTGATTCAGAAACAATTGGATCAGAAATAGAATCCCCATTAGTAGGTTCAGTCAAGGAAGTAATAGTAGCGGGTATAATCAAGGGCTTATCAGCAAGAGAAAAGACATATTTTACAAGAACATGAGGTGTGACTTTTCTATAAGATTTAGACAAAAGATGATTGTCTGATCTATAAAGGGTGTTGTCAATCCACCTAAAAGATGTTAGGACTATAGGCTAGGCTAGGCTAGATTGTCATCGTTCCACGAAAATCCCGTACCCCACTTCGCTTTGATAGTGGAATGCTGTAGGTCCCACAGGGTTTAAGCAAGGGTAGCGACTTGAAACTCGCTATCTCGAAGAGTGGAAATTGTGTTGCTCACGACGGGTGCCAAATGATATAACAAATCATGGATCGGCTAGAATGGTCTCAATTTTCCAATATTTTTTCTTCGTTGTGCAAGTGGCACTTGCTGAAAAATTCCATGTGTATAGGTACTCTGCTATTTCCTTGTACCACTTTGGCAATACCATAATATGAAATAACCAAAAGTTTGGAGAGTCATCACTAACTCCTTTTGTTGGTTCACCATTTCTATTTCGTTACATATGATCCACCATGGCACAGCATTTGCCTTTGCTTACTACTATTGAAAATGTGAATTCCTTTAGTAATAGTAACCAATTGTGATATATTCCTGCAAATCACTGTATCATTTAATAAATACGATGGTGCTTGATGATCTACAAAGAATGTGAAAGGGGTTTCCAAAAAAATGTTAGTTATTAGTTATTTATGGCAAATTATTAGGACATGTAGTGTGGAAGTCCGACATGAAGATAAATTTGGATCTAAGTAATAAATTAATAATTGAGTTTCCAAGTCCAAATACTCGTTGGGCAAGATAGATCTGTTTTTGACATAAATGCATACATTGTCTAAAGACTGTTAGACGGTTATCTTTTCTGCCATGTTTACACCAATTATCCAAAAAGTTTTTCAAATCCATTTGTCGACATGTCCCAGAAAATGAACAATATGGTTTGTTGAATTGTGGCTAGTGTCTTGCATGGGGCAAAATGCATTTAGTTGTATGCATATGTTCTGAATTCCAATACAATAGTAGTTTTCAGCTTGACTTATTTCGCAATACTAATTTGATTATACCCTTAAAAACGTGTATAAAAACAGATATGATTCACAACTTGCTACTTCGTCCAAAATTTTATGTGAATGGAATTGGAAACCACCATTGGTGATAACCCAATCGCTTGTTGGTACTTTGAATATTGTTTCTGCTTCCAACATGCGCTCTATATCTTCTTGTACCTGAGCTGTATGTTGGGTCTTAATTTTATAAGGTTGTCTTTGTACCAGTATTGCTCCCTTTATCAAGTTAATATGATGCACACAACAAATTTTTGACTCCTATCAGGTTCTTGTAGGTCCATGCAAAAACTTCTTTATGTTTTGTGAGTATATTAATGGCTGCCCTTTGCCAATTCAGGATCTAGATCTGTCCACATTGCAATTATTTGTTTTTATTCTACGGTACCCAAATTAATTTCTTGTGTCGTTGGATCCATATAGTGGATATTTGATTCTTGTGGCAATTTGTAGTGGGTTGCATGTCTTGCTCAATATTTCCTATTTGATTCTTGTGGCCATTTGTAGGTGGGTTGCATGTCTAGCTTGATATTTCCTATTTTATATTTGCTGAAATGTGGTGGATCTTCACTACCTTCCATTGCGTTGCTTTGATATAGAATACAATATTCTTCCTCTTCTATTAAATGTAACAGTTTACTTCTTTGTTTTCTCTAACTTGTTTGTGTTCGATCTTTCTATTCAGCTTCTACCACATATGCAGGCTTTAGCATCTTATACTTGTCCGTTTCCCAATTTCCCAATGTAACAGGCATTAGTGCATATACTTGCTGCTCTCTGCTTGCATCCATCTAGGTGTAATACACCGTCTTCGTCAGGTTGATGGTTGCTAGGAGACGGGTAGGGGGTAGGGGGAGATGGGTACAGGTATCAGTATTCCATTTTTCAAGACAGGTACAGGTATTAGTATGCCATTTTTCAAAAAAGTAAGAGATGAATGCTAGGAGACGACATATATATCTATATATATGTTAAAATAAATTTCAAATTAAAAACTAAATATAAAATAGAAACTAAATTTTATTAAATAAATTATAAAATAAATATTAAATAAAAAAAAATATATATATTTTTTAAAAACCTAACTAAAAAGTAAAAAAATAAAAACCACATAATAATTTAAAAGTTTAAAACTATTTATAAAATAAAAACTAAACATAAAATAAAAATGAAATTGTAATAAAAACTAAATAATAATTTAAAAGTTTAAAACTAAATATAAAATAAAAACTAAAAACTAAACATAAAATAAAAACGAAATTCAAAAAGTAAAAGACTAAAGTTTAAAACCTAAAAGCTTAATTGTTAAATCCCTGCATTTATCATCCCAATTTTTATGGACCCAATTCTTTTTTTGGCATTTTATTACCTGCGGGTGGCACTTGGATGCCAATGCAGGGCATTGCCCTAGTTTTTAAAAACGTAAACCACAGTGCAGGTCCCTAGTTTTAAAAAACGTAAACCACACTACAGGGCCCGCAGCCTGCAGGTAATAAAATGCCAAAATAAAATAAAATTTTGGTCCCTAAAAATTGAGATGATAAATGCCTCGTTTCCGGCTGGTGGCAAATTTGACTGTATGCCGACTGATAATAGTGATTTGGCGACTTCGTCTTAATTTATGGTGATTGCAACATATAAGGCGACTTTTTGGCGACTACCACAATTTTGACTACTAATGCTTCTTCAATCCAGCAATCGCTGCTACGAATTCGTCGAATGCAACTGTATTGATGGTAAACTGAGTTGCTTGTAGATCTTTTTATAGATAAAAATCATGCATTTAGGGTTGGGGAAAATGCAATTGCTACGACGGATCTGGCAATGATCTTCGAATGCAACTTTATTGATGGTAAACTGAGTTGCTTGCAGATCTTTTTATAGATAAAAATCATGCATTTAGGTTTAGGGAAAACACAATTAGGGTTTGCAGTGGAGACGTGTGATTTTCAACAGAGAACCTAGGGAATTGACAAATGTCTCTGGGTGTAGGAATCTTCTCTCTACCCGTTCTTGTACTGGAGATGCGTCCCAGGTGGTGGGGGATGCGTCTCCCTACAACACTGGTTAGGTTCATATTCATTTAGAGTTATATCCACTGTTAGAAGTAGACTTACCTTCTCCAATATTTTTGTTTCTTAGTGTGTCCTGTGTCCATGGTTACTTGTTCTCCCAATTTTAGTACAATGGTTTTGTGGTCCCAATCATGAATGTTTTTTTTCTTTTTCTAACCACAAATATCCTAGTATAGCATCATAATACACGTTCTCCATTTTTATTATTAGAAATACTACACTTAGATTTTTCCTTGCTAATACTATCTCTTGGTCTAATAGGATACCTAAAGAAGCAATCTGTTCTTGATTTGCCAACTTCATCCTAAAATCTTTTGGGATTATTGGTGGTCTTCCCAACTTTTTCCATAACTCGAGGCAAAATATTTACACTAGACCCATCATCAATGAGAGCATTAGGGCAAACCATGTCTGCTATCTTGGTAGACTTGGAGTTACCTTCTTTTCATAACAATAATTGTCTCTTTTGTTGGGTTTTGCAATTCTTCTTGGGGTTTTGCTGTTTGGACTTGTGCTAATTGTGGTAAGAGGTCTATTAATATTCTTACCGGTACTGTGACCATAGTTCTATTGATCAAAGATACTGTTGGATTGTACTGTACTTGATTCTATTCTTTTCTAGTCTGTGGTTGTCACATCATGGTTTCTTGTGCTGGCGTGGTTTTATAAACCAACTCCACATTATTTGATTGACCGTCACGTCTTTTACAGCCTGAATCACATCTTGCATTCACTGTTTTTCATCTGGCATATCTAGTTCTGTTTTGCTGCCTTGGTAACAGCTAGCAAGTATTTGTCTTCTTCTTGTTCAATTGGTATTATGTTTACCGTGTTTAGTTTCGGAAATTGTTATCATCATGGTTATTTGGGCCACATTCAGTGCACAGTTTCGATACCTGTACTGGTTCAGTAGGGTATTCCTTAATAAAGTGCCCACATTTTTTACACGGCCTACATTGAACTACGGATCTAATCTTCATCTTGTTTGGATCTAACCACCTTCTTGTCTTTCTTATTAAATAATTTTATTACTTCTTCTACTTTAGATTCAATTTCACCATCAGCTCCATTTCATGTTTTTAATTATTGCTTCTGCTCAAGATCCAACATTCTTTGGTAAGTATCTTGATACTTGGAAGTCGGTACAATTGTAGGTTTCCTTGAATGCATTTTCTAATCGATTTTCGAGGTATAGCTGTTTCTGATTGTCTCCAATTTGGGTTATCTAGCATTTGCATTATGTTTAGCATTCGTCCATTATATTCCTTAATAGGCTCATCGTTCTCTTGTTTTATGCTCGGTTCTTCGAGTATTTGGGCATCAGTATGCCACTTAATTTTTTTCGCAAAGCCCATTTTTTCTTTTGGCCATGTATTTTTATCATCTTCATTTAGTTGATGCAACCATTTACTGGCATAAACTTGTATGGTTCCACTTCCTGGAAATATTCCAATTTGAGCTTTATATCCTGTTATTCTGTTATCTTTCAGGGAATACTCCTAGTTTAACAATGTGTTTGTTGAACCTGAGTTGGTTCACCACCAAACTTGGTTGATCCTGAGTTGGTTCACCATCAAACCTTACTGGGTTGGAAATCAATGACGGTATTGAGTCCATCCTTTGCCTTTTTCGCCAATAGGCTTCATTATGGGAGGTTTCCTCCCAGGATTTGTTAGTACGGTCAGTCACTTCCCGACCGCTTTTTCAACTGATCCCTTATTCTGATAATTTTGGAAAATACGCTGTCGCTTGTAAAAGTCAGAGAAAAGACATGTTTGACTTGTTGCTTATTGACTTTTCCTGTTGGGTTATATCAACAGCGCTGTCACTCTTTGCCAGTTTCTTCTTACAGCTAAGATTCAGTGTTCCACGGGGATGCGCCCCTCCCATCCCCCCGCCCAAAATCCCCACGTTTTCGGGATGGGGACGTCCCTCTTCCGTCCCTCCACCTCCGCTCCAAACCGCCGCCGTCCCCGAGACGTCCCTTCAAAAAGGGGACGTTTGGGGGACCCTGGGACGTCCCCGGGACCCCCAGGAAACTTCCAGGCATCCCCCACGCTGGGGTACATCAAAAAAACATTTTTAAAAAAAATAAATATTAACCCTAATTGCTAATGGGTCACACCCCCACCCGCAAGGCCTCCCAAAAGCTTTTAAAAAGCCCCATCCCTCTCATTCCAAATCACACAAAAACAGTAAAACTTCATTGAGTGAAGTAAAGAGCTGAAAATAGAGGCAACAAGCTAAGAGGGAGAAGTTTGCAAGAGTGAGAGAGCATTAGGAGAGGGAAAGTGAGATCAAGAAGAACCGGTTTACTTATAGCTTCATCCACTCCGTTAGGAGGGACATGCTTACCTCTAGGAGGGCTAAGAAGTTTGTGGTTGTACATAGTGCCTTGCGTCTCATTGCATGCAACACACTTACGTACAAGGAAAGTCCAGCACCCAGATGGGATGTAGAGCATGTGTAGTCCAACAGTTCTAGTGATGAGGAGTTTGGCGAGAACTTTGAGAATGATTAGCCATTGGCTCATTAGTATTTAGTATTTAGTAATTTGTTTTTGAACATTGTTGATACTTGATTGTGATCATGAATCATCATTATGAAATTTTGAATTTGATATTTTGATTTTGATTTTCAGTGTTCAATGTTCATTGGTTCAATGGTTCAAACTTGAAACTTCATTGTTAAAAGTTAAAACTTAAATGTTAAATTGTTGATGTTCAACACAATATATACTTATTCCTTATACATCTTTTTATAATTAATTTTTCAAGTACTATATGTATTTGCACCGCTCCCCCACCACCGTCCCCCCCCGCCCCCAAACTTAGGCCCCTTGTCTCCCCGTCCCGGAAACCCGTCCCCGCGTCCCCCCGTCAGGAAACTCCGTGGAACTATGCTAAAATTTGAAGTAAGCCAAGCTACATTTTACAAATTAGTGTACCAGTGTTTTATCATGTTGCAGGGCTAAATTTGTTTTCTCTTTACTATGTTGCAGGCTTAAATTTGACACCTGTCCTTCAAGTTTGTAATAGTTCTAAACATTTTCGACAGCTGCAGTAAAGCCCTTAAGAGTAAATGCCATTTTTGTTAATTATATAAAATTTATAAATATAACCTATTGAAATATAAAATATTTTCCCATAAAAGTCCAATAAATATACCCAAATATATTTTGATAATTACTGTGTTCATCTTCAGTAAAAATGGAACTACAAAGGATTTTTGTATGCATTTGGGTGTTATACAAATAAAAATATAAAGACTCTTATTTTAATGCCCATAAAAATATTGGATGGATACGTAAGTGTAAAGAACTTAGTTTGAAGGGATGAATAATCGTCTATCAATCACCAAGTTTCCAGATGCCCCCTACACTACACTATGGAAGCTCCAATTACTTACTATAAAATATTTATTTTCATTTTAAAATTTAAAAATATATATATATATATATATATATTCTTTGCCATTAATATAAAAGTATATTATTAACTAGGAAAATGGTTAATCAATTTCATTTAAGTGTTATGTTAAAATAAAAATTAAAATAACAATAAGCAATTGGTGGTTAATGTATAAATTAGTTGTGGCAGTTGTACATATAGCAGACACCTCCACGTAAATAAAAACATGTTAAACATATGAATGGAGAGAATCGTAGTCGTCGAGGGTGTGGAAACATAAAAACACAAAAGGAAATTATTGAATTAAGAAGACTTAACAATAATATATCAAGTTTTAAGACTTAAAGAATGCAGTATTCTTGATCTACTTTCTTCGGGAATTAATAACTTTCTTGGAATCACTATGTTTCTTGCACAAAAAAATGCAGAAAACAAATTTCACTTTTTGAGTTTCATTTGATGACATGCAAAATCCATAATGCACATATAAGAAAAGATTAGAAGGTGGTAAATAAAAATAAATTTCATGAAGTGCCTGTCTTGACATTGATTTGAGAAAGAGAAAAAATTATATTGAAAGTATAACCAGTCACGATAAAGATGAACCAGAGTAAAACGACCCTAGGCTATGTTTTTAATTAAAAATAAAAGGCTAAAGCAAAGACAAAGCAAGAGAGGAATAACTGAGTGTTTAAAACTCCCAACCCATAAGACCAAAGTACAGATATACAATGATGTTTTCTACCCTCTTGTAATAAGTATATGTTATGCTTGAAGTTTGGACACGACTGATTAGCTCACTTCAATTTTCCATTTTAAATGCACGTATATGTTCCATGTATGTTTATTCTATTTTTTCAATTTTAGGATAGGCATAACTAAAGGTGTATTTTGATAAGTTTTTACTCGTTTTTCTTCAGGTATTAATGATTGATAACAAGGACATAGAAACAACTCTGTTGAATGATATTGATAAAAGCCAACTGCCTGAAATTTATGGAGGAAAATTGCACTTAGTACCAGTTCAGGATGCTGTTGTACCAAATTGGCCTCCAAACTAATGGAAGTCATATTAGAGGATTGACAGTCATAAAATGTTTCACATTATACCAGAGATGCGAATAGTGGTTGGTACATGATCCTATAATAGGAAATTTCTGCATGTTCTATAGATGCCAACATTGGTTCGTTTACAACCCCATTTGTTGCATCTATACCTGAGCATCTCCTTCATATCACTTTTTGTCATCTCAAGCTAAATAAATCTGAAACAATGTCATCATTCCAAAATGTTTTTTTAATCAATGGATAGTCATTAGGCTGTATTAGTTAATGATTCGGTCTTTTCCAAGAATAGCTAAAGACAAAAGAACAATTGTTACTTAAATGATAAAGTTCCATCTTGGAAATTCAAATATATTTATAGTTACCTTAAAAGGGGTGTATATTTGTGTGCCCTAGTAATTGCTCTAAATCTAACGTGTATGATATATAGTTATCTCCTTGGGCTTGTGTGTTTCATGTTTAGGGAACTTGTTTGGTTCTCCCTAATGCATTGAAACTTTCTTCTTCTTTGAGCTTCTCCATACTTTAGTAATTGTTCGTGTCTATGGACCCTTCGCTTTGAGTGGTGTATGTTAACATTCTCTTTATAATGTTTTCCTATTGATTATTGCATCTGTGGTGTACTTCTAGTTAATAGATACCTAGCACGAACTTGAGAGAATTAGATAACTCTAATGTACACTGCAAGAGCTTTCCAATGATATACAAAAAGCATTTGTTTAGCGTGAAATACCATATAGATCAGATTTAACAAACCACCTTGTGATGTAATGCAAACCAAATACATGTGCAACTTTGTTATTGGATACACTAATCCCTTCTCAAATATGCATTAAAAACACATGTATGATATTGGAGTGTGGCGTTGTGAAGATTAAGGGGGTCAATTTGATGACAACTTCGTCCTTGTAGCATGAAATGGATCACCCCAACAACCATAAAAAAACGAGAGGAATTGCTGAACTCAACTAATCAAGACTTGTACTCTTCAAAAGACTTCCCAACCTTCACCATGTTTCATCATGCCTTAAACAAAAAAATGCTCTGGTTTTTGTGGCAAGCTTTGGATCTTCGTATTCTTGACTTGGCCACCATGAGCCTTGTAAGGAAAACCATGCGTCCAATGCCCTTCGGAATCATTTCAATCATGGTGACTTCCTTGGGAGTTTAAAGATGAATTTCAAACATCGATATCAATTCACCACTTATTGAATAATAAAAACATTTTTTTTTGGTTATGTCGAATGGTTGTTCTATACCAAAAATCATGGGTATACGAAAATGTGGGTTTCTATTCATGGAGTTGGACTAAACTCCTCTAAAGTGTGACTATAACAACTAACCTCTTTTAGGTTCAACCAAGTTGAGTCTTCAACGACACTACTATACCACTTGCTCAAGTATTTCATAGATTTGTTGCCTCGTATTTTTAACGACTCCGGATTCAAGATGAGTTCTATTTCTTCCCTCTCCTTCTCAGAGGCTTAATGTCTCCAACTGAGACTCTGAGAATCTTATTCCTCTGTTGTTATTCAATTGCCCTTCATAGATTGTGTACATGTTTGCCACATCAAAGTTTAGAGAGATGTCCATTCTCTTAGGGAACTCAATCTCATAAGCATTTTCCAAGCTTTTTTTAGAAAGTTCCACGGACTCTAGTCGTCCATTTGAGTTTGTTAAAGATTAGAGATGTCCATTCTCTCAGGGAACTCAATCTCATAAGCATTTTCCAAGCTTTTTTTAGGAAATTTCACGGACTCCGATCTTCCATTTGAGTTTGTTAAAGATTCATTTTGGAAACCTTTCTTTCCTCAAATGCACGAGTACCAAGTCTTCCACTTGAAAACCCTAATCCCTTTACTTATGGACAACATGATCCTTGTACTTTTCAGTGCTTTGCATCGATTGTTCTTTCACATGTTTATGTACCTCTTGCATGTATTTTGTAAAACCTTTCGCTTCTACACTCATGCTCAAATTTGCAATGTCTATCAACATTGTGATACCTCTAGGATTGCATCCATAAACAATTTAGAAAGGCGTCTTTGTTGTACTTCAGTTCACATAATTGTTATACACAATTTCATCTTGTGGTAAGACCAAATCTCATTGCCCTGATTGTTTCCCACAAGAATCTCAACAAGTTTCCAAGACTTTGGTTAACAATTTTATTTTGACCGTTCATTTGTGGAGGATATGCTTAATTGAATTGCAAATTATTACCCAACTTTTGCGATATTCTAGAAATGGCCAACAAACTTTTTTATCTTTATCAAATACTATGTTTTTTGGTACGTTGAAAATCAAGTTTGCTATGTAGGTTGCATCATTTGTCATCTTGCATGCAATGAAATGTGCATCTTTGAAACCTATCCACATTGGTTAAAACTGAATCACTAGTCTTTTGAGTGCAAGGTAATCCCAATACAAAGTCCGTACTTATGTCTTCCCAACTTCTCTTCGACATATGCAATGGTTTGTGCAATCTTGCATTTTGACTTGTAACCTAGGTATGTTGACTTATACTCAACAATGTCATACTTCACAACCTTGCACAAACTTTCTCACATTTGAAGCCATCCTTTGTTGATACTAACATCTCAATCAACTGTGACAATGTCTTATCCATGTCTAAGTGTCTTACTAAGCCACCCTTATGTACTTTTTGACCAAGTTTTTTTATTCAAGTTAAAGGGGGGGTTTTTTTGAACTAGGGTTCCCAGACCCTAGGAGAAGTACAAACACAAAAAGATCAACAGTTTAACCAAGACTAACCAAGAAACAAGATCAACTAGGACCAAAAACAACGAAAAAACAACTTAGAAACAAACAAAGAACTACCATAGGACTAGTATGAATTTAAGCTACCAAAAACATCCTCCCAACAAGCGTTCATCTTTTTGAGGTTCATATCTATCTGAAGCAAAAATTTATCTTGGTTCATGCCATACTGAGATCCATTGCTCTGTCCCTTCTTGCCCTTCCCTTTGCCAGTCACACTAGGCTCAAAAAGCTCACTGAGGTGAGCTTGCAGGGTTTTAACATTTTGTATGCTCTCATACGTAGATACTTTGCCACAATTTACTAAAAAACTTATTTTACTGCAAAGATTCTCATTTTCTTGCTCTAACTCCACCCTAAAATCTAGACTCTAAATTTGGTGGTCTTCCTCTTTAGCTAATAAGATTTGAGTCATCCTTGCGTTTACCTGCTACAGTACATTAACCTTGCCCTTTAACTATGTTATCTCTCACATAAACCATCGCATGATAGATTTTTGGAGGTCGAGCTCTTCCACTATTTTGTTTGAACTCTCCTTATCTTTGAGCAAGGTAACCAAATTATTAAACCCCTCATTCTGATCCTTCTGATTCTGAGAAGTCTGCCCTTTCTTTGGAGTATAAATAGGCTCCCTGATCACCTTCTCAGTTGCAATCGGATTCTGATTTAGTTTGCTTCCTTGCTTCACTTCTTTCGAACTCTCCCTAAGATTCGCATTGCCCTCAACATCAATAAAAGTCCTCGCTCCCCTATCACTGTGCAAACCCTGATTCCCTTGATTCCCCTATTTCCCTTGGCTCCCTTGGTTGGAACCTGCATGCTTCGATGCATTTCAAAGTCTTTTCTTTATATTATTCTGTTGTTTTTTGTTCTTTTCTTCATCCTTCTCACTAATATTTTCCACAGGTTTCTTATTATTCACAGACCCTACTCGAACTCCCAGGGTACTTTATCCACACTTTTTTTTTTTTTTCTGATATCAAATGGCCCTTCCTCTGACTTTTCCTTCTAGGTCTATGATATCTCTGACATGATTTGATTCATGCTCTTAAAATTCTTGAATATTAGGTAGATCACTCCCTTGTGTCTAGGAGTAGAGTAGTTTCCATGTTAAGTTTCAAGATCGACACCTCCATAGATTTCAAGGTAAAAAAAGGGAGACGAAAGGGCACACCATTCCTAAAGTAATTTAACATTCTAAATAGGGACCATCTAACTACATTGTACCTACCTTCCAAGGTGACGTACTACATTAAATGAAAGGCTACTTCTGCTAATGGCCTGGGTAAGAATTTCTGTCAAAAGCATTGTGCATCTGCTCCAGTTGCTCTCATTCTTCTAGAAATGCCTCTTTGTCCAATTTGAAATCCCTTGGCATATAGTAACTCTTTGTTTC
This sequence comes from Torreya grandis, assembly GCA_037957365.1. NCBI lineage: Eukaryota > Viridiplantae > Streptophyta > Pinopsida > Cupressales > Taxaceae > Torreya > Torreya grandis. The sequence continues at coordinate 11,441,035 of JARHVA010000002.1, forward strand.
CTCAATCGCCAGTCCAATCACATGAGAAATGAATTCCTCAACAATGTCGAGAGTAACTTCATTGATAGTCACTATTCTGTCCTCCCATGCTTTTGCAAACAAGATTGAGAAATCCCTATCAAAACCTTCAATCTTCTCCATAAAACCCACAAAGCCACCGACTTGCAGAGCTGTCCAGACTCTTTCGTTTTTCCCAACTTTTCACTGTAATTTCGATTCAATTCTATTTGACAGTCCCATCTTATTTTTCTCACAATCACATTAGCTATCTTTGCTATCGAAATTCACTAAAATGACCTAGGAAGAACTGCCGCTGAATGTTGTGTTATCGCCGTCTAAGAGATGTTTTGGGGCGTCTAAAAGCTTCTCCTTCGAACCCCTAAAAATTACAACAAACCATAAGAGTCCTTGATTCACCTTAGTACCACTAAAGCATCCTCTAGGAATCAGAGGTTTCACCCAGATGCATAGGATTAATAACATTAATATTTCCTTAATCTTTAACCTTAAGTACCAACTCCCTAGGGAGATCTTCATGACCTATCCAAGTTAAAAAACTCACATTATTTATTCCCTTGTTGACGAACTAGTCAGCGATACCATTCGCTTCCCTATAAGTATGTTGAATGGTCCATCGCTGAAAAGATTCCAATATGACTATAACTTCAACTAAAACATTCTTGATAGACTAGCTAATGACATTTTTTCGAGACAAATAGTTTACAATGTTTAGAATCTCCCTCCACCAACAAATTTTGTACACTCAATTGCTTAGTCAATTTGATCCCCCACAACGCTGCCAGAGCTTCCACCTAGTGATTTGACCTTACCCCCATGTCTCCCGCATATGCAACAATCAAATTGCCCTTATGATCTCTAATAATTCCACCTCCTCCCGCTGGCCTCAGTTTTTCTTTCGAAGCTCCATCAAAATTGAGCTTCATCCAACCATCAGGGGGAGGTTTCCACTTCTTTTCTTAATTTCTTCTTTAGAATTTGGTTTACTTAATTCAGAGGAATCTATTTACCAATTAAGAGTTGAGATTTGTTCAAAATGTAGTGAGTCTCTACATTTTTTAGTAAGTACAACCCTGAAAGTTTCTTTAATGAGATTAAAAATTCTTGCTGAGATTACTTTGTTGTTGCATCTCTTCCCCTTAAAAATTCTATTATTCCGTTCTCCCCAGATCTTCCAAATTATGAGGCTGAGTCAAAATCCAAAGCTTCTTGAGGTGGACATTTTGGAATGGGCATCTCCAAGACTGCCATACTTCCATTAGGGAGCCTACTTGCACCCACGAAACATTGAATTTGTCAATGAAACGACTCCAAATCCTCTGAATGAAAGAGCAACTGATCAACAAATGAAATATTAATTTGTTCTTCTCTTCACACAACACACATATGTTGATAATAACACAATCTCTTTTCCTAAGATTATCAATTGTTAGGATCCTATTTTGAATCGTCACCCATAAGAAAAAAATTATTTTTGGAGTAAGCCATTTATCCCAAACACTTTCCCGACTCACGTTAATTTCAGGGTCTTGAGCAAACAAATCATACCCTAATTTTACTTTGTACTGGCCATGGAATGAGTTTGTCCAGAGCAATTGGTCTTCTCTAATAAGCCTTGGGATGTGAACATTTCACAACAAATTATTCAGGTAAGCTATCTTCAAAGTGTCTTCTTGGTTTAAGTTATCTAAGCTCATATTTTTCTAGCTTTTAACTCCCTCCAACGCTTACCAATAGTCCGCCACCTTGTTGCCATATTTTTGTCTCATGTTCTCCTACAAATGCAAACCTATATCGCTCTAATAAAACAACATATTAGAACTCTATTTGTCTTTTCAAAAGTCAACCTTGTGTCCATTTACAGTTTGCCATTTAAACCTTGTAATTTCAACTCCTTATTGACAGTGAAAAAATTCCAGATATGTGATCCCCTCACAAATTGTTTCTCAGCCAGGATGAAGATCGGATCTCTCCCTTCAAGGTATTTAAAAGATAGAATTTTACCCCAAACTAAGCTCATTGTGATGAATCTCCAAATAAATATAGAAATGAGGGCTTTATTGATCAGCAACAAATTTCTTATATGAAGACCACCAAACCTTTTCTTAGAGCAAACTTTACTCCAAGCCACAAGAAGAAATTTGTTTTTTTCTTCCGTTCCAACCCAAATGAAGTTTCTTTGAATCTTAATTAATTTGTCCTCCACTCCTTCAGGTAAATTGAACAACGAAATGATGTACATTGGGAGACTTTGTAAAACACTCTTGATCAAAACTACCTTGCCAACCTAAGATAGAAGCTTACCTTTCCATCTTGTGAGCTTCTTTTGGAATCTCTCTATCAAAGAATTCTACACTGCCATATGAAACTGATTGCTGAAGAGAGGCATTCCCAGGTAAGAGCAAGGAAGTTCCTTGATTTGGCATCCCAGAAGAGTAGCTATCATAGCTTGTCTAGCTATTGGAGTATTAAATAAGGACACAACTCTTATCAAAATTAATTTTCTGGTTAGATGCCTTTTCATACATCACCAAAATCTTGATAATTGTTCTTGCTTCCTACATAGATGTTTCGGCTAATAAAATAATGTCATCCGCAAAGTGTTGGTGTGTCACTGGGTCTACAAACCTACCCAGTTTAAAACCTTTCAATTGTGAGGTAGCCAATGCCTTAGATATATATTTGCTCAGTGATTCCGCCATAATGATGAACAAGAATGGAGATAGGGGTGTTGGGGTTTCTATAGTTATTATAGCTTCAACGCTGGAGTCCAACCCAATGATTTTACACAAGACCGTCATCTTGCGCGCTAATCTGAAGCGCGCAGTTGGAGATTGATTTTCACAGGTTTTGTTGCTCAGTGTTATTGCCTTAGTCATATTCTTCCTTTTATATATTTAAATAGATACTACGTAAAAGCACAAATAAACTACTTTAATTCTAATGTTTCCAAACATGGCTACCATGATTACAGACTATTACTATCACTAGTTAACATTGTTACTTTAGAAAATGAAACGGAAAATTAAATTCCATACTAAGTTCTAGTAATTACTCTCAACTTAATACATCACATTCAGCTGTCATGAACACAAGAAAATTATATAATGTCCGTAACTCATATTAAGTGAGAGCATCCATAAATCCACCAACTAACCAACAACCCATCGATTACAACAGGGGTATTTATACTTGTTTATCCTTGACCAAGTGTTTAAATTATTAATGGCAAAAATAAATAACCAACAGACTCTCAACAGACCAAGAGTCGTGGCTCTCAATCAACTAACTTTGCCTAAGGACTTGGGCCTTTGCGCCCCCCATATACCTGTACTATGCTGGATTCTTGTTTCCATGTGTTCATCTTCTCGCAGTCGGTGCAAAACTTACAATAAAAAAGGGCTAGATGTCCCATATCAACTGCTCCTTAACTGCCCTCACTTCCTATGCGCTTCCTAAATCTTCCGCCTAAGTTTTGAGTCCTACGTTCTCGGGTTCCTCGTGACTAATTACTTCAGTTCCGAGTCCTATGTTCTTGGGTTCTTCATGACTAATCCTCTTTTGACTGGGTCCTCTCGCGTTGGGGCTTCCTCGCCTTTGTCTTCTCACACCAGGGCTTCCGTGCCTTTGTCCTCTCGTGCCCTGTAGGTTCTGCGCCTTGGTGCTTCTGCGCCTAACAAGTTCCACGCCATAGTCTTTCCATGCTATGGTCCTTCCATGCCATGTCGGTCCCCCACCAAAATGGATAATACTTGGCCAAAATTTGGGGCTGACATCACCCCACATTGTGCTCTTAGTCCATCCCAGACTAAGTCGTGCTAGCGAATTCTGTCAAAAATTTGGGTCCCATCTATTCGATCTCCTTCCTAACATTGTCCCAATGTGACAATGCCTCGAGCAACTTGGCAGTTATTTTGTCTACGGTGCCTTTCAATTTCTTTATCTCATCGAGTTGGCTAGAGATTTCATTGGCCTTTTTGACCAGTTTGTCTAGGGACGCAGTAGCATCCTTATAGACATCTTCAAGTGTGGAGACCTCTTTGTCAACTTGTCCTCGGAGGGCTGCAAAACTTGAATTTAGCTGTTAATGATGTGTGTTGATTGCGTCCTCCATCATCTCCACATCCTTGAATGCCTTGGCACGCTCAGCACGATCCTTTATTAAGAGCACAACAACAACCATTTGCTGTCTCTGGATATCTTTAGCTTGGAGCCGAGCCTCCAAGATTTTATTTGGGTGTGCTAACCGTACAAAAATTCCATCCAAAATGGGGATAACTTCCCTAACCCTTTCTAGGGCATGCTTCCAGACTTCTATTGCCACGGTGAATTGCTCTACTAGCTCCAGTCCCTCGTCTTTCAGCAAGAGGTTCACCAAAGTTTCTAACTTGCCTATGGTGTCCCCATCGAGAGGTACGTCGTCTTTTAGCACCGCTTCTTGTCCCAAAATTATTTTGCAGAGGTTCAATGTTCTCACTTTTGCCTCTGTGGCCTATTTGACCTGCTGCTTCAGAGTAGCCACTTCCTTGACGAGCGCTTGTTTAGTGGCAACCTCTTTATTGTATGTACCCACAGTTTGGGCATGTTTCTTCTCGGCCATTTGTGCATCAGAGTCGGATAAAATGTTTTAGCATGTTACTTCCATGGCCAAAGTCAAAAATGTTGCACTTGCTAGAAGAAGGGGGATCTTTTGGGGGTCCACCCATAGTGGTTTGGGCAGTGTAGGAGCATCCGGTCCCAAAGAGAGGCTGTCTTGAGGGAGCTCAAATTCTCGCTCCTCATTATACATATCCAATAGGAAGGACACTCATTTCCTTGTCTCCAAAGTTGCATCTCACAGAATGAAATGCGACCATAGATACATCCTATCAGGTATGTCAAACTGAAAACGTTCACACGGATCGGCAGATGCATCATTGCCAGGGTCTTTTGTGGCCTTGACTAGTTCCTTTCCTTTACTAGGGTTGTGTTTTAAGGTGGCCTCTTCGTCGGTAGCCATGGAAGTGCTACCAATGGCCCTTTCACTCCTTCCTCACCATCCTCATCTTTGCCATAGAGTTGTTCAACATCAAGCAACAAGTTGTCGGAGATGGCTTCCTCCTCTCGCATTGGGGAGGAAGTCTTCTCGGAGTTAGAATCTGAGTTATGTACCTGTACTTTCGTAATTACCTATTGGGGTGCTTGCCTGTGGTGTGCTGCAGTGCAGCTCCTGAAGTAGATGCTTTTGGAGGAGATGGTTGTGGAGTAACTTTAGTGGGAGAAGGTAGAGGTGGAGGAGAAGGTGGAGGTGGAGGGACTTGAGGTGGTGGAGATTTGGGTGGAAAAGGTCAGGGAGGAGAAGGGCGCGGTGGAGAAGGGCGAGGTGTAGATGGAGAAGGGCGAGGTGTCGGGGAAATCTTTTGCCACTTCTATGGACCTTGTGGTCCACTTGTGTTGGCACCAAGCTCTGGCCACTTCTTCAATAGGGGTGCTTGCGAGAGCTTCTCCTTAGGGTCTCCGCCTTTGGGATCCTTTTGGAGGCATAGCATATAGAACAAGTTGTGCACTTGTTCGCCCACCATTATCTACTTGACCTTAATGTCCATCAAATCTGCCTCCCTCTTTTCCTGGTAGGCCTTCTTACCTGGATAAACAAACATTTTTCGGAGAGTATGTATTTCAAGATCAATCTTCCTGGCTTCTAAGGAAATGGGCTATGCATTGAATATCCGGTTCATGGAGTCTATGAAATACCGTGCCGAGAAGGCATATGGTAACTTCAGCTATGCAGAAGCTCTCCGAAAGGGTTCATCTTGATGCGTGCAAGGGAGAAGTGCTACTTCACGACAAACTACACTTGCTCAACAACCAAGGGGAAAATCCCTCGGTATGTGCCACTCATTCCTGAGCACCTCCCTCATGCCGTCAAACCATTTCTTCATCTTGATTTTGTAGGAGGGGGTGATGTGTTTAGGGCATGTGAACGCTTTGTAGCATTCATTAGGGGACCTATGTGTGGTAGGGTATATCCACTTCAGTGCTCTCGAGCTGTAGTCTGGTACGCCAATCTCATCAAAAACCATTAAGAGAAGAAACACCCTCCATGGAAACCTGTGCTTAGGCACTCGATGGTCTTCTTTGCATCCTTGATAATCTTTTGGGAAAAATACATAGCTTAGTTGTATTTCAGTCCTTGAGTGACTTGGTGGGCAATATAGAGGTGCGTCATGTCAACCTCTTTCCATTGATCGATCCCACCAATCTTGGTCATAATGATCCATGTCGCAACCTGGAGGGTGGGATCCTATAGGTTCTTGATGTGCATGGTGTGCCCTGCATTTGGTACATGAGCACCGTAATGGTCTTTTGGACCTCCTCGGTGTCTGCCAAGTCATCAACCACACTCAATATGAGCATTGCAGTCTCGTGACCTTGCTTATCCTTTCGGACGTGATCTTAATATTGCACTCGGTAAAGTAGATGCAATCCTCATGAATGCGCGAGAGAAGGAACTAAGCCACCTTCGTGGGTTTTCCAAAGTATGGCAATTTGAAGAGTTAGAACAATCTTGCAGCGTCCAGCTGGTTGAAGATCTTGAGGTTAAAAACCACTTGGTTGTTAGTGTTTTGGCGCTCGACTCAATAGTCATTTTGAAGCTCAACCTCGTTTCTAGGTTGCCAATGGTTGTAATCGAAGATTGTGCAAGTGGAGACCTTGGAGACCCAATTATCCACGCGCAACACCAATTCTGGGTAGTGCATTTCCTCAATTAGTAGAGGCAGGGGCGGGGACGATTGAGCCTTCTTTGCCGTGGATGATTTAGCCTTCGTTGCTTGTCGTGTCATGCTTGTTTCCTCTACCTCTATGCGCTGAACTTGTTCTTGTGGAGTCTCTTCCCTAATAAGAATCGTGTCTCCTCCATGCACCTCCTCTTCCTCTGGTATCGTAGGTAGTGGTTAAGTCCTTTGGACCTTTTTCTTAGGTCGCATCACCCTCTGAGGTGCTTGAAGGTTGATGCACGGTCGTCTAATGTTTCCAAACGAATATGTGTTTGTGGCTGACTGCTTCGGCTTTTCGATCTTGAGTTCCCTCTAATGGTAGACTTCTGCAACCTGCAACTTGTAATTTCAGACGCTACCCTATGTTTTTCTCACGTAATCAAACTTGTAATACCTGTCCGCAAATTTGCAATGCCCTATGTAGTTTACTATGGAAACGAATTTGCTTTGCTCTTGGCTCTTTGTCGTAGTCACTCTGAGTTCTTTGGCACTTTGGCTCTATTAATTTCAATTAAACGTAGGTAAAGTGTAAAAACAAGTTAAGTTGCCTATTTATAGGCTCAAAGGGCGGGGTTTCACTGTCATAACTACTTTCCCATCACCCATCACTTCACGTCATTAATGCGGATCTTTAACGGCCACCACGCTTCGATCGTTGCTTTTGGCATTTAATGCTTTTAATGGTATTGTCACATCATGTTGTTAGCACATTTCTTGCCATAACTATTCTTTTCGCATTAATGGCATGTCTCATCTTGTACCTTCTTTCGAAGCAGATGACAACTATGTCCCATGCTTTCCTTGTGAAAAACAACTGGCTTTCAAAATTTAAACTAACGGCGAGAAAACCCTATCCTTAGACTTTGTAGTTAACGTGCCTTAAATGACTTGCGCACCCTTAACACTCTGTGTGCCTAGGTTCCTTATGCCCTAAGAACCATGAGCACCCAGATACTTTGTGGGCTTATACAATCTGCGCGCCTATGAATCTTTAAGTTAAGATTTCCGATCTCTTTCTACCACACACAAAAATGAGTCGTGGTCCTCCACAAAAAGAAAAACAAAACATTAAATGGAATTACATTAAGAAACGTTTGCGCACAACAAAGGCAACACTTTATTGAAAACATAAAATCCTAAACTAATGGCAAACGCCTTATTGATTACAATATTTCAGCGATTCAGAAGTGAAATATGGTCGGAGTCAACTTCCATTGTAGTGCCCAAGAAGGAACTCGCCATCCAACCTTTGTAATCGATATGCTCTGGTAGGTCGAATGCTATGAATGATGAAATGACCATCCAAGTGAATTCAAAGTTTTCCATGATGGCGCACAAACTTGGAGTTTTATAATAGGACCTTCATGCCCAGGGTAAAAGTTTTGTGCTTTAAGTGTTGGTCATGCCATGCCTTTTGTTTGCATTTTTCCACACCCTGACTCCAATGAGCGAGGGACCGAGCTTCATCAAGTTGTAACAAAGCATCTAAGCATGCTTTCAAGGATGCCTCTTCATCCAATTGTCCTACGCACACTATACAGAGAGATGGTGCTAAAAACTCAACTAGAAAGACTGCTTTTATACCTTATACCAAATTGAATGGGGTACTTTTGTTCAGGGGCTTGTAAGTCGTTCAGTATGCCCATAGGACCTCATATACCCTATCATCTCAGTCTGTTCGACCAATATTACAAATCTTCGTCAAATTGGTTCCTAAGATCTTGTTGAAGGCCTTGGTAGTCCCATTGGCTTAAGGGTGGTATGTTGTCATTTTGTGGTGTTTGATCATGAACTCATTCAGTAAGACACAAATTATTTCATTCAAGAAATAGGTACCATGATCACTACTAAAACCTAGTGGGCATCCAAACTCAGTTATGATATTCTCCCAAATGAAGCGTGCAACAGTAGTAGTAGTAGAATATTTTGTTGGCACAGCTTCAACCTATCGTGTGAGGTAGTTAGTTGCTGTGATGATGTATCGAGACCCTGTTCTTCGTCCAGCTAGAGTGATGGGGCCAATAAAGTCAACGACCCATTTCTCAAATGGTTCCTGAGAAGGTATGAGTCGTAGAGGTATGACATCTCTTCGGTTAGGTTTTCCTACTCGCTGACATATATCACACTGCCTAACGTACGCTTTAACATATTTAAAGAGAGTAGGCCACCATAAACCAGTCAGTAGAACCTTATGCGCGGTAGCCCCTCCAACATAGTGTCCAACAATTCCTTCATGAACTTCTTGAATTACTTCGGGATGCTCAAGTTGCATAACACACCGAAGAATCTCATCACGACCAAGTCTATAAAGATCACCTCCTATGAGTTGAAATGGTGCGATGTAGATCATGAGTTGCTTCTTGGCCTGAGGAGTGAGACAATCCAACATTGAACCAGAGGTTAGAAAAGGAACAATATCTTGGAGCTCCTTAGGTACACGGGTGACATAGAATAGTTGAACATTAGGGAACTCATCTTCAATGGCGCTCGAGGGTTCTCCAGACTCAATCTGGGACAAGTGGACAGGTCCACAATTGGCTTTTTGAGGTTTCACCATGGCAGAAAATTGGAACTATTGGAACAACACTATCCAATGACAGATCCATCGATGTAGTACATGTTTATTGACAAGGTACTTCAAAGCTTCATGATCTATATAGAAAACAAAAGGAGTGACCAATAAGTACTGTCAGAACTTTTGTAGAGCATAGATCATCGACAATGCTTCGCGCTCCATAGTGGTATAGTTCCTTTCAACTAGAGTGACCTTTCTGCTGGCAAATTAGATTGGATGATCCAAGGGACCTTCACTTGGTTGTGCAAGGATTGCACCAACAACCATTCTAGACACATCAACATGGACGTGGAATGGTTTTGTCCAATCAAGAAACTAGAGGATATGAGCAATTACTAGTTTGTGTTTCTGTGTTTCAAAAGCTTCTTGGCAAGAAGTCCATGTGAAATGCTCATTATGCTTTAGAAGTTCCTCTAGGGGTGTGGAAATATTTGCATATGCATGGATGAACTTTCTATAGTAACTGGTATGGCCCAGAAAGGCGCAAACCTTGCACTGAGTCTTGGGCACTGGGAGGCGAAGAATAATAAACACCTTGGTCGGGTCTACTAGAAGTCCTTTCTTACACATAATATGTCCCAATAGCACACCAAACGGTGTAGTAAATAGAAACTTCTTTAAGTTCAAAGATATTTGTAAAACTCGACAATGCTCAAGCATAAGCCTCACATTAGAACAATGGTCCTTGACCAAACCATAAATTGCCCAATCATCCAAGTAAACTTGAAATTTATGGATGAAATCCTTAAAGGCTTCAATAGCTATGCGTGAGAACACAACTAGGGCATTCTTCAATCCGAAGGGGATGACAATATACGTGAAGGATCTCCATTCGGTGGCAAACATTGTCTTCGGTTGGTCCTCTTCAGCTACCTATACCTGATGGTATCTCAAGAAGCCATCTATGAAGGTATATATCTCACATCCAACAACACCTTCAAGGATTTCCTCTATGAAAGGCATTGGGAAAGGGTTAGTGACACATGATGCATTAAGTATTTGATAGTTCACACAAATACAGATGCATCCATATTTCTTGATACTAATCACCATGGGACTAACCCATTCAGATTCATCAATGGGGGTGATTACTCCAATGCGCAACAAACTATCGATTTATTCTTTAATGCGCGCTCATAGATTGGGATTCATTCTATATGGACACTTTCTGAATGGTCGAGCGTCGTCAATCAACTTGATATGCATCTTTCCTAAAGATGGGTGGACTCCTTTCATTTCATTGTAATTGTTGATAATTTTGACCCTATAGGTCAAAATTGCAACCTCTACCATTCAAAACTTTGCAATTTGTCTTGTGAATCAGTTTTGGATCCTGAATAATCCGAAGGAATTGTTCAAGTCTACATGGTCTCTTTCTTTCGGGAGAATTGTCCAAACAGAAATCCGAAGGGGCATCTTTAAAAGCAAGGGCAATTTGGAAATAATTCCTTCAGACTTTTTGTTCGAAGGAAATGAACAAAGGCAAAAGGTGCTTTCAATTTTTTTCAAAGGTATATTGCATTTTCTCGAGGGTTCTTTTCAATTTTGCCGAATGGTAACCATTCCTTCGAAAAAGATCATCGGAAAAAAATCCCAAATGGTAGAATCCTTTCGAAAAAGTTCTCTTGGAAAGGTCCGAAGGGCAACTTGAAAGGTTTCGAAAGGTTCACTTGGAATGCTGAAGGAACATTTAAAATCCCGAAGGGTATCTGCGCTTCGGGAAAGTTCAAAACAAAAATTCGAGAGGCACTTTAAGATTTACGAAAGGGATCATTTCGAAAAGCTGAAAGTTCAAAAATCCGAAGGAAACAATCCATTTGGAAACTCCCTTCGGAAAACTGTCCATTTGGTATTTGCCCTTCAGGAAAGTTCATTCGCAAGAATCTCGAAGGGTAGAGTTCCTTGGGAAGGTTCGTCTCAAGGAATTTCGAAGGGTATTTTCCCTTCGGGAAAATTCACTTTAAGAATTTCGAAAGGCTCTTCAAGGCTATTTGCCCTTCGGGAAAGTTCACTTTAACAATTTTGAAAGGCTCTTCAAGGCTTCCGAAAGGCAATTTCCTTCGGACTTTTTGTCCGAAGGAATTGTCCATTGCAGAAATTCTATAAGGTAAAAAAGGGTTGCAGACAAATTATCTGCAAGAAAGGGACATTACAAGAATTCTGAAGGAAATAAAAAGCCGAAGGAATTCCTTCGGGCAAAAATCTCAAAGGGTATATGCCTTCAGGAATGTTCAAAACGAAAAGGCCGAAGGGCACAAGAAGAAAATAATTTAGACTTTTTGTCCGAGGAAAAATTTCGAAGACCTAATTCCTTCGGACAATTAGCAAAGACTTGAAGGAATACATGAGGTCCTTTGAACTTTTTGTTTGAAGGAAAGGACCAATGAGGAAAATTTGTAGGAAATGGTTCATGCCAAAGGCCGAAGCAAAGGAAATGGTCAGAAACAAGATTTCTGAAGGAAATGAAAGAAAGAAGGTCCAAAGGGAAAATTTTCAGACATTTTGTCCGAAGAAATAAGGACCAAACAAAGCCCTGGAACAATTCCACGGGAAGAAACAGAGCCAAAGGGAATAGATGAAGATAAAAAATCGAAATAATACAGAAGGAATACATGCACAACGCTGAAAATGGAAGGCAAAGAGCATCCCATTCTTCTTAGGAGAAAATCAAACAACCTCTATTGAGCATATTTAAGATGTAGCTAATCTCTGTTCAGTCCATAATGTTGCTATCATATTGTTTGATGCTTCCTTCAAAAGAAAAACATTGTAATGGTATAGAAATCTCCCACTAAACTCCATTTCTACTTGGGATAAATTGGGTGTAGCCTTAGTCAAGCAATTTGAGGACAAATCTGATCAACTATCTTTATTTGAGCAATTGACCACCATAACAAGGGCGCTTCATGAGTTCATGTCTGATTTTAACCTTGGATTTCAAAAGATATGGACCAGAATCTTTGTGTTGATAAGACCATTCCCTGAATGTGCATTTCTGTACTATTTGAAATCCCTTAATTTTGACATTAGTGTGATGATACAATCAATGGGTGGTTCTACTTTGCCAGATTCTTATGAGATTGCAATAAGGGCATAAAACAGTTTGATACAAGCTGGTAAGCTTTTTTCAAGACCTCCAATGCCTATATTTTTAGACATAGGTTCTATACTAGCCCCTCAAGTTCCTCAAATTCTATCTTTAGCTCCTATTCCATCACCTCAAGCTCAAATTGCAGCCCCTACTAGTCAAGCTAGTGAGTTAAGAGAGTTGAAAAGCTTGCTACAATCCTTTGGAAATAAAATAGTGCAGTTCAAGAGGCAACGATATCAATCTAATAGGCCCTATCAACAATAAAATCAGAACACCTATCAACCCTTCAAAGATCAAAGGTCTTCTTATCAGGGTTTCAGAGAGAATAAACCAACTTATCAAGCACAAAGAGCCATAACTTCAACAAATCCATATGTTGTCCTTGATCCTGATGCTCCTTCCACTTCAAAGGCCATTGTTCCTACCCCAACTCAAAACAATATGATGCAGGATTCAGGTTGACAGTCTTCAAATCTCAATGATGCTCAAAACCAAGCCTTGGTATCATAGAACATCACTATGCCACAAATGACACAAAAATAGTTTTCTTTTCAAGGAGGTCAGTACCAAGATATATGTTTGGCATAACAAGGAGAGACTCAACAAGTTCAAGGGCACCCTGATGCCATTAATGTAAATTGACAAGTGGATGATCATGTTGCTTTTACTTAAGGTGTTGAAACTAACAATCCCAGTGGTCAAGTTACAACTGTAACTAGAGCTAAAAGAAGAGCCATTGATGAGCTGTACGAGGTGACAAATGCTTCGAGTACCCCTCATGTTATTTCTAGGAGTACATAAAAACAACTCACTACCCCTACAACTCAGAGAAATCAAAATATAGAGGTTAGTAAAGTTTAGCGAATACCTCTAGTTCATAATCAATGCTTCAGAAAGTGAAATCAAAGGTCAGTGGATTTCATTTCAGTACAGTGGATCAAATGAAGAAATCTAATATCAGCATTAGTATGTGGGATTCTCTTTCCATACCAGGACAAAAGGATAAGCTCATTCAAGGGTTTTCAACTCTCGAATTATCTCTAAAATCGGTTGAGAAAGAAAGTGTTGTCTTCACTAATTCGGATCAACAAACTAAGTAACAGGTACAACAAGTAAATAAGATGGCAAATGTGGATAAAACTGAGGTAAAATCAAAGAAAACTCCTCCTTTTTACCTTTCTTTGATAGTAGGTGATACTTTGGTTCATAATTATATGGTGGATAGTGGAGCTAGTAGTACAGTCATGTCTAAATAGATTGCAGACAAGCTCAACTTCATTTATGAGCCAAACACTAAAGGGGTATTACAATTGGATGGGTCACCAACAAATATGGTAGGCATCATCAAAGATATGAAGTTGACGTTACATGCTTGTACCAATGTTACTATTCAACAATATGTTGTTGTGGTAAACTTGCCTCCTTACTTTGCTATGTGCTTTTCAAGGGACTTTACCTCATATTGAGAGATATTTATCAACTAATTGGACTTATTTAATGTTCAGAACTAGGTATGGTACTAAAGTAACTATTCATTCTGAACCTAGTACATGTTTTCATATGGAGCTATATATGCCAAGTGTTGTGAACATTACTTGTATCATTTCAGATGATGTGTTCGAAAATAGTGAAATATAAAATGGATCACGTTTGGATGGAGTTCCATATTTGTTCCTTGATGAGTGGGCTTCGACTTTGCATGAGCATGATCTTTATAAGCTGATTAAGGACTTGGTGTGTATTGTCTTCATGAGAATGATGCACCAATTCTAGCCATGGTTAAGGATGATGAGTCTAGTGAAAGTCTATGGCAATTGTACTTTGATGGATCAAGGAACAAATATGGTACCAGAGCTAGAATGATGTTGTGTTCTCCAACAAAGTAAAGGTATCTATCTTTTATTAAATTTCAATTTAGTTGTTCAAACAATGTTGCTGAGTATGAAGCACTAGTTCACGGTTTGTAGTGGGCTAGGAAGATGAAAGTCAATTATTTGCAAGTGTTTGGTGATAGTGAGCTTATAGTTCACCAAGTAAGAGGTTTGAATATATGTAAAAATTTGTTGCTTAAATTTTACAAGCATAGAATATGGGACGTACTTGAATATTTTCAAGATTTTAACATTCGAGCAATACCAAGAGGCGAGAATAAACACATAGATAGGTTGGCTGTCATTGGATCACAATTTAGTATCCCAACTGATATAAAAAGTGATAAAATTCAATCACATAAAGGTTGTTGTAAGGCCTTCTATTCCAAATAATCATGAGAATTGGTAGGTTTTCGAAGATGATAATCAAATCGTGAGATTTTTGCAAGAGGAAGTTGAGTTTTCTTCAAGAAACCAGTCAAATCACTTACAACAATATGGCAATCAGTGCAACTGAAAACAAATAAATTGCCTAAGAGATTGGTCACACTTGAGAACATTTTTAGTGGTGATGATGAGTTAAGGAAAGAGAAGTCATCCTTGTCAACAAAAGAAGAGCACTATGCCAATTTAGAGATTGTAACTGGTAAGATTTTAAAGTTGGGTAAGGTATGCACTCCTTCACAAAAAAAAGCTTTCATTGAGTTATGCACAAGTTTTGTTGATATATTTGCTTGGCAGTTTAGTGATCTCAAAGGATTTGATCCAAGCTTAGCTCAACACACCATTGAGTTAGAGGCTGAAACTAAACCTATGAGACAAAGACAAAGGCCCATCAATCTTAAGCTTGAGCTTTTGATGAAAGTTGAGCTTCACAAGCTCATAGAGTCAACTATTATATTTCCAATCAAGCACTCAACTTGGGTGACGAACCTTGTTCTAGTACGAAAAAAGAATGGTGAGATTTGATTGTGCATTGACTTTCGTGATTTGAATAGATCTTCACTTAAAGATCACTATCCATTGCTATCAATAGAGCACATTTTACGATTGGTTGCAGATTCATAGAGGTTTTTTTTGTTGGATGGATATAGTGGCTACAATTAGATTTTGGTCAAAGAATATGACCAATTTAAGACAACGTTCAAACCAAGTGGGGGACATTTGCATACATAAAGATGCCATTCAGTTTATCTAATGCTGGAGCAACCTTTCAAAGAGCCATGGATATGGCATTCCAAGGCCTTCTTAACAAGTTTGTACTTGTTTATTTAGATGATATAACAATGCTTTTAATGAATGCAGGGGATCACATGGTTCATCTCAAACAAGTGTTTGAAAGATGTAGGCAATTTGGTGTATCTCTATATCTCAAAAAGTGTGTCTTCTTAGTTCATGAAGGTAAGCTTTTTGGACACGTTTTAAAGCACAATTTAAGCATAGATTCTGAAAGGATAGACTTTATTCTTACACTCTCTTTGCCTAAACACAAAAAGGCTATGCAAAGCTTCTTTGTGAAAATCAACTTCATAAGGAAGTATATTTCAGATTTTGCCATTTTAGCTAAGCCACTTACAACCAAGCTAAAGAAGAATCAGAGCTTCAGCTGGTCCAAGGAAGGATTAAAAGGTTTTGAAGATATTAAGAAGGCCATAGCTAGTGCTCTTACACTTATAAATCCAATTTTCACAAAAGAGTTCATTCTGTATACGTATGCTAACATGGACACTATTTCAGGTATTCTTATGCAACAAAATAATGAGGCTTGAGAGCAACCAATAGCTTTTTTCAGTCAAGGCTTGGAAGAGTATGAAACACAATACTCTTTTATTGAAAAACATGTGCTTGTAGTTATAAGGTCTCTTAAAAAGTTTAGATATTTGTTGTCTAACAATAAGATACACTTAATGGTTTTTCATCCAAGCATCAAAGAGATCCTTTTGAACAAAGATATAAATGAGAAGAGAGCTGGTTGGATAACCAAGGTAATGGAATACAATGTGAAAATTAATGTCACAAAGTTGGTTAGAGACAAAGGACTTTGTGAGCATCTATCTCAAAACTTGCAAGAGACTAATGAGGTTGTTTTGGTGTCAATTGATGAAGAGGTTGCAGCTGGTCATACCCAACCTTTTAGCTGGTTTCATGACTTGGTAGGCTATCTCTAAGATGGTATTTATCCCTCTCATCAAAGTGCTTAAAAAATAAGATATTTCAAGTTGCAGTCAATTTTATTTTTGCTTACTGATGGTGTTTTGTTCAAGAAAGATATAAATGGCATGTTGATGAAATGTGTAGAACCAAGCCAAACCCAGAGATTGCTTGAAGAATTTCATGATGGATATGGTGGAGGACATTTTTCTGTAAGAACTACAACCCTTAATATCATGATAGGTGGGTACTATTGGCCTAGTATATTTGGTGATTTTGTGCATGTGTTAGAAAGTGTAAATAGTGTGCTATGTTTGTAGGAAAAGTGAAACTTACAACCTTACCTCTTCAACCAATTATGGTGGATCAACCCTTTGTCTAATGGGGATTGGACTTTATTGGTCTCATAAATCCTCCTTCAAGTTCAGGGCATAAATGGATTCTAACTACTACAAATTACTTCACATGTTGGACAAAAGCAGTGGCATTGAAAGAAGCAAATGTAACCAATGTTCTAGATTTCTATGAAGATTTGTTTACTAGATTCAAAGTTCTTTTAACTATTATGTCTGATAATGCAATGGCTTTTGTGGGATCTAGGATCAGTTAATAGGTTGTCCAACATGAGATTTATCTTAGCACTTCATCAAACTATTACCCACAAGGCAATGGCCTTGCTGAATCTACAAATAAGAACTAATTGAGGATCATAAGGACTATTGTAGACAATCAGAGGTCATGGCATCTCAAGTTGAAGTCAGCTCTATGCGCTGATAGGATCATCTAAAAAAGGGAAATAGCCAACTCTCCATACAAGGTGGTATATGGTAAGGAAGTAAGGTTATCCATTTATCTTGAGTTTCCTACTTTAGAACTAATGCATCAACTTGAATTGTTGGAGAATGAACCTATGGAGATCAGGTATGCTGAGTTTATGGAGCTGGAAGAGACAAAAAATCAGTCCATGCCAGCCATGGAAATTCATCAAGCACAAGTGAAGATAACTTTTGACAAAGGGGCTTCTTCACGAAGTTTCACTGAAGGAGATTTGGTCCTCAAGTGGGATGAGGATAGAGCTAAACCAGAAAGGTACAAAAAATTTGACTCCCTTTGGAGTGGCCCATACACAATCTTTAGTTGTAAATCCCACATTGCCTTCTAGATTGCAAAGATGGATGGCAAGGAGCTTCCAATCCCAATCAATGGGATACATCTGAAACATTGCTATTGAAGAGCAAAGCTCTTTGTACATAGTTTGTTTTGCCTTCCTTCAAGTGTTGTTCAAGCAGAATAGTTTCATTATGTTTCTTTCCAAATAAGTGCTTGTTTGCACATTTGCTTTGCTTGGTTAGGTTTCTCTGCTTTGTGTGTTTCCCTTATATTTTGGAGGATGAAGGTTATCTCATGCCAAAAGAGAGTTTGCAGTCATGGACTAGATCTGGAAATGTTTTATGAGATCAAATGTTATATATCTATGGTCTGGTTCTCAAGCATAACAGGGATGCTTCCCTGCCAAGTCATCAAAACATTGACAATTTTGACCCTACAGGACAAGATTGCAACCTCTACCATTCGAAACTTTGTAGTTCGTTTTGTGAATCAGTTTTGGGTACTGAATAATCCAAAGGAATTGTTCAAGTCTACATGGTCTCTTTCTTTCGGGAGAATTGTCTAAACAAAAATCCCAAGGGGCATCTTTAAAAGCAAGGGTGATTTAGAAAGAATTCCTTCGGACTTTTTATCTTAAAGAAATGAACAAAGGCAAAAGTTGCTTTCAATTTTTTTCGAAGGTCTATTGCATTTTATCGAGGGTTTTTTTCAGTTTTGTTGAAGGGTAATGATCCCTTCGAAAAAGATCATTGGCAAAAACCCGGAAGGGTAGAATCCCATTGGGAAAGTTCTCTTTAAGAGGATCCGAGGGGCACTTGGAAAGGTCTGAAGGGCAACTTGAAAAATTCTAAAAGGTTCAAATCCTTCGGACATTTTGTCCGAAGGAAAGGAAAAGGTTCACTTCGAATGCCGAAGGAACATTTAAAATCACGAAGGGTATCTACCATTCGGGAAAGTTCAAAACAAAAATCCGAGAGGCACTTTAAGATTTCTAAAAGGGATAGTTTCAAAAAGTTGAAAGTTCAAAGATCCAAAAGAAACGGTCCATTTGGAAACTCCCTTCAGGAAATGATCCATTTGGTATTTGCCCTTTGGAAAAGTTCATTTGCAGGAATCCCAAAGGGTAGAGTCCCTTCGGGAAGGTTCGTTTCAAGGAATTCCGAAGGGTATTTTCTCTTTGGTAAAGTTCACTTTAAGAATTTCGAAAGGCTCTTCAAGGCTTTCGAAGGGCAATTTCCTTCAAACTTTTTATCTGAAGGAATTGTCCATTGCAGAAATTCCAATAGAAAAGTCTAAGGTAAAAAAGGGCTTTGGACAAATTGTCTGTGAGAAAGGGATATTACAATAATTTCGAAGGAAATAAAAAGCCAAACGAATTCCTTTGGGCAAGAATCCCGAAGGGTATCTGCGTTTCTCGAAAGCTCAAAACAAAAAGTCTGAAGGGCGCAAGAAGGAAACAATTCAGACTTTTTGTCTGAGGAATTTTTTTGAAGACCTAATTCCTTCAGACAATTTTTCCGAAGGAATTTTCTAAGAGCAAGAATTTACCTGAGGCAAAGGCCCGAACGAATACATGAAGTCCTTCAAACTTTTTGTCCGAAGGAAAGGACCAATGAGGAAAATCCGTAGGAAATGGTTCAAGCCAAAGGCCAAAGGAAAGGAAATGGGCAGAAACAAGATTTCCAAAGGAAATGAAAGAAAGAAGGTCCAAAGGGAAAAGTCTCAAACATTTTGTCTGAAGAAATAAGGACCAAACAAAAGCCCAAAACAATTCCATGGGAAGAAATAGAGCTGAAGGGAAAGGGAATAGATGAAGATAAAAACCCAAAACAATACAGAGGGAATACATGCACAAAGCTGAGAATGAAAGGCATAGAGCTAACAAGGAGTTCATTCTGAATGCACCTCTCATCATCCATGCAAGCAAAGGCTATTTACAGTTGATTGGTCAAAGCTTCAATTGACTGTTTGTTGAAGTCAAGTTTATCTCGTAGTCATCTCATGCATTTAATGATCCAACTTAGCCTCAAGATTAATCAACATGGAGATTCCTTTGAAGATTGTGGCATGACTTTCCATGCAAATGTTTGACTTATCAAACTTGGTTCCACCTCATCCCTTCAAATGCCAACATGGCATTGATTTCATGCATGTGCTCTTGTTTATCTGGTTGACGGTTTTCAACATTTCTAATAGTTCAAACAGAATTTTAAGTTCAGCATTGGCATTGATTTCATGCAAAGGATATTGTTCTCACGTTTCAAGAAGTTTAAGCTGAGTCTATATCTGGAGATTGGCGTAGCATTTTTCATGATGAACTTTTGACTCAAACTTGGACTCTTCAGAATTTCCAACACCAAAGAACTTTTCATGCAATGGCATAAGATAAAAAAAGATTTTACTTGAAAGCTGTGATAGCACAAGTTTGACTTAGTTGATCTCCTCTTCTATTTTCAGTTCCATCCTCTTCGTTGTATCTTTTTCTATATAAGTTGGCTCCTTAGCCTTGATTTGTATCCCTTTTTTGGCAAGACCAATTTCTACGAAAGATTGAGTTGTAACCTTTTTTTGATTAATAGGACTATTTTCAATTTTTCGCTGCTAGTATAGTGTATTTATATTAGTGATTTGCATAAGTGATAGAATTTTCTTCTTTGCCAAGTCTTGATTCTTATCTAGTTACTAGCTGATCATATTATGTAGGTCATGTTCTATGTTTAAATATCTTTTGGATGAAGTTACAGTGGATATAAGTCGTTGCTTAGTACCTTGAATCATGCCTATTCCATCATTTCCCTCAAGCTTTAATCACTAGATAAATCTTTTTCATGAAATACTTATGCATAATGGTCAATTGGAGTTAAAAGTTCATCCATTTTCTTGTCTAGATCAGTGTTTTTAGGAGCTCAGATTGAGTGGATCAATTCAAAATTCAGGTATATCACCATCATTAGATAGAATTTTCTTTCAAGTTTTTTCTCCCTTTTCTCAGGCAGCTTATAACATAGAATAAAGATTCTAATCGATACACCAAAGGGAGCTATCCCTTAAAATCTAGAGATTCAATCCACTAATTAGGTCACCCACAACTTAGGATTGTTTCTATGTTTTAACAAACTTTGAAGGCCTGAAACTACCTTCACAAGGGTGTCAGTCTAATTGATAACAATAATTTCTTAGAAAGACATCTTGATATTCCTTGAACAACTCAAATATTTTTAAAATCTCTGTTTTAATCCAGTAATTTCCTACTGTAACCATATTTTGTTCTTGCTCCATGTCGATGTTGTGTTGAACAGTCTAATGGGCCCATTATAAGGATTGTCTAGATTGGCGCCAGTATCACGAACATCTCTTGTGCCATAGTTCATATGGACATCCAAATGGGTTGTCAAAGGATCATGTGGTTTGGATCCTTCACCTTCTTCCACATGAAACACTAGCTTATGTTTACCTATACATATTTCTTCATGCTAGTCTTCATCAAGGACTAGTTTTGGCATGGAAACTTATGCTGATGATTCACTGAAGAGATACAGAGGTTATCTAGGAACATGATGGATATTCTGTAGATGATCTTCAATGGGACTTGTGTCATCAATAATCGCTTCACATATGGCTTGGAGGGTGAGACACAATTCCATTCTTGGAGAAGAATAAGGTAAGGCTGATTTCATGTTTTCTTTCAAGAGATGGCAAAATCGGGTTCTCATGTGTCGTTCTTCATGAACATACCATGCCCTTGCCCAGGTACATAAATTTCCATAAAATGCATGCACCACAAGTACTCTAATAGGTATGAATCTTCATTTTTCCACATATTCTTATAAGATTCTATATGGGGTTCAGGTGCTAATACTCTGCTATAGCTGATTGCTCCCCTAACCTTGTCGTTGTGATGGAACTGGTGATGCAAGGTAGAGCATGCTTGGTCGCATTGAAGGAGTCGATCATGATGGGTTTTCCACCATCTTGTAGCTTTACCATCTAAGAGATGAACTAATGACCTCATACGATCACTTTCGATGTCATAGAATTCTTCAAGGTGTTGTATGAAGCCATGTACCTCAATTTATCCATAAAAATGTGGAGCCTTGTTGAGTCTTTGAAGTGATGCCTCTATGATTGGTCCCCTCATGTATTGACTGGTGACAAGGCACACAAACCTGTGACATTTACGAAACTGGTGTGGAATGGTTTCCTAACTTCCAATTGCACTACACACTCTTCTAGTGAGGTCATAGTTGCTATGTGCCCAACAATTAAAAGCATTACTTGTAGTGTCAGAGAGGGATTAAGTGTTTGACCATCTGAGAATGCCATGAGGAGTTGGATCTCTTTGCTCATTGTCTTTGGCAGTAACATTGTAGATGTGGTTATTGTCTTTTTCCACATTGACTAGTTCTACATAAGGGGGCCCTTATGTTTGATCCAAGGGAATAACGTGCTGGTCAATGTTTTAAAAACTAATATACCATTTCTTAAAACTCAGGTTTGCATTATTTTCATAACACCAGGGCCTTCCTAATAGAACTAGGAAGTCATATGCCTCAGCTAATTCAAGAACTTCAAAATCCACCTTGAAGGGTACTCTAAGTATATCAACCATGGCATTCTTGAGGACACCTATTGGTAAATCACGAGTCTTGTTAGCCATGAACAACACATGAGGTGATGGATGCAACGCAGGACTAGCCATTTTTTTAAGGCATCTTTGGTGAGGACATTCACTTTTGCACCAGTGTTAACTAGTATGTCGCTAATTACCCATCCATCGATGGCAACATTGACTAGTATCTCTTTATCTTTAGGTGGAGAAAAGGGAATAGGAGTGTCTTGCCTCCGAGCATGATTCAATTGATGATCCTTGGTCTACTGAGTGACTTGAGGTTGAGCATTGTTTGGTGTTTATGCTTGATTCTTAAGCCAAGTGCTTAGCTGTGGGACAATGTCCTCATCCAACATGCACTTGCATAGTACCTGAAATTCATCACACACCACATTTTGTGGTTCAAATTCCCTTTGCACAATAACATGCTACATTGCTTCTTTGTCTTTAAGGAATTGAATCTCTCCTTGAAGTTCTCATACCAATCCCATCATATCTTGGAGAACATATTTATACTACTGGGCATGAGGATACTTTCTTGCTCGTGGTTCTTCACGCTAAAAATTTTCAATAAAATTTGAGATAGATTGAGACTGCCTTCCACTGCGCATGGTAATATTCACTTTTTGAATAATTGGGGTGCTTTAACACGTGTGCTAATGTGTTTTCTCAACTCGTATCATGCCGACACCTTTTTCATTCCGCTCCTTAGTAATAGTTGTGTACAAGTCAAGACACTCTTCCAGTCGGTGGTCCTTCTTACAGAAAACACATGTAGGGTAGTCCAAACAATATCTTTGGTAGTGGTCTGGGGATCCACATTTGTAATATGTCCTTGGTAGGAAACGATCACCTCCTCATCCTCTTCTTTGACCCTGATAGCCACCATTATCTTGGTTGTTGGCTATAGAAGTCTGGCACGTACCACGTGTTCATGCTTCATGGATGTCACTAATCAATCGTTAATCATTAGTGTCATGAGTATAAGAATCACATATCTTACAATAATCAGACACATTTGAGTGTGTTGCTCATTGCAAAAGAGGGCAAGAATGTACATCATGTTCTTCATGACAAATTTCACACGACTGATTCACTATAACACGAATGTTCTTCTGCGGGGAGTTACTTCGGGTGTGACCCTCTAATTCACAATTAGCACACCAGAGACCACTATGAGTATCGTGTGCATAATTTATAGTTATTTTTTTAAGCTATGATGCCATGGAGGCTATCTAAGCTTTTATAAATAGACTGATCCCTATATCGACACTTCCAACTGCTTCAGCATGGAGGGCAGCTTCTAAGGCTTCGCATGGGCTAGTGAAAGTCTTATAAGACAATGTTCATCGAAAAGGTAGTAATAAACCTCCCAAAAACCATTGTGAGTGTTGTGCAACATTGATTTCAAAGGACAACTTTGACAAGAGCATCTTAAACCTTGCATCATACTCTCACACACTTTCAGTAAGTTCTTGTTTGATGTCCTTAACATGGTTATGCTTTGTTGTTCAAATTTTGGAATGTCAAACTCCTAAAGAAATGTTGTTTTACGTTGATCATAGTCGTTGATAACTTGTTGAGGATCAAATGTCCTATACCATTTGTGCATGCAGTCCAAAAGTGTAGTTGCAAACTGTGTGGCTTTATGCTAAGAGGTGATGCCTCATGCCCTCCAAATAAGTTCACATTTGTAGACATGCTCAACTGCATTCTCCATGCCTTGATATTATAGTAAATGAAACATCATTTCATAATATACTATTGTTGGTTGAGGTGCCTGAATTGGTGGTTGTTGAGAACCTCCAACCCCTGTTACGTGAGGGGAAAGTCCACTACCTCCTAGTCTACCTCCAATGCTTCCAATAGTAGCACTCATGATATGGGGTGTGGTAGCCAGTTGATTAACTAGACTTGGGCTTGTACTCTGTCCACTTTGAGGTCCAAGCCCTCTAGGCATTCCAAATTGTGCCATGAAATTCCTTTGAAGGGGGAAGGAAAGTGTTAAGTCTGTGTATATGTCAAATGGATGAGTTCCAGTATCCCTTACTCAGTCTCTGATTCAACATTATCTGTATCCCAATTATGTATGTGTACTTCATCTGATTCAAGAGCATGAACACGCACTATGGTTGGGGAGCCTGGTTGGTTCAGAGTTAGTTCTTTGATTACCGCCATCTAGCTAGTTTCTCCTTCGTATGATATTAGAGTCATAGGGCACGACTCAAAAGTTATGGGGTCTTCTTTGCATGTCTCTGCTTCCTTGTAGATCCTAATAGCACTTCTTGAGTTTTCCCAGTGCCTTCTCGCACAACTGACTCCCATAATCATTTGATGAGCTTCATCATACTTTCGCTTCCATAATGCCTGCTGACTAGATACCATTATGAACCGATCATATTTTACCAACTCTTCTCTAATCCTCTCCTAAATGTGTGGCTCATGCACATAAATATTTAGCTCTCCATTGGCATAGTCTCAAGTCCCAAATCAATAAATAACTTCTTGATTTCTAAGGTAAAATGTCTACTGTAATGGCCATGTGGTTATCGAAGGAACTAGAACTTGGCTTCTTCAAGACATGAATAGGTGGTTACATCGTACTCTAGAATGTAGCTATTCAAAATCCCTTTCCACCAAATGTTAATAGCTCTAGTCCATAGGGTTCCAAGCTGTGATAAAACTCTGTCACTCTAGGGTCCAAGACTGTCTTCTTCCAAGGTTTCAAAACCGTCCTTGAGCATATGCATAGAGTTAAGTGTGTAGGTGGATTGGGAGTTCAACAATGAAAGTTTCATACAACACACTATAGAGATTCTGCTCTACCCACTACTGTGCATAAACTCTTGGTTCAAGATAGGAAACTACAAAATTATCTTCAACTCCGGTAATCCATTGTTCTATATTCTCAAGAGTGATGCACTCAAGCATTTTCCATGGTTGAGTAGCAAGTGCTACGGGTCTTGGAAATGGAACCAAAATGTTGGGGTTTTTATAGTTATTATAACTTTGGTGTTGGATTCTAGCCCAATAAGCTAGCGCGCTGGCTCTTTCACACAAGACCGTGGTCTTGTGTGCTCATCCAAAGCGCGTAGTTGGAGACTAGTTCCTGTAGGTTTTGTTGCTCAGTGTTATTGCCTTAGTCATATTCTTATTTTTATATATTTAAATAGATACTACATAAAAACACAAATAAACTACTTTAATTCTAATGTTTCCAAACATGACTAATATGATTGCAAACTATTGCTATCACTAGTGAACGTTGTTACTTTAGAAAAAGAAAAGACAAATTAGATTCCATACTAAGTTCTAGTATTTAATCTCAACTTAGCATATCACATTCAACTATCATGTATACAAGAAAATTATATAATGTTCGTAACTCATATTAAATGAGAGCATCCAAAAATCCACCAAGCAACCAACCCATCAATTACAATAGGGGTATTTATACTTGTTTATCCCTAATCAAGTGTTTACATTATTAATGGCAAAAATAAATAACCAACAGACTCTCAACAGACTTAGAGTCGTGGCCATCAATCAATTAACTTTGCCTAAGGACTTGGACCTTTGCACCCCCTATATACCCACACTATGATGGATTCTTGTTGTCATGTGTTCATCTTCTCATGGCCGGTGTAAAACTTCTGATCAAAAAGGGCTAGATGTCCCATATAAACCACTCCTTAATTTCCCCCACTTCCCACACGCTCTCCAAGTCTTCCTCCTAAGTTCCAAGTCTTACGTTCTTGGGTTCCTCATGACTAATTAATTTAGTTTCGAGTCCTATATTCTCTAATTCCTCGTGACTAATTCTCCTTTGATTGGGTCCTCTTGCACTGGGGCTTACGTGCCTTTGTCTTCTCATGTTGGAGCTTCTAATCCTGTTAGGTTGTGGAGCTAAAAGCTTCAATGATGCAGACATGGAGGAGGTTGCAGGGGTGTTGCAGAGTGTCACGGAGACTGGGGTTGGTCTGGCCAACCGACGTCGGCAGGATAAGACAGGAAGCAACCGACGTCGGTCAGTAGTCGGCCGACGTCGGCGACCCCCAGGCAGACAGAGACCGACGTCGGTCGCCTGTGTGGTTCGACTGCGAGCTTATTATGGGCAGTTAGCTAACGAACCAAGTGTTTACATGATTAGATCTATTTTTAGACTGAGAGCTGCGAATCTAATTATTGTAATTAGATGTCTAATCATTGTTTGGATGAGATCTATATAATAGACTCATGGTTGTATTGGAAAGGTGTTCTAGTTTGAGTTGAGCAAAGTTTGCTCCTTCTGTGTGTGAGGTGAGCAAGGGTGTTCCTCCTAGTTCCACAGCAGTACCAAGGTGGGTGCTGGTTTTGGAGAGTCAGCAAGATTCTTCAGGTGTGTAGGATCTTGGTCACAGGTGCATGGATTTTATAGGAGATCTACATGGTAAGTAAGATCGTTGATCTGCAGGTGTATGTGTGTGCAAGGTCAAGGTTCACAGGTGTGCAGAACCAGGTTGATTTGCAGGTGTGCAAGATCAGATAGGACATCAACACAACAGGGAGTAGTATCAAGCAGGATCTACTTGGAGTACACGTGTGTACTCGGATAGAGCTAAGAGGAAGGCAAGGGAGTTCCTTCCATAAGTATGGTCTGTTGAGGTGCAGGTTATTGCAGGTTCATGGGAGATCTACTTGAAGTACTTTGAGTACTTGTGAAGTGCGTGGAGCACTTGTGGTGTGTGTGGAGCACAGGAGGTGAACACCAACTCTGTGTTTGAGTTGTGTGTTGGGACCTGAGAGAGAGAGCTTTGAGGAGAGAATTACTGTTCACTTGAGGTGTGGCAAGCCTCTGAAGAGGTGGTGGAGAAGAAGTGGCATCTTCTTTATTGTATTCTTTTCTGTATAAAGTATTAATACAAGTTGTGTATTGTCTCTCATATCTTGTGTTATTCTGAATTCTAGTTACTTGTTGATTCTGGTTAATTTCGCATATTAAGTTTCTTGGTTTGGTAATCAACTGTATGCTTTCGGTGTTTCGTATCCTATCAAATCCTTTGTCCTCTCACACACTGTAGGTTCTGTGCCTTGGTGCTTCTACACCTAAAAAGTTTCGTGCCATAGTCTTTCCTTGCTAGGGTCCTTCTGCACAGTACCGGTCCCATGCCAAAATGAATAACACTTAACCAAAATTTGAGGCTAACAAGGGGGTTTCCCTGTCTCACTCCTTTATCACTTTTGAAGAATCCTTGAGCCACCCTATTGACCAACATAGAAAACATACAAGTGGTTATACAAGTTCTAATAATTTTCTTGAATTTATCATTAAAACCAAATTGTGCCATAACTCTATCCAAAAAACTCCAGTCCAATCTATCATATGCCTTGGCCATATCCAGTTTAAGGACCATAGCTGCTCTTTCACTTTTTTCCATTGAGTGGATGGCTTCATGAACTACTATCACTCCATCTTAAATTTGTCTGCCCAGTACAAAACCTCCCTGCGGAGATTGGATAATTTTTTCCATGTTGATTTGCATCCTTAGATCAATTAGCTTGGTAATAATCTTATAAAAATAATTACACAAGATAATATGATAGAAATCTAAAAAATTAATAGCCCCTTCCTTATTAGGGATAAACACTAAGAAAGTATGATAGAATTCTTTAAGTAGCTGCCCAATTTCAGGGGATTCATTCACTGCTTCCACTACGTCATCCCCAATTATGTCCTAGAATTTTTAAAAAAAAGCTATTGGTATTCCATCTAGTCCTAGAGCCTTGTCCAAATTCATCCTTGAGAGCACAAATTTCAAATCTTTATTCAAGGTTATAGTTGTAAGCATATCATTGTCCTCATGGTTAATCAATTCAGGAATCCCATATAAAAATTCTTGTTCATAACTAATATTCTTCTTGAAATCATTTTTGTACAAATTATTGTAAAATAAAATATTTGCCTGGTTAATCTCATCCACATTAGAAGACAAATGACCCTCATTGTTGATTATTTCCTTGATAGCATTATGTTTCCTGTGCTTTAAGGTAGACAAATGAAAAAACTGAGTGTTTCTATTATCTTCTTTGAGCCAAATGTTTCTAAATTTTTGCCTTCATAGAGATTCTTCTCTATATGCAATAGTGTGATAATTACATAGTAGCTACTTTTCTCTATTTTGAATCTCTAAATCATACCCCTTCTCAATTTCATCTTCAATCTTCAGAAGATCCACTTTAAGGGATTTTTTTTGCAAATGAACATTCTCAAAAACCTATTTGTTTCATTGTTTGATCTTAATTTTTACCTTTTTGAAATTCTCTGCCAGATTGAACATAGCCGAACCACTACCATTCTTAGTCCACCACTCTAAAATTATCTCTTGGCTGTTAGGGTGCATGAACCACATATGCTCCATACGAAAATGATCCCTGTTCTCTTTGTCCTTCTGATCAGAGATATTCAATTCCAACGGGGACTGGTCAGAACCGATATTCGAAAGAGTTTTAAGAACCATATCTTTGAATTATAACCACTCTAAAGAGATAAATACTATCCAATCTGCATCGAATAAAATTATCACCAAGCCTCTGATTAGTCTAGGTATATTTATATCCTTTAAGTTCTACATCCATCAAACCTATATCAGAAACTAAAGAAGAAAAATCCTCCATGCTATCCATACAAACTAGATTTCCTCCTTTTTTATCCCCTAGATGAAGAGGAGAATTAAACTCTCCCACCAAAATCCAAAGAATATCTTTGCAATTATTTCTAAAAGATCTAATATCCTCCCACAATTTTCTATACGTAGTCCTAGTAGTTCAAGCATATACATTTGAAAAAATCCACTACTTGTTATCTGTAATATTTGTAAATAGTACTACTACATGATGCTGAGTCTTGAGGATAGGTTCATCCAATAAAAATTTAAGATCCTAAAAAGTTATCAGCCCTCTTGAAGCCCCTGACACACTAATACAAACCGCTTTAGCTTCACTTCAATATAATTTTTTATGATTAAAAAAGAAAATTTCCTCTATCTTTGATTCTTGAATGGCAAAAAAAATAGGTTTATTAGTCTTTCTAAAGTCGCTAATTTTTTTTTGATTTCATGTACTATGCATCCCTCTGATATTCCAAGAAAGAATCAACACGATTAATCACTGGGAGAAGAAAACCTCCTTCAAAAGGAAGGTTTTTTTGAAATCCGTCTGCTATGTCTTCTTGAGTACATTTAATGAAATTGTGTTTTTTAGATGATTTACCTACTTTGGGTGGAGTTTTCGAGACTGAGCCCTTAGCACCTCTTCTTGTGACCATCGGTGATGCCACTTTTGCCTTTGTAATATTCTTAGAAGTAATAATTTCTTGCTGTGCATCCCTAATCTCCTTACTGCTTGAGGTCAATGGAAAATCATCATTCTGTGAGAGACTTTCTAGACAGATCCCTTTATTTACTAAATCTTTCATTTCTACCTCTTGATCCAATATTTAAAATTTATTTTGGGATTGAATATTTAAAGTCTGAGACCCTTGTATCTCCTTGGTGTTGATTTGATGAATGACTTCGTCCACCTATAAATCTACCACTTTCATATCTTCCTGCTTCAATTTTTCTACCAAATAAAATTGTTTGGTATGCTTCTGATTTTCTCCTTTGTATACTATTGTTTTTTCTCCCATTTTCGGTATGTAGTTAGGTTCTGAGATAACCTTTTTAATATTTTCTATCTCTGCCTTATCTCCTTTCTCCTAGTTTGAAATGGATTGAACTACGTTTAATTTAGGGGGAGCTGCCAAACCTAGGACTAAGGACTGAGGTTTAATATTTTTTGCAAAGGAGATGCCTCCTTTTCTTTACCACGTTGTTGAGTTAGGACCCGTAATACAAACTGTTAGGATTGTGGAGCTAAAAGCTTCACTGATGCAAACAGGGGAGGAGGTTGCTGAAGGTTGCTGAGTTGCAGAAGAAGTTGGGGTCGGTCTGATCAGCCGACGTCGGCGGGATAGCACAGTGAAGCAACCGACGTCGGTCATATATCGGCCGACGTCGGTCACCTCCAGGCGGACAGGGACCGGCGTCGGTCGCCTGTGTGGTTCGACTGCGAGCTATTTACGGGCAGTTAGCTAACGAACCAAGAGTTTGCATGATGAGCGCTAATTTTAGACTCATAGCTGCGGATCTAATTATTGTAATTAGATGTCTAATCATTGTTTGGATGAGATCTATATAATAGACTCATGGTTGTATTGTAAAAGTGTGCTAGGGAGTAAGAGAGCATAATTATAAGCTCCTTCTGTGTGTGAGGTAGAGCTATGGTGCGTTCCTCCTAGTGCCACAGTACCAGGTGTGTTGGTGCTGGATTGGAGAGCCAGCTGGGTTCTTCAATAAGTAAGATCGTTGATCTGCAGGTGTATGTGTGTGCAAGGTCGAGGTTCACAGGTGATTGGAACCATTGCTTGATTTGCAGGTGTGCAAGGTCATACAGACAGCAACACAACAGGGAGCAGTATCAGGCATGATCTACTTGGAGTACAGGCGTGTACT
This sequence comes from Torreya grandis, assembly GCA_037957365.1. Taxonomy (NCBI): domain Eukaryota; kingdom Viridiplantae; phylum Streptophyta; class Pinopsida; order Cupressales; family Taxaceae; genus Torreya; species Torreya grandis. The sequence continues at coordinate 11,471,749 of JARHVA010000002.1, forward strand.
CGGATAGAGCAAGAGGAAGGCAAGGGAGTTCCTTCCATAAGTATGGTCTGTTGAATTGCAGGTTGTTGCAAATTCATGGGAGATCTACTTGAAGTACCTTGAGTACTCGTGGAGCACGTGGAGTGCTTGTGGAGTGCATGGAGCACTTGTGGTGTGCGTGGAGCACGGGAGGTGAACACCAACTCTGTCTTTGAGTTGGGTGTTGGGACCTGTGAGAGGGAGAGCTTTGGGGAGAAGAATTACTGTTCACTTGAGGCGTGGGAAACCTCTGTAAGGTGGTGGAGAAGAAGTGGCATCTTCTTTATTGTATTCTTTTCTGTATAAAGTGTTAATACAATTTGGTATTGTCTCTCATATGCTGTGTTATTCTGAATTCTAGTTACTTGGTGATCTGGTTAATTTCCGCATATTAAGTTGCTTGGTATTAGTAATCAAATTGTGTGCTTCCGGTGTACACCCTCTCCCAACAAGTGGTATCAGAGCATGTTTGTTGTTCTTGATCCCCAACAAGTGGTATCAGAGCCTTGGTTGTAGGTTCTTGAGCTTGATACCAACAGGTGGTATCTGAGCTGAGGTTGGAGGAAGCAGGGTTTGTGTTTGGTTACAGGTCACTCTCAGGGGTTTCTGATCGAGTGGGAGTAGAGCAACTGCAGATCAAAGTAAGCTAAGAATGGAGGAGTTGAAAAGCACAGATGGTCACTCACGGTCCTATGGAAAGAAAGAGCAGGTAAAAGATTATTGTTGGTTGGTAACAGATCAGCATGAAGAAACTGAAGATACAGATGTAGCAGGTGTTGTTGCACAGGATGTGTTTGCAGGTTTCTTGGATAAAGTTGAATCTTGGATAAAAGATTCGGTTGCCTCTTTCCATGCAGTTCCAGGTAGAGGAGCTGGTGAGCCTTGCCAAAGGATCGGCAAAGGCAAAGTGAAGCTGAAATTGCAGGCGGCCAACACACAGGTGTTGATGAAGGTCATGCAGGTCCCAGGTTTGGAGATATGGCTAATTTTTTCAGAAAGATTGGGTGATGAGAGATGCACAAGAACTCTCACAGCGGATGCACTTGAATTAGCTGGTGGTAAGAAAACAGGTATCCTTTATCTACTTGTTTATATTACTGATTCTTCTTTTGTTGCGGAGACGTGGCTTCGTAGGCTTGGTCACATGAGCAGGAAGGAGATGCATGTTCTTAAGCGGAAGACAGAGATATTTGACAGGCTTAAGAACTGGAAAGCCTTGGTGTTTATGGAGGAGATGGCGGACAGAACCCAGTGGATATGGCTGAATACTTCTGAGCAGGGCAGTTTGGACATGGATTTTGATTCAAAGAAGCTCGCGGGTAAAAAGTCATCACTCACAGGCGAACACAGGTACCGATGTCGGTCAGGAGGAACCGGCGTCGAACAGACATATGCCGATGTCGGTCATGTGCAGACCGAAGCCGGCGATGTCGGGCAGGGGAAGACCGATGTCGGTAATGGGACCGACGTCGGCAGTATGTAAGACCGATGTCGGTTATCAGGACCGACGTCGGCAGCAGGGACACCAGCGCAGTCAGGTTGGTAGTCAGGTACAGACGCATGGAACCGACGTCGGTCGGATGCAGACTGTGGAGTGACCGAGGTCGGTCACTGTAACGAATTTTGGGTGGACAGCAAGCTGTCAAGGAGTCTCAAACACCCATACGGAGGACTGAAGGCGTAAGTAGGCCCTCAAATTCGTTGTTCCTCTTCTTCATACTTGTTGCTGATTGTAGAGCAGGAAGGATCCAGGAAACAGGTGTGAGCTTGGCATGGATGAGGATGTGATTCCTTGGAGGAGAACCAGACAGGTGTGTCTTGGTGGAGTTGCCAGCAGGTATAAAAGCACAGAGACGAATGGATTCCTTAGTAGAAGAATGGAGAGAACGGATACATGAGACGGAAGATCATTTATATGATCTTGTGGAGCTGCAGGACAGTGTTACAGGTTTTGACAGGTGGAGGACGAAGCATGGCTTCAGTCAGTGTCAGGGTAACTACTGTGGTTTTGTCTTACCAGGGGGATGATGAGTCATGACATCATTCTGTTGCTGTATGTGGATAGTATGCTAGCTAGCAGGGGTGTACATACAGGGTTTTGCTGAGCTAAGGGTAAGATTAGTTCAGTGGCATGTCAGGAGGAGTTTGGAGCAGCGGAATTCTTTGACATGGGAGGCATGGAGATCACAGGTTGATTTTGTCTCGAGTGGGAGCTGATGTGAATCAGGTGTTGGCGAGGTTCGGGATACAGAACCGGAGCACACTAAGGGCTGGACAGGTACAGTGTCCGAAATCACATGAGGTCTGGTATAGACCTGAGTATTCCCATGCAGTGGGAGCTGTCAGAGAGTTAGGAGCCAATTCGTGGAAGTGGATTCTCAGGTTTTCTGAGAGGGACCGGCAGCAGGTGTTGCTATGCAGGGTCAGGACTTCACTACATGTATTTGTAGGTTCGGATGTGGCAGGTTACTCGGATGACAGGTGGTACATCACAGGTTGTGTGGTGGGTTGTCTTCAGGTGGGAGCTTGAAGAGGGATACAAACCAGGAAACAGATTAGACGGAGTACAGGTACAGGTACAGTGCAGCTGTTTATCTCCAAGTGGGAGATTGTTAGGATTGTGGAGCTAAAAGCTTCACTGATGCAAACAGGAGAGGAGGTTGCTGAAGGTTGCTGAGTTGCAGAAGAAGTTGGGGTCGGTCTGATCAGCCGACGTCGGCGGGATAGCACAGTGAAGCAACCGACGTCGGTCATATATCGGCCGACGTCGGTCACCTCCAGGCGGACAGGGACCGGCGTCGGTCGCCTGTGTGGTTCGACTGCGAGCTATTTACGGGCAGTTAGCTAACGAACCAAGAGTTTGCATGATGAGCGCTAATTTTAGACTCATAGCTGCGGATCTAATTATTGTAATTAGATGTCTAATCATTGTTTGGATGAGATCTATATAATAGACTCATGGTTGTATTGTAAAAGTGTGCTAGAGAGTAAGAGAGCATAATTATAAGCTCCTTCTGTGTGTGAGGTAGAGCTATGGTGCGTTCCTCCTAGTGCCACAGTACCAGGTGTGTTGGTGCTGGATTGGAGAGCCAGCTGGGTTCTTCAATAAGTAAGATCGTTGATCTGCAGGTGTATGTGTGTGCAAGGTCGAGGTTCACAGGTGATTGGAACCATTGCTTGATTTGCAGGTGTGCAAGGTCATACAGACAGCAACACAACAGGGAGCAGTATCATGCATGATCTACTTGGAGTACAGGCGTGTACTCGGATAGAGCAAGAGGAAGGCAAGGGAGTTCCTTCCATAAGTATGGTCTGTTGAATTGCAGGTTGTTGCAGATTCATGGGAGATCTACTTGAAGTACCTTGAGTACTTGTGGAGCACGTGGAGTGCTTGTGGAGTGCGTGGAGCACTTGTGGTGTGCGTGGAGCACGGGAGGTGAACACCAACTCTGTCTTTGAGTTGGGTGTTGGGACCTGTGAGAGGGAGAGCTTTGGGGAGAAGAATTACTGTTCACTTGAGGCGTGGGAAACCTCTGTAAGGTGGTGGAGAAGAAGTGGCATCTTCTTTATTGTATTCTTTTCTGTATAAAGTGTTAATACAATTTGGTATTGTCTCTCATATGCTGTGTTATTCTGAATTCTAGTTACTTGGTGATCTGGTTAATTTCCGCATATTAAGTTGCTTGGTATTAGTAATCAAATTGTGTGCTTCCGGTGTACACCCTCTCCCAACAAGTGGTATCAGAGCATGTTTGTTGTTCTTGATCCCCAACACAAACCTTTGACGAATGACCAGTTTGTGTCACTTATCACATAATAGGGCTAATTTTTTAAATTTTATTTTTTGCGCTCTTATTGCAAAAGGAGTGTGTAACAACACTGAGTTTGAAAGCTCTTGATTTACAAATGTGTTAACATAAAACCTGGAATGGACAAGTGGAATGATATTAATTCACCAAATTAGTAGAAATACAACAATATATCACAATGATATGGAAATATAGTAGGAAATATGAATAGTAGATAAGCCACTTCAAGGGGACAACCTTCCAAATGCTTGCAATAAGAAATGAATACTCCGATATGATGATGAACAACTAACCCTAATTTTTATATATAGTCTACCAATGCCATGGACAACTTATATGCTGACCTACTAAGCATATGAATACATAGATAAATGTAAAATAATATGCAAACCACAAGTCAACTACACATATCCCTAGACATGGCAACGGTTAACGGAGTAGCATGCCTCTCCCCTTTAAAAAAATGTTGTCCTCAATGTTGAAGCAATATCAAATGTTGTTGCATGAAGGATTCATCCTCCCAGATAGCATCTTTAGAACATAGTTTCTTCCATTTGATCAGATACTCTATAATCAATCTGGACTGTCACTGCTTAGTGCGAGTTTGAAGGACCACTACAGGGTCAAGAATAACCCTCCCTTCCTCATCTAATTCTGGTAACTTGGTTTGAGTGGTAAGCTTATGTCTAATGACCTTCGTAAGGCAAGATACATGAAATGCTACATGAATACGAGTGGATCGAAGAAATTTCAGCTTGTAGGCCACACTACCAATTTTTTGCAAGATCTGATAAGGGCCATAATACTTTGGAGACAACTTGTTATCCTTTTTCTATTGCTTCAAGGACATTTGATTATATGGATGTAAGTGAACAAAGACCCAATCACCAATTTCAAAATGCCTCTTACTCTTGTGTTGATCTGCCTATTGGTTCATGTGGATTTGGGTCAAAGCTCAATTTTCACACAAACTAGCAAAGACTTTTCGTTGATGTTAAAGGTGTTCCCCCATTGCATGAACCTTTGGGTGGGCCTTCAAGGGTGAAGTGAGAGATGGAGGATGGTATCCATACAATGACATAAAAGGATACATTTTGGATGAACTATGCACTGAAGTATTATACCTTCATTCAGCGAATGGCAATCATTGAACCCATTTATCCTATTTATCTGACATAAAGCAACGCAGGTACCCTTATAGACACTTGTTGACTACCTCAGTTTATCCATTGGATTAAGGATGATATGATGATATATGAGACAATTGGGATCCCAAACATGCAAATGATTATGTCAAAAAATTACTAGTGAATATGGGATCTTGATCACTGACAATAATCTTGGAAGTATCATGCAATTTCTGAACTGTATTGAGGAAGGCAGAAGCTACTTTACTGGGCACCAATGATTGAGATAAAAAAAATGAGCATACTTTGTGAGTCTATCCACAAAAACCATGATAACATTTCTACCTTCAGATCATGGTAACCCAATAATGAAATCCATAGATACATCTTTCCATCGTTGACTAGGGATTGATAAGGGTTGTAAAAAACCTAGGGTTTTAATGGTTTCACCTTTATTTTGTTGAAAGACCATACATTCGGCCACATATTTTTGTACTTCCCCCTTGAGTCCTTTCCAAAAAAAATCTTTCTTGATTCTATGATAGGTTTTAAAAAACCCTGAGTGATCGCCAAGTGGAGATGCATGAAGTTCTTGAAGGATTTTTTGTTTGAGAAGATAATCCTGACATAGATATAATCTATCTTTGTACCATAATGCATTTTCCCCTTCCATGTAAACTTTTCAATCCCATCTGAACCCTGATGCATATTCTGAATCAATGCATGGCTAGTACTGTCATTCTCCCATTCTACTCTCGCTTCCTTGAGCTAGTATGCCTGCCAAATAGTCATGGCACATAACAATGCCTCAATTGGTTCATCTCACCTGGATAGTGCCTCGACTACCACATTTTCTTTTCCTTTCTTGTAGACTATTTCAAAACCAAAAACTAACATTTTTGTCACCCATTTTTGTTGTTTTTCAGAGGATAACCACTGTTCCAAAAAATATTTAAGGCTATAATGATTAGTCTTTACCTGAAAATGATGACCCAATAGATAAGGTCTTCATTGTTTGAATGCATGTAAAATAGTCATCATCTGTTTCTCATAGATGGATTTGAGCTGATTTTTACCCTTCAATTGATGACTTTCAAAGGTAATGGGCCTACCCTCTTGCATGAGTATTACACCCATACCATATCCAGATGTATCACATTCAACCACAAAAGTTTAAAAAAAATCTGAAGTAGCCAATACTGGGGTGGTGCACAGAGCCATTTTCACTTGTTCAAATGCCTTGGTAACTATATCAGTACACTAGGAGTCTTTCTTCAACAAGGAAGTGATCAATTCTGCAATACTACCATAGTTTTTGACAAACCTGTGATAGTAACTGGTTAGCCCCAAAAATCTCTTTAATTGCTTAAGTGTCTTGGGAATCTACCACTCCATGAAGGCTTGAATTTTTTTAAGATCAAGTTTTACTCCCTCGTGTGATACAATATGACCCAAACATTCCACTTCTCGAACTCCAAAAGCACATTTCAATGGTTTAACATATAACTAATATTGCTCAAGAGCTGAGAGTACTTGTTTCACATGCTGAAAGTGGTCTTCCCAATTTTTACTATAAATAAGGAGGTCGTCAAAAAACACATACAAACTTTCTCAAAAATAGCCTAAAAATAGTATTCATACAATTCTGAAAGGTGGATGGTGCATTGGTGAGACCAAAAGTCATGACCAAAAATTCATAATGGCCTTCGTGAGTACGAAAGACAGTTTCAGGAATGTCCTCCTCACGGATCAGGGTTTGATGATACCCAGAGAGAAGATCTAATTAGGTAAAATAAACAACACCATGTAATTCATCTAACACAATCAATTATAGGAATATAAAACTTATCTTTGATAGTGAACTTGTTGAGCTCTCTATAATCTAGGCACATCCTCCAAGTTTCATCCTTCTTTCGCACCATGACTACTGGAGAAGCATATTCACTTTGACTATGGTGAATGGTTCCTACTTCCAACAACTCTTGTACTATTTTTTGAATTTCAATCTTTTGGGCATAAGGATATCTATATGGTCTAATATTGGGTGGCATGCTTCCAAGAATGAGTCAGATGGCATGATCATGGGTATGACTAGGAGGAAGACCCTTTGGCATGGGGCTAAAAATAACCAAATGTTCATCCAATAATTATTGTAAATTAGGATGGGTAGACTCCTTATTTTATTGAACATCAATGGAAAAAAAGTGCACCACAAATCTTTCAACACGTTTTTTTAGCATCTTAGTCATCTGATGTGAACTAACCACTTATGGAGATTTAAATCTTAATCCCCATAGTTCTATTGGCTTGCCTTTAGAATAAAAATGCATGAATAGATGTTGGAAATTCATCTGAATAGTACCCAATGTGGTGAGTCATTGAACTCCCAAAACAATGGCAGTCCCGTCCATAGGAATAATGGATATAGGAGAATCAAGCAAATAGTCCCCCATTGCTAACTTAATATTGTTGCAATTTATAGAACAATTAATTGTGCCACCATCTACAATCATGACTTTAAATTCTGAGGCTAAGTAGATGAAATAGTTCAAACGAGCAACCAACTTACTATTGATGAAATTGTGTGTACTACCTGAGTTAATCAACACTGTTACCTTCTATTTCTTAATGAAACCCACTACCTTAAGAGTCTAAGGATTAGAAATACCTGCAAGGGCATGGCATGAGATAGTAGGTTGAGAATCTATAGCTTCATCCTTGAGTCCTTCAAAACCCTCACTAGATGCCTCCTCATTTTCTTCATCCTCATTGGTCCCTTCAATGTAAAATAACTTCTTTTCAACACATCGACGACCTTTTCTCTATTTGCTATCACAACCATAACACAACCCTTTGGCATGATTCTTCTCAATTTATTGCAGTGTCAATCTAGTAGGTTGAGGTAGTGATGGAGTTGGAAAGATACATTCTCGGCTAGTAGTGAAAGGATGACATTTTATCATCTCTTTTTATTTTGATAATCGTGCCCTTGGTATAACTTTAGATACAGTTGTGGGGTTAAAAATATGAACCTCCAATTGAATACTATCTTTTAGTCCACCTAGAAAAAGGTCAGTCAGATTTGTTTCAGTGATATCCTCCACACATAAGGATAAATTTTGAAATTGATGAATATAATCCTTCACTATTACTATTTGATGTAGTTTGGCTAACTCGTTAAAGTAGTTTTCAGAAACATTATCCCGATAGCGAGACATCAGTTCATCAAAGAATAATGACCATGTAATAGGAGCACCAGTGTTCTTTGTTTGAGCACAAAACAAATGATACCAAATGAATGGCTCAGGTTATAGATACAAAGATGCCATGACCACCTTTCGAGAGCTAGGAGTTTGGTGCAAATCAAATAGATTTGAAATTTGAGTGATCCAAGTGAGTGGATCTTTACCATCAAACTTGCGCAAGTCCACTTTTGGTAATATTGGTTTTACCCCTGTATTGGTGGTGTTAGTATTGAGAGGAGGACGAGAAGGAAAAAGTGGAGGGTTTTTTTAGTGGTAAATGAGATGAAATAGTAGTCAATCATGTCTGATCTGTTGCAACTGATTGTTCATGCCATTAATCTCCCCTTGCATTACTGATATTTGAGTTTGGACTTGCACATCTTTCTACATTAAGCCATGTATATTTGACTAACTTTGATAAATCATATCAAATGATTCAGACTACATGTCATCCCCTAAAGGAGTTTTATGGGTGTTTTTCCCTTTTCCCTGTCCACGAGTGTTAGGACCAGCCATACGAAGGCTTGATGGTGAACCTTACGTTGTCTTGTTGATCCAACTTTGACCATATTTTTTTTTAAATATGTTGGTCTCAAATCACAAATATCAAAGAATAGACCCAAACTATTTTTTTCCAAGGTTTCCAAAAATGTAAATAAATTTGAAAAATTCTACAAATTGCGAGCTATGGAGTGAATTTATGAAAAAACCTAAAATGGTGATAAATTTTGACAAATAGATCCAAATGAGCTAAAATTTTAATGTAAGATTAATTGAATTATTTAGAAACTCCGTTAAAAATATTGCATATAAACTCGCAACAATTTGTGAGATATATCGAAATTTTAAGATCTAGGGTTTTTGACTTGATTATGGCCTAAATCAATGCTCTTATACCACTTGAAATGATATTAATTCACCAAATAAGTAGAAACACAAAAATATATCACAATTATATATAAATATAGTAGGAAATATGAATAATATATAAGCCACTTCGAGGGTGCAACCTCCCAAATGCTTGCAATAAGAAATGAATACTCTGATATGATGATGAACAACTAACCCTACATCTTATATATAGTCTACTTAGGCCATGGAAAACCCATAGGCCAACCTACTAAGCATATAAATGCATAGATAAATATAAAATAATATGCAAAAAGGTTATGCAAGCCATAAGTCGACTACACATATTCCTAGACATGCCAATGGTTAAGGGTGTACCAATAAGTTTGGATCTTACCTTGGTCACCGAATTAGAGCAATAAGGTACCCAAAGTATTTGGCGATGATAATAGATAAATCTTCCTCCTAGAAATCAATCAGAAGACCCAACAATCTATCCCAAATGGGCATAAGATTGATGTTCTCCTTCTCAGGATCAAACCATGGTTGCCATTTCTTGAGAAAAAGTCCAAATTTTCCAAAGAACCAAGGACCCCCTATAAGGATGTTGACACTATCTTTAGGGTTGTTGAATCTAATCATGAAAAATCCATTAACCATTTTTAGTATATCTATATTTCCTTTAAGGCACCATTTTTATTTTGCCCAAGCTCTGAAAGAGTCAATTTTTGGCTTGGCTCCCATAAACTTTCCAACTAATCCCTGTTCCATCTTTGATGATGCACGATTTATGAGAAAGGGAGTGATTTAAACATGGATATTTTTTACATATTTAATGGTTTTAAGGTATTAAATAGGTTTGATCTCCTTTTTGCCCATCAAGCCAATCAATCTTTCACACCAAGATGACTTACCTAACATTTACTTGGGGTTAGCAGAGTCAGTGTTGTTACAGCTCTCAAAAGAGATTCCTTCTATTGGTACTTGACCTGATGAGCTTCAAACCTGATGGCCCACATGGTCTCCCCTCCTCCATCACCATCACCATCTCCTTTCTCCCTTTCTGAGTTTGGATTTGAAAAAAATGTTTCCCACTCATTGTCAATGCCATTCTCATGCCCTATGCTGCTCCCACTCGCTGTCACCATTTTAGGATATGGAGAGGCCAACTTAATCATAGAATCCTTTTTTGACCAAATTATCTCTTATTTATCCTTGAGGTATGCATAGTTGTTGTCCTCTAAACAAGTCATCCTAAAAAAAATAGTCCAACCTTGGTGTTTATTCATTTTTGACCAAATTATTACATGTTGCCCATTCTTCACTAAACTCTAGATCCTCCTTGTACAATGCCTTCATTGAATCAAATCCCACTACTTCCACTTGCATCTTCATCAACAAATAACTCCAAAAATACACATCAACAACTCTATTTGATCTCTCATTTTAGTGCTTTAGTACAAGTGAGTATCTTTGAAGAAACTCAACCCATTTCACGTTCCATTGATTCAATTTCCTTTCCCTGTTTATAAATTGCAGTGCTTGATGATGTTATGTATTAGTGCTTCATATGTGGGTAAGTATATTATAATTTTAGTATAATTATATGAGGGTGTGTGTGATGAGTTGTAAAAACAACTCATTTATGTAATTGTGTGAGAATAATATGAGTTGTACATGAGTTAAAACAACTCACTAGAAGATAGGCTTGTGGGAGAGTCTTTAGGAGATAGGATAGAGATATTTATGGGATCGTGAATTGATGTTGACTCTTTTGTAGGATAATGATATACTATAAATTTTAATGTGTTTTATTGAATAAAATAAATATTTGTAATTGACCAAAATCTTTTTGAGACTAATCTCAACCAGTTTGCACCAATAGGATCAGAGTAGGTTCCCTTGGACCTATAGACAATTTGGTGTTGTTCATAATAAGAGTTCCAGAGTGAAGACCATGTCCACTGATCATATCACTCGGTAGACCTTTGCTCTTTCTGTCCAAGGTAATTCCATGTAGACCACTACATACTCCATTGACACTTAGAAATTATTTATTGTGTGGTTCTACTGAAAGTTTTTCTATTTTGCACAAAAGATATTTACATTGATATCTTCGATTTGAATTAGATATCAATCTTTGCATAGTCTATTGGGAGAGCCCTGACTTCGAGTCATATCACTGCTGCATCTCCAATCACCCATCATCGAGTCAACCTTGTTGAGTGCTATGCATTCAAACAATGGATTCTGCTTCAATAAAAGGGAACGTCTTCGAACATTGAATACTACATTGATCTGCCATATGGTTTCATACTTGAATGAGGTTTTAACTTGCATCAGATCTAAATTTTAATCTTGGTTCGACCTTCATCGATCTATAAACATTACGAACCTGAACCAACATTAATGGCTGAGCTGTAACCATTATGCATTGGTAACATTTTCTGTTGACCTAACATTGGATCCATTCAACTTGATGACATTTTCTGCTGTCATTGTTGGTTCCACATTCGACAATGAGCACGTTGGCCAGTTCTTAGATATACATGGTGTCACTTGTCAAGATTGGTCCATCACTTGCCTCGATCACGTCTCTTCTTTTGAAAGCTCGATTCAAAACTTATCACGAATCCACTAACCCAACTTATGACATGCTAAACCTCTGTGATCTGGATATGTCTTTCTCCATGCACATTGGATATGTCTTTCTCCTGTTGTGCTTTTGATAGTTCTTTCAATTTGTGATTAGGTTCTAGAGTAAAAACGATTACTTAGAGTTTCATATTAATAGTTATATGTTAAATCTAATATTCAATTGGATTTTGCCATGTAGTGCTAAAGTTCATAATAATATTGTTTTAAGAGTCAATGCCTAGACAAATGTTAAACCTTATATATGTTATGTAATATGTGTCATTTATAGTTCTTTAGCATTTAGTAATTGTGTGGTCTTTTAGTACACAAAGTCAACCAAAAAAATATGTAAGGATGCATTTTCGGTTGAATCCGACGTCCGCTAAGTCAACATTTTGGGGGGCGAGAGGGGGAGGTAGGTTGAATATGGAGAATTGAATCTGATTGATATGTTTGATGGAAACGACTTCTATACATGGCAAATCTATATTTAGTTGTTACTAATTGAAAAAATTATAGGATATTGTTGATAACACTATTGTGCAACCAACAAATGCCAATGCATTTTAGAAATGGAACGTCAAAGATAAGAAAGCCTTAGTCACTATTGGTCTTGACTTATAAAATCCTTATTTACATCATGTGGACTTCAAAAAATCTTTTAAAGAAATATGGGAAGTACTAAACACACTATTCGGATCTCAAGTTGATAGTGTGAAATAACTATGAAGCAAAAATTATATGGGCTAAAAATGAAAGAAGATGAAGATAAAATATCTCACATTAGCAAGTTCCATTCTCTCATAAATCAATTGGCATGAATAAATGATAAAATAAAGGAAAACAATGTAAAATCCATATTATTCAATAGCATGCCCAACAGTATGTTCAACGTAGTGTTCACCTTAAACAAACTAAATCCAAGCTTGACAAACATTATGTCCACATTGCTTAATGAAGGAAACAAGGTTTAAATAGAAGAAATAGAAGTGGTGTTCACACAAAACAAACCCAACACTTCTTACAAAAAATATAAACATGTGACTAGGTTTAAAAATGAAAAAAATAAATACACATGTTTTATTGTAAAAAACCAAGACATATTTTTCTGATCTGCAAGCGAAAAGCACATGACCTTTTCGATGGAAAGATGCATGAAAAAGCAATGGTGACAAAATAAAGTGATAAAGAAGAGATCAATCCCCTTTCTGATGATGAAGAAGTTCCTCATCAAAGTGATGAAGAATATCTATATTAATGCTTGTCCTCACTCTATTTCAACACAAAGTGGGGGAATGCTATGTATTAATGCTTCATATGTGGGTAAGTCTATTGTAATGTTAATATAATTATATGAGTGTGTGAGATGAGTTGTAATAACAACCCATTTATGTAATTGTGTGAAAATAATATGAGTTGTATGTGAGCTAAAACAACTCACTAAAAGATAGATTTGTGGGAGAGCCTTTAGGACATAAGATAGAGATATTTATGAGATTGTGGAGTGGTGTTGACTAATTTGTATGAGAATAAAACACTATATTTTAATCTATTTTATTGAATATAATAAGTATTTGTGACCGATCAAAACCTTTTTGAGAGCAATCTCAACCAGTTTTTAACAGATGATCAATGTATAAGACAAATTCTTTGGTTAGCAAGTAATGTCTCCATTCCTTCGATGTTTGTGTTATGATGTGGAACTCTTGTCATAGACGAAAATAATTCCTTTTTACATTATTTAAATTTTTACTAAGATATGCAATGGCCATGCTCTCTTAACTCAAAACATGATGTATTGTTGTCCCACTAGCATCACAATCACCCTAAAACTTTGTTAAAATTCAACAATGTTAATACTAACTATTCGGTTACCTCCTTCTTCTAGAGTTAGAAACTTTAATCAATTGTGGCAATTCAATTGAATTCTTTTACGTCAAATCTCATGGTCTCGTTTATTGGAGCACAAATTCCACTAAAGTCTGTGATGAACTTTCATAGAAACTAGCTAACCCATGGAAACTTTTAGCTTTGAACATAGTCGATGTAGGTCACTCCTAAATAACCCTCACCTTTTTTGGATCCATCTACAATCCATCATTCAATACCTCAAAACTCAAGTAGATCGATTTGCGTTGCATGACATTATATTTATTCAAGATTATAAACAACTTCTCCTCCCTTAGCCTTTCCAACAATTCACTCAAATACATTATATTTTATTCTTTTGTCCCATGGAATATAAGAATATCTTCCAAATAATCATAAACTTACTCAAATAAGGTTTCAATACTTATTCATGAGTCTCATGAAATAAATTGGTGCATTGGTTAACTCAAATGGCAAAACAATCAATTCATACAATCCTCTTTTTATCTTAAAGGTTGTCTTTCACTCATCACCTTCACAGATTTGGATTTGATGATATCCACTCTTCAAGTCAATTTTTATAAAGTATTTTGTTTCACTCAAATATTCTATTTAATCATCCATCTTGGCTAATGGAAACCAATCCCTGATTGCTGTCTTGTTGATAGTTCGAGACTCCATACACATTCTCCACTCACCACGCTCCTTTTAAGCTAACATTGTTGGAACAAAACCTAGGTTCAAACTTTCTCTTTTCATCACCACCTACAACAACTTCAACACTTGCCTCTTGACCTCTTCTTTCTCTATGGGTGTCAACTTGTATGTTATCTTGTTTGGAAGACTAGCTCCTAGGATAAAATCTATTTGATGACTAATGTTTCTCATCAGTGGTAAGTCCTCTAGAATATCATTGGAGATGATCTACTACAATAACTCATCCGCCTCACTTGTTATTTGTCTTCTCTAATGTCCCAACTTGGAGTAGGTTGGGAATAAATATAACATTCTTTCTCTTTCCTCATTTTATTTAGAAATTGCTTTTTGGAGGTTAGAAAAACATTTTTGTTGCTCACTCATTGCTACATGAAGTGAAAATTGTGCCATAAATTGGATCAATTTTGCGTTGTTACACGATTTGGGTTTTTTTCTGTGCTGCAAGGAAGTTGTGACACTGAATACAAACAAATGTCACATAAAACATTAACACAAATGGCACCACATTTGCGTCACTATGGCATCACCTTCTTTTGGTTTTGACATGTGTTTGGCACTTATATAACCCTTTGCAAGGGTCATTTTCATTACCTAAGTGTCATTTTTAGTGTTCTAGAGGAGAAAGAGAGAGCGAGAAAGAAAAAACTAGCAACGTGTCATTTTTTGGTAGAAAATAGGGTAAGTTATTGTTTCATTTTTTATTTTTTCTAGTTAAATATTACCAAATGGTTAGTTTAGTCTTATAATACATTACTGAGGGAAGATTATTGTTTATTGGTGGAAAATAGTGACAAACACGGGAAACTAGAGAAATTAGGGAAATTATGGAAACAAGTAAAACTTGAAGGAATTAGGGTAAGATTAAAATGATATTACGCTAAACTTTACAAAGTTAGGTAAATTAATGTCAAATAGGGAAAATTAGATAAATTAGCAAAAATTATGAAAAATAGATGAACTTTAGAAAATTAGAGTAAAAATAGGCTGAATTCGACAAAATTTGGCCAAACTTGATGAAATTGGGCCAAACTTATAAAATTAGGAAAATTAGTGGTAAATAGGGGAAATTAAAGAAAATGAGAAAATTATAGAAATTAGTGAAACTTGTGAAAATCTAGATAAAATTAGGCCAAACTTGACAAAATTGGGTCAATTAGTGACAAATAAGAAAAATTAGATAAATCACAAAGTTGGAGAAAATACAAAAATTAGTGAAACTTGGAGAAATTAGAGAAATTATACCAAACTTACGAAAGTAGAAAAATTAGTGGCAAATAGGGGGAAATAAAAAAATTGAGAAAATTAGGATAAATTACAAAAGTTAAGGCGATTAAAGTAAAATTAGATCAAATTGGATGGAATTAGGTAAAATAGTAACAGACCGACACATTTTTTCATTATACATTTTTTATTGAAACTATTTAAATTGTATAAATTATTATTATCTTTTTCATTTTTTCACTTGATATAATTGTTATTTTTATCTTAATGTTTTCCCCCTAATTTGCATTTCATTATTATTATAATTATTATACCCTTAGGTTACTTTTTTTTGTTACAACTATGTCAATTTTTGAAATAAACTTTTTATTCTTCACCACCATTATCATCTACATATGAATATATAGGTAATATGACAATGCAAAAGATGACAAAGGAAAATATGTCGAAGAGGAAGAGGTCCAAAACAATTACATTAGTAAATGGATAAATATTAGGATGTCAATAATTGTGAATAAATTGCACGTAGATAAGGGGAAGGTTAAGATTAAAATTTATGAGGAGGAGTCCAAAGATAATTTGGAACTTCCTAATAAAGTGTTATTGAAATATAAATCTGATTTCTTCCATTGGAGAGATTATGAGGCATGGCCAATTCGTTATCCATTCCGAGCACCTTATGCATTGTTTACATTTTGGAGGTGAAGTTGTATGATATGGTCGTCAACTATCCCTATTAATGGGATTTCTTATGCATTTAAGAATATTGCTAGTTTCATCAATAGTACCTATGGGTGTGCATGTTACGCATCTCCCAATTGTCAATACATAGATCAGGCTAATGAAAAAGAGGATGACATGCCTACACTTTTAAATTATTATGTCATGATAGAAGCAATGGTAAATTTAAACACTGGAGAACAAATTCTTATTGACTATCAATTTAAAGGGAGAGAAACACCTTCAAAATTGAGAAAAAATGTAGTTGACAATGATGATTGATGTATATATTATTTTTTTCAAACCCAATTTTGAAAACAATCTAATTATCTATAACATTTTGAAACAATGTAATGTTTGGTTTTTAATGTTATGTAAAATGTAGTGTGTGTATATATATGTAGTTCGAAATTAATTTTCTAATTATTTATGTATGAATTTGATGAACATCATGATTTTTATAAAAGAAGAAGAAATGTTTATGTTGTGGTGCATCATAAATGTCTTTGCATTATTATGAGGATCCTACACAGATTCATATATCATCACCCACACCATAACATTTACAATCATCTTATCCTACACTACCATAACTTCATAGAAATTCATTGAATAAGAGATGGACATGTTTATTCGTCCACTTTCACCCCTCCGAGACTTTCATTTGCAAGGCATTCATTGACATCCATACAACATATTTTCATATTGCATATCCTTTTCCTTAGTATATCCTTAGACTAGGACTATCATGGGATAAATTATTTAAAAAATAGCATTGAGTAAAACTACCTCCACCTTAGTTGATGAATATCCCTGATATTTGTTTGTATATATCACACACACACACACATATACATACATACATACATACAATTTGTACTAATATATTCCTGTTATTTTAAAATATCAACATATGTGTTTTAATTAAATTTATTAAATTTGTTGTGTTTTTAAAATTTATTATCTCACCTTTGCTTACTTTACTTAAAAATAAAAAATAAATTAAACATAATTATATTCTTTATAGAAAACATTTGGCGGTGATGCAAATGTGGCGTAATTTGCGCCATCTTTGTGTCACCATGCCCCCTGAAAATAAAATAAAAAAGGGGAGGGCCCATTTGCTCTTCCCTCTATTTTTTTATTTTTTTAGCACAAATAGTTACCAAAAAAATAAATACAGTGCGACAAATAAAGGACTTGAGAGAGATTAATAATGTCAGGGGTCAAATTTAGAAGAGGAAGATCAATAAGAGGGAGACGAAAAGGGAAAGGAAAGAGTTTATCTTAGGAAAAAGAAGTGGGAAGAGGAAGAAGATTATTGAGAGAACAATTATGTCTCACTGATGAAGAGGAAAAACACTTCAAAGATAGAAGGATAAAACAACTATGTGCAACTAATGAGGAAGAAGAGTAAGAACACTCAAAGACAAAAGAAGAGTGGTATATAAATGGTTTTCATAGCAATTTTTTTCATAAAACAACATACTTGTTTCATAAAAAAAAACCTAAGAAACTCTAAATTTTTTTTTACACAAAACAATAAGCAGAAACACTAGAAAAAATAACAAGAAGAAACCTTAGCAAAAACAATACGTAGAAACCATAACAAAAATAACAGGTTAAAACCCTAGGGAAAACAATGTTTTGAAATACAAAACCCTTTAAGCATAGAAAAGACATCATGTAAAAACCTTAACAAAATGTTACAAAAAATAACAAAAAAATCCTAACAAAAATAACAAGGAAAAACCTAGGGACAGTGGGTAAAAACCATAAACCTTGGAAAAAACAAGAAGCAAAAAATTTAGGAAAACCCTACAAAAAATAACAAGTATAAATTGTTGGAAACCCCTACAAAAAACACTCAAAAACCTTATGAAAAAGGGTACCAAAATTCTTAAATGTACAGAAAGAATAAACTAACAATACAAGTTATTTTCATATTGATTAAATTATCTTTATTCAAGAGTCTTAAATTTATGAAATATATATAATATAAAATTTATTATTATTTAAATATTAGCCATATAAAAACAAGCAACCTCATGATCATAACTGTTGGCCATTTTTGGCCCACATACTAAAGCTCTTGCATTGTTTGATAAAGCGATGGATCAAAGGCTTGGAGGAGGATCCAAGTAGGTTTCAAGGATCCAACAACAATGTTCAAGGATAAGCCTGCAAGCCAAAAAGCTAAGTGCAAAATCTCTTATTCGGCTAAGTCTTTACTTGATCATTCTTTCGAGGCCTTTTTTGGCTAAGTGTTGAATTCGTTCCAATATTTTGTTCGAAACAACTTTTTCGAAGGGCACTTCCTTTTTCGAATGGTCCAAGTTAGAAAATTATGAAGGAATTAGTCATTTTCAAAAATGTTGAAAGGTCACTTTTTCTTCAGAAATGGACCTTTTGAACTTTTTTGAAAGGTCATTTTAAAGGTTCCAAGGACCATTTCAAATTTCCGAAGGGGTGCTTGCATTTTTTCGAAGGGAACTTCCAAAGGGAAAATGGTTCTTTTCAAAGTTTCGAAAGATATCTTTTCTCAAGGAAAAGGGGACCCCTTTTCAATTTTTCTAAAGGACTATTTCAAAGAGGCCGAAGGCATTTTCAAATTCCAATGGTCCATTCAAAGGAATCTGAAAAGTACGTTTCCTTTGCAATGGACCTTTTCAACTTCTCCAAAAGGTACTTTTCCTTCGCAAAGGGCTAAAACATTTTTTTCGAAGATCATTTTCACAAAGTTGGAGGGGTCTTTTCAAAATTTTGAAGGGGTCTTCTTTCTGAAAGGTCCAAACAGATAAGCTGAAGGGTGCTTTTCAATTATTTCGAAGGATGATTTTCAATTCTTTCAAATGGATTTTTCAAAATTTTGAAGGATAAAAAAGGGGGTCACTTTCAAGAAAGCTGAAGGGTACCTCCCTTTCAGAAAGGGGCATTTTCATAAAGTCTGAAGACATGAATTCCTTTAAACAAATTGTCCATGGGAAGGGTCTAAGCAAATTGTTTGAAGAAAATCACTGAAATAAGTTGTCCGAAAGAATTGATGACGGGCCCACGAATGTCAGAATTTGAACCCCTGCAAGTAGTCGTTGGCATTTAAAAAGATAAAAAAAAGCTATGCAATCTATAGACTTGTATCAATATAAATGGATATAGGAAAACCAATGTCTTTAGATTAGTTTTCCATCTATAGAAAAGATTTGGTCCAGGTTTCAAAGCTAGAGTTGGTGTATACAATTAATGGAGAGGCTCTCATCCTTCAACATGGCCATCATCTCTGACAAACAACCGCTGAATTTAGAGGTAGCAAGACTCAGTCTAGATTCAAATTTATGGGGATTTTGTCCTTATACATGTAAGAAAAGTGAAGGATGGCATGGAAGTGAAAGATGAAGATCAGGTGATTAGAAAAGGTAGCTCGAGCATTAAAGACATTCCTGGACTTTCTTTTTTAGTGGATCACGACATCATCATCCTCAACAAGTTCTTGTCTTCTAGTGTATTTCTCAACCAATGATAGGGCTTGAATATTATTGGAGCTAATGGTGGTTAGTTTGCTAAAGAAGGATTAGTTATAATTAACCCAAATATGGGTGATAATTCGCGGAGGGTGGTTAGATCTCATTTATTGAATTCTGTTTGCTTGCCTCTTCTCTTTTTCTTCTTCATTTTTTTCATATATCTCCATTGGCTCTCCCATAAAAAAGATATCCTCATTTGACAAGGAGAAACCCTATCAAAATTTGTAAGAAAGACCTTTTGAAGCAATAAAGATCATTTTTTACCTATCTCTTGCTTGAAAATTGTGCCTAGCAAGCTGTGCATGATGGCCTTATGAAGAAATGTTCTTCCATGTTCATTATCATTTTTGCCTATTTTTAGGTGTTTTCAAGTTAGTTTCAGGTATGAACTTGAGCTCTATTTTTCATTAATGGATGCTTGGTGTGAATTTTGAAATTTCTCTTTGCTTTATGCATTGTTTGGTAGGCCTAGTTTATGAAACACTTATGCAAATTAACTAGTTTGTGAGGTTGTGTGAGCAAGAATTATCTTATGCTGAATTAGTATTTATTTCATGCTTATGTGGATCACTCTCTATTTGGTGCATCACCTCTCTTAGCTCAGATTTATTTTTTATGTTATCCTCCTATCCCTTTTCCTTAGTCAGTAGTAGATTTTAACGTGGGAAATAAGATATGAAGTAAAGTATATGAGGAACTAGTCTCATTAAAAAACTTAGAGGTTCAACCTCACTATAGGATACCCATAACCCGAGGTTGTCCCAATGCTTATAGCTAGGAGTGAGAGAGCCTGAGAAACTCTCCCACAAAGGGTGTAATTCTACATTACAATAGTTTCTGCTACGTCTGGTAGGACCACTTTCAAGGAAGATTGGTCAAGTTTGATGCTGGTTTGATCAATTTGCATCGGTTATAGATTTAATCTTTCAATATCTGGTGACTCTAAAGAACACTCAATAATCTAGTGACATAACAGTAACTGTCTTTCATGCCAAAGGTGACTACAAGATCAACTTCTGGAGGTATTCCTTTTGAATTTTTTGAATTAGCTTTAGAATCAGCAAGAAGGTTAAGGTTAACCCATACTCACCCATATGTAGGAAACTATTTTCCTAAAACAGTTGTGAGGTATACCTACACAAGAAGACCTTTGTTAGCCCCTTTTGTTACCATGATTCTCCAAAGAGATTTTGTAGGTTTCAATAACCAAAGTCCTTTGAATTTTCTATAATATGATCCTATGCCAGTAGAAACCCTCAAAAGCATCCCATATTTCACAGGAGACCAAGCCGTAACTCCTACTGAACACATCACATACAAAGCCAATTTCATCAATATCCATAATGTCACATTAAAAAATGTAGCTATCAGACTATTGGCTATATATTTTAAGGGAAAGGCTTTAGATTGGTGTAGAGGTTTAGCTCCTAACTCTATTCAATCATGTGATCAATTGAGAACAACCTTATGTAAGAGATTTATAGACAACAGTGATCATTTGTCACTAGAAGAACAATTGACCACAATCAAGAGAGCTCCTCATGAAGTTATGCAAGACTTCAACACAAGATTCAAAAAAGCTTGGGACAAAGTTCCATCTGCTATTAGACCATCCCATAACTTTGCATTCTTATACTATTTGAAGGCTCTAAATAATGACATAACAATAATGATCCAATCCATAAGAGGAGATATATTACCAGATGCTTATGAGATGGCTATCAAAGCTAAAAATTATCTAGTTCAAGTCGACAAGCTTACTCTTAAGCCCTTGATGCCTCTTTTCCCTGAGATCAAACCACCTCTTGCAATTGTTCCCCCACTTGATGTTATTCTTCTAACTCCAACAATTTCTGCTATACCTTCACCTAAGCAAGAAAAGGCCTCCACTAGCATATCAAGTGATTCTCAAGAGCAAAAAAACTATCTAGAACTTAAAAGCATGCCCCAATCCTTGACAAATGATGTAGTAAATGTAAAAAGGCAAGCTCAGTTCAATAAACCTTATGAAGCTTCGTATCAGCCTCAACAACAGTCTTAGCAAGCAAATAGGCCACCCTACAAAGGAAATTTTTAAGAACAAGGTCAAGGACAAAGGTCAACCTAACTATGCTAGACAAAAAAACCATAATCCAAATGCTACAGGGTCTTCCAACTCCTTGGTTCCTCTTCAAAATAATATGGCTCAAGAGGCTGAAGGGATAATGTCTTGGAATCAGTCTTTTGGGCAATCTATTGTCCCAACTAATGGTTCTAACCAGGCATTCAATGAAAAATAACAGCAAGCTATTGTGTATGGATATAATAAAGCTCTTATGGCTCAAAACATAGAGATCCCCATGATGACAAAGCCAGAGCAGTCTCCACAAGAACAAGGATTGGATTAGGTACCAAACCATTGAGATGCTACAATAGTCATCAGTGAACAAGAGTGCTATGCATCTAATCAGTAGACCAAATCCAGTCAAGCTCATGTCCCAGTGGAAATAAATACAAGATTCAAAATAAGGAATATCTGTGACAACCAAGGAGCATTCAAGAAACCTCCTGCCACCACTCCTTCATTGTCTAAGTCTAACGATCTTGATGTCACTCCAAAGGTCTCGACACCTCCACAAAGCTCATAGATTCAACAAACAATAGTAGTGGCTCCTAAAGCACAAGGAAATGTTAGTAATACACCAACCAACATTATTGAACAAATGAAGAAATCCATGTGAGTGTACTAATGTGGGACCTACTTTCCATGCCTAGTCAAGTGGATATCCTTCAAGAAGGTTTGTCCAAGATAGGTGTTACAACAATTGTAGGTAAATAACTAAACAAATAAGCTGAGGTCCTCACTAATGCATCCAAGGGTCCTTTAGGAGAAGGATCAAGTAAGGTGGTCAAACCTCCTCCATTTGACATTTCATTAATCATTGGTGATTCCTTGGTACATAATTGTTTGGTAGATAGTGGAGCTAGCACTTTAGTAATGCCAAAGTCTATAGCTAATCAGTTGAACCTCAAATATGAGCCGCATACCAAGGGAGTTTTGTAGCTTGACAGTTATTCCACAAAGCCATCTGGTATCATCAAGGATTTGAATATGACCCTACATGCTTATCCTAATATTTTGGTGGTTTAGGATGTGTTGATCCTTGATGTAACTTCTCACTTTGCGTTATGCCTCTCTAGAGAATTCATAGCCAAAACTAGGGTTATCTAGTAGTAGATTGGTCCTACATGGAATTCATAACAAGGTATGAGACTAACGTATCAATCAAGGCTGAGCCCATGGTACAATTCCACATTGAACCCCATCAGCCAGATAACATAAACCTCAATTGTACTATCCTTGATGAGGATGAATTTATAATTGGTTAGGAACTGAATACTTATCCTGAAGAGATTACAGACTTATTCTTGGATGAGCTATGGGGGGATAATCAATTTCTCAACCCTTTGGAAGGTGTTGAAGAAAGAGACATGGGTGTCTATCTACTAGATGAAGAAAAATAAACTTATGCCTTCCCTCATTAGACCTAAAGAGGACCTCAATGGTATGTAAAAGTTATTCTTTGATGGTTCAAGAAGCAAAAATGGAGTAGGTGCAGGGGCAATGTTGGTTTCCTCTTCAAATGATAAGTATTCTCTTCTTGTAGGTTCCATTTTAGTTACTCCTCCAATGTAGCAGAATATGAAGGCCTAATCCATGGCATCTAATGGGCTAGTAAGAGGGGAATCAAGTGGTTGCAAGCATATGGAGATAGTGAGCTTATAGTGAACCAAGTTAGGGGCCTGAACATTATGAAGAATCCTTTGATGAGGTCCTTAAAAAATAGAGTGTGGGACCTAATTGAATATTTTGAAGCCTTTAACATTCAAGCTGTGCCAAGAAACTAGAACCAATATGCTGACAGGTTGGCAGTTGTGGGAGCCCAGTTTGATATTCTAAGTAAGCTAAAAGAGGCTAAGGTTCAACCACATGTCAAGGTGGTGGTGAGGCCATCAATACTAGATAATGAAGCCCACTGGTAGGTCTTCAAAAATGACAAATAAATTACTTGTTTCTTACAATAGGAAGCAGAGTTCTCCTCTGCCAACCAAGGTAATTTTCAACACTAGTATGAGGATCAAATTATTCAATTAAAATATAGCAAGATTTCTAAAGGGTTGGTCACCCTTGAAAGTCTTTTCCATGAGGGAGACCATATGAGGAAAGACAAGGCAGTGATGTCAACTACTGAGGAGAGCTACGAAAGAGTCCTTATTTTCAAGGACAAGCTCCTCAAGCTTGGAAAAGTAAGCAATGAGGTAGAAAAACATGCTTTCATTGAACTCTGTAAGGAATATTCAAACATATTTACTTGGGAATACATTGACTTGAAAGGTTTTGATCCAAAGTTAGCCCATCATACCATAGAGATGGAGGATAATGCTAAGCCTGTGAGGCAAAAGCAAAGGCCCATCAACCCCAAAATAGAAAAGCTTATGAGGAAAGAGCTAACTAAGTTGATTTAATCCAAGATTATCTTTCCCATCAAACACTCATCATGGGCAGCCAATTTGGTGCCTGTATGGAAGAAGAGTGGGGAGATTAGGTTGTGTGTTGACTTTAGAGATTTGAACAGGGTCTCCTTGAAGGAACATTACCCTCAACCATCCATAGAGCAACTTCTTAGAATAGTTTCAGGTTCATAACATTTTTATCTTTTAGATGGGTACTCAAGATACAACCAGGTGTTGGTAAGGGAAGAATATCAATACAAGACTACCTTCACCACCAAATGGGGCACACATGCATACCAAAAGATGCCTTTTGGCTTATCAAATACTGGGGCCACTTTTCAAAGAGCAATGGACATGGCTTTCCAAGGGCTGCTAAATCAAATGGTGCTGATATACTTAGATGACATCATAATTTTCTCCAAGGATGCCAACGAACACATATACCACCTGAGATTGATCTTTAAGAGATGCAAAGAGTATGGGATCTCTTTGAATCCAAAGAACTGTGTGTTTGTTGTTCATGAAGGCAAACTCTTAGAACACATTGTCTCAAAACAAGGATTAACTATTAATCTTGATAAAATAAGTGCCATCTTGGCCTTATCCTTACCTAAGCATAAGAAGGGACTCTGAAGTTTTTTTGGAAAAAAAAACTTTGTGAGAAGGTTTATACCTAGTTTTGCAAAGTTGGTCAAGCCCATCACTACTATGATGAAGAAGATCCAAGTGTTCACTTGGTTAAATGAAGGTAAATCAACATTTGAGGCTATCAAGCCAGCCATTATCCAAGCACCCATAGTCATGAATCTTGATTTTTCAAGGGATTTCATATTGTATGCTTTTGCCAATATTGATAATATATTAGCTATGCTGATGCAAAAGAATGGTGAAAGACTTGAGCAACCAATAGCATTTTTCAGTCTGGGGCTTGAGGGGTATGAGGTGAGGTATACTTTTGTAGAAAAACAAGTCCTTGCAGTAGTAAGACACCTTAAAAAGTTTAGGCTAATGCTCTCCAATAGTAAAATCTATCTTATGGGGTCTCATCCTGGAGTGAGAGAGTTCCTTGTTAACAAAGACTTGAATGAAAAGAGAGTTGGTTAGATTACCAAGGTCATAGAGTATGATATGGAGATCAAGGTCACTAAGCTAGTAAGAGGTAAAGGCTTGTGTGAGCATATGGTTGATGACCTTCATGAAGATAAAGATGTTATCTTTTTAACACAAGATAACCCATAAAGAGATGCACCTTCACCTCACACTAGTTGGCTCCAGGATATGACACGTTTCTTGATAATAGGTGAGTGCCCTCAGGGTAAGGACATGGCAAAAAGAAGGTATTTTAGACTTTGATCCATACTTTATGCATTGGTTGATGGGGGTTTTATTCATAAAGGACCTCAATGGAGTGCTCCTAAGATACATAGATAATGACCAAGTGACCAAGCTTTTGAAGCAATTCCATGATGGACCTGCAAGAGGTCATTTTGCACCTAGAACCATAGCAACAAAGATAATAAGGGCTAGTTATTACTAGCCCAACCTCTTCAAAGATGCGTATGCATGGGTAAGAAAGTGTCAAAAGTGTAATTTCTTTATGGGTAAGAAAACATTAGCAGCCCTTCCTCTCAACCCAATTCAGGTAGAGCAACCCTTCATGTAATGGGGGCTAGATTTCATAGGAATGATCAACCCTCCATCAAGTACGGGGCATAAGTGGGTGCTTACTGTAATTGACTACTCCACCAGATGGGTGGAATCCATTGCGTTGAAATAAGCTAATGAAGGTGCAGTCCTACACTTCTATGACATCATTGTGACCAGGTTTGGTGTTCCATCCACTATCATATCTGATAATGCATTAGCATTCCTTAGTTTGAAAATGAGTGAATGGGATCTCAAGATGGGCATCTACCTCAACACCTCTTCTAATTATTATCCTCAAAGAAATGGACTGGCTAAGTCCACAAATAAGAATTTTCCAAGAATCATCAGAACTATGGAAGAGAATCAGAGGGCATGGCACACCAAACTAAAGACAACCTTGTGGGCTGATATGGTGACTCCTAAAGTTGCCATTGACAATTCTCCATATGTCTTAGTATATGGAAGGGAGGCCAAGTTGCCCATTTCTCTAGAGCTGCCTACATTAGAACTAGCCCATCAGTTGGAGTTGATGGAAGATGAGCCCATGCATGTGAGCCTTGCAGAACTCATGGAGCTTAAAGAAATGAGAGACCTTACAATGAAAACACTAGAGTCACATCAGGCTCTGGTCAAGAAAGATTTTGACAAGAGATCCATAACAAGGGACTTCCAAGAATGGGACCTAGTCCTCAAGTGGGATTCAAATAAGGCCAAGCCAGGTAACCATACCAAATTTGATAGCTTGTGGAGTGGTCCTTATTTGATCCATGGATGCAAACGACATAATGCTTTTCAACCGGCCTAGCTAGATGGAGAGGTACAACCCATACCAGTCAATGTAATTCATCTAAAGCCTTGTTATTAGATGATTTTGAGCCATTATATATATTGCACTTTTTGTATAGTTCTTATTTTCTCCTAAGTGCCTTGTGCACATCCTTTTTAGTTGTGTGTTTCCTTTCCCTAAGTGCATGGGGCATAGTGTTTGTTTTATTCTTGTTGTCTTTGTTGCTTCAAGAAGAGGTTCCAGAAAAGGTCAGTCTTATATCTAATTTTAGATCAGCCCAATTATAGAGGCTAATGGCTCCATGCCCAATGGACTAGGTAAGACAAGTGGTTTGGGTTGTCAAGCATAACAGGCATGCTTCCCTACGAGTCACCAGAAATGTTGGCCAACATACTAAATCTCTTGCATTATTTGTTGAAGCAGTGGGTCAAAGGCTTGGAGGAGGATCCAAACAGGTTTTTAAGGATCCAACAATAATGTTTAAGGATAACCCTACAAGCCAAAAAGCTAAGTGTAAAATCTCTTATTTGGCTAAGTCTTTACTTGATCATTCTTTTGGGGACTTTTTTGGCTAAGTGTTGAATTCTTTCGAACATTTTGTCCGAAACAACTTTTTTGAAGGGCACTTCCTTTTTCAAATGGTCCAAGTTAGAAAATTCTGAAGGAATTAGTCCTTTTCAAAAAATTTGAAAAGTCACTTTCTCTTTATAAATGGACCTTTTAAACTTTTTTGAAAGGTCATTTTCAAAGTTCTAAGGACCATTTCAAATGTCTGAAGGGGCGCTTGCATTTTTTTGAAGAGCACTTTCAAAGGGAAAATGGTTCTTTTCAAAGTTCCAAAAGATATATTTTCTCAGGGAAAAGGGGACCCCTTTTCAATTTTTCTAAATGACTATTTAAAAGAGGCTGAAGGCATTTTCAAATTCCAACGGTCCATACAAAAGAATCTGAAAAGTACCTTTCCTTCATAATGGACCTTTTCAACTTTTCCAAAAGTTACTTTTCCTTCGCAAAGGGCCAAGACATTTTTATGAAAGATCATTTTCACAAAGTTGGAGGGTCTTTTCAAATTTTTGAAGGGGTCTTCTTTCTAAAAGGTCCAAACAGATACACTGAAGGGTGCTTTTCAATTCTTTAGAAGGGTTTTTTCAAAATTCTAAAGGATAAAAAAGGGGGTCACTTTCAAGAAAGCTGAAGGGTACCTCCCTTTTAGAAAGGGGCATTTTCATAAACTCTAAAGATATGAATTCCTTCAAAAAAATTGTCTGCAGGAAGGGCCTAAGCAAATTATCCAAAAAAAAATGGTTGAAACAAGTTATCCAAAGGAATTGATGACGGGCCCACAAACGTCAAAATCTAAACCCCTGCAAGTAGCCATTGGCATTTAGAAAGATTAAAAGAAGCTATGCAATCTATAGACTTGTATCAACATAAATGAAAATAGGAAAACCAATGTCCTTAGATTGGTTTTCCATGTATAGAAAAGATGTGGCCCAAGTTTCAAAGTAGGAACTCATGTATACAATTAATGGAGAGGCTCTCATCCTTCAACATGGCCATCATCTTTGACAAATAGCTTCTCAGTTCAGAGGTAGCATGACTCAGTCTAGATTAAAAGTTATGAGGATTTTGTCCTTATACATGTAAAGCAAGTGAAGGATGGCGTGGAAGTGAAAGATGAAGATCAGGTGATTAGAAAAGGTATCTCAAGCATTAAAGATGTTCCTAGACTTTTCTTTTTTAGTGGATCATGACATCATCATCATCAAAAAGTTCTTGTCTTCTAGTGTGTTTCTCAACCAATGAGATGACTTAAATAATATTGGAGCTAACGATGGTTAATTTGTTGAATAAGGATTAGTTCTAATTTATCCAAATGTGAGTGAGAATTCACGGAGGGTGGTTGGATCTCATTTATTGAATTATGTTTGCTTGCCTCTTCTCTTTTTTTATATATCTCCATTGGCTACCCCGTAAAAAATATATCCTCATTTGACAAGGAGAAACCCTATCAAAATTTGTAAGAAATACTTTTTGAAGTAATAAATATCTATTTTTACGTAGCTCTTGCCTAAAAATTGTGCTTAACAAGCTTGTGCATGATGGCCTTGTGAAGAAGTGTTTTTCCATGTCCATTGTCCTTCTTTCTTGCCTATTTTTAGGTGTTTTCAAGTTAGTTTCAAGTATGAACTTGAGATCTTTCCATCATTAATGGATGCTTGGTGTGAATTTTGAAATTCCTCTTTGCTTCATGTTTTATTTGGTGAGCCTAGTTTATGAAACACTTATGCAAATTAACTAGTTTGTGAGGTTGTGTGAGCAAGAATTATCTTATGCTGAATTAGTGTTTATTTCATGTTTATGTGGATCACTCTCTATTTGGTGCATCACCTCCCTTAGCTCAGATTTCTTTTTTATGTTATCCTCCTATCCCTTTTCCTTAGTCAGTAGTAGATTTTAACGTGGGAAATAAGAGTTGAAGTGAAGCATCTGAAGAACTAGCCTCATTAAAAAGCCTAGAGGTTCAACCTCACTATAGGATACCCATACCCTGAGGTTGTCCCAATTCTTGTAGTTAGGAGTGAGATAGCTTGAGAAACTCTCCCACAAAGGGTACAATTCTATGCTACAACAATAACTAAATTTTTTTTAAAAATGACATTGAATAGTGGGGTGTGGCATACTCAGTGTTTTTGAAGTCACCACATAAGATATAGAGGATTTATGCACCCTCAATAACACACCTATCACATACCTGATTGATCAAATGTATGTTGCACTCAAGTGTGTATCACATCCCTGAGGTGCTTCGATAGTTTATAAGTGGTGAGAATCCTTAGACGACCCATCATATTTTGCTTGCTTCAAAGGGGACAATGAGGAAAATGTTTCATTTAATTTTATCATATTCGTAGTTGTTTTATTAAATTTATTTTATAATTTATTGGGTTTTAAATTTATTGATATTTAACCTTAATGTATAATTGTAGATCTTTCTCTTTCGTGGTAGGTTCCTCGCAATGTCATCAATCTTGTACTTGCCAATTTAAACACCATGGGGCCACCGCCCATAAGCCTCGAAGAGGTGTTTCCTTAAGAGTTTAGGGGGGATATGGATTATCCACATGATTCAAACGAGCATAAACCATCTTGTATACCACTACATGAGTGCATGAGGAGGGTGCATGTGAGATTTTATGTTAATGATGACATGGAAATACTACAATATGATTAGGGCAAGTAAATATTAGTATATTTTTGTTTTTTAATTTATAATTTTTAAAAATTACTTTAATTTTATTCTTTTGTTTCACATTATTTAAAAAAAAGAAAAGTTATGCATACTAAAAAGTTATTTTCATAAAATTGCAATCTATAATTCAAATGTCAACCAATTAAGTGTAAAAAATGGTTGGTTGATTGTATTAAAAAAGATCTTGATCATGCCTACTATGATGTGAGGTTTATTTATAATTCATGAAAAAGGATCTTAAGAGGATGAAGCGACATTAATAAGTATGACAACATAGATAATTTGAATAATATTTTTAATATTTATATTAATTTATTAAAATGTCAAAGTGCGGGGGAACTAATGGTGTAATATGCATAAAGAGAGAGTAGCGTGATGACCTATAGAAATGAATGTAGCTATGTGGAAAATACAATGAAAAAGTTAGCGCAAATGGGATACAAAACAAGCTTCTAATAATTTAAAAAATTTAAACCATAAAATGCTTTTTTTGTTATTTTTTCATGTTTATTAATTATAATTTTTTATGTCTTCATGTTAATACAAGGGTCAAAATTATTGAAAATAAAACCCACCAAGTATAGACACTCATATTTAGTATTAGACACTTGAAAATGTCAGATTTAACCAATCTTTAACATACTTGACTTCTGCACACATACACGACTCTTGTTCACATTCATCTTTAGCCATTCATAAATATATACGCTCAACTTTCTTGAGTTTTTATTACTGTTACATAGGATTTTCCTAGTATCTAATTGAATAGTATAATATTATTCTCAAATTGTACCTTGATTTCAATCATTGCTCCTGTTCTCTAGACAATTTTGTATTTCTTCAAGCAATGTCACACTGCGGACCTACCCACATGGGGTAGATCTAACTGCATGTCCTTTAATGATCATTTTCTCAAATTCAAACTTTTTATATGGGCCATCTCATTTGTTTCACATGTTGATTCATAGGAAATTACCTAAAGAGTCAGCTATATAAACATATCATGCCTAAGCCTATTATCATCTAACATTTATCTATCATTGGAAATCCCTCTACACATTGAGAGGAACTATCCTAAAGTTTTAAAATATTGAATCCATCAAAGGAGTAACCTTAAGCTAAGTGTAAGTAATTTTATAAGGTCAAATCATAGGTTGTCAAATATTTATATCCATACATAAGATTGCACTACATGATAGTATTACATTGATTGCACATACTCTGTTAGGTGAGAGAACTACATTCAGTTTGAATTCCATCTTTGGAGTATTGGATACATAGGTTGTACTTCGCCATATGGGGTCGCTGAGGTCAACTCAACCTATCTATTTCAAATATTTTCTCCACTCACAAGAATTTCGTCTTATAGTGTAAAGAGCTAGGATTTTGAAACAAGGAGAAATATAATAGAGTTGTTCGTGTTAAATTTTAAGTATCTAAATAAATAATAAATAGTAGAAAAAAACATGCGTAATGAGCTTAGTAATCATAGAATCAATATAGACAAACATGACAATTCTGCACCCTAACAGATAATGTCACACTTGTAGGCATGCAAGAAGCACAGACTTATCCCAACTCACACAAACACTCTATTTCCAGATTTGAGAATTCATAAGCCCATTCCTAATATTGGTTGCTGACTATATCCAATCATAGACCTACACATTCTAGAAATAAGATAAGTACCCTATTTATTTAGTGGTTTTCATAAATAGTAAGTTACAATAAGTTAGCAAAATTATGTTAGTTACACTCAAATTCGTATGTGAATGTTATATCTTATGCAATCCAAATTTTATACAATTTTATCCTATTAAGTGCATTCAAGAAAAAATAAGTAAAACATATTGATAGACTTGTTCCTTGTCTTGGGCACAACAAAACCTAGATTCCTTGGGGTTTACTTCTATTTTCCTAGGGTTTGAAAATTTTGTATTTATCTCTAATTTTTAGACTTGATTTTTGATTTCCCCATATACTGCAGTAATTTATGCTTGATCCTAGGTCTTTTTGATGTTTTTCATTCTCATGTTCTACTCTATTTAAAAAGTCTAGTTCTCCTATCCCTCTAAGGTGAAATATTAGGTTAAGTGGTGTTTAAATTTAACATAATTTGATTTCTTTAGATAAATCACGTGTGTATAAAATGGCTAAAATTGATGAAATGAAAATTACTTCTTATCTTGATGTAAATGTTAATAATGAACTTATAGGAGTGTAAAATGTTGTTAATGATGATATTCTAGATCTTAAAATTGTTTATCAACAAGATTATCAACATAATTATTTTTACCATGATCAAATACATCTTGATAACCTTGATGTTGTAGACATTAAACAAGTTTCAACTCTTTCTGAGTTTTGAGAATGAGCTTGTTTGCAACCCCATGACCTACATAAGGTTCTACAAATAATCCTAAAAGTGAAAAATGCACAAATTACTAAGGTTGTCACATCTAAAAAACAAAAACATGATCTCTTTATTAATACTAATACACTTTTTAGAGGTACTGATTTTACAATATGTGTTCAGACTACTACTATTGCTATTGTTCTTACATCTACACCTTTGGCTACACATTTGATGCCCACCTGAGGTAGATGGAAACACAAGGTTTTTATTAGATTAATATTACTATTTATACACAAAAAACTATCATACATTCTATAATTAGTACTTGTGTCACACCATCTGTTGATACACCATTTTATATGCTTGATGTTCAAACCCTTGTGCAATAAAATATTGATCTACATAATAAGGTTTTAAAATTACAATAGATTTCTTCTAAAGTAGGACATGCAACTGATTCTAATGTGTTATTACATAATCCACTAGCTCTTGAGATCTCAGATTATCTCTTATCGATAAGTTTTTTGTCAATGATGGTAAGGGTGATCCACAACATCTTCAAGATTTTCATGTAGCATATTTGGACTATGCATTGAATGATAAGTTATTGACTAAGTTTTCCCACGGAGTTTTAAGGACTACATTTTGCATTCATTTTATGATCTCCATTTCCAATCAATTCACTCCTTCAATCCTTTCCCTGATTAATTTATAACACACTTTTTGATTAACGTTAGTGAGAAGATGTCTTATGCTCATATTGAAAAACTTAAACAAGGATCCAATAAGCTTATTAGTGATTATGTGGTTCGTTACAAGACTATGATTTCTAAACTGATAAATCCAATGGTTGATAATGAGTTACAAGATATATTCAAGAAAAAAATTATTTCTCATCTATATGAGTCTATTGTGTTCAATCAATTCCAATATTTTTAAGACCTATGTAACATAGTTAAGAATCAAGAAGGTACATTTATTGCAACAAATAAGCTAAAGTATGGGTCCAACCATCTAACCACTTTTGGTGCAAATTTTTTGAGTAAACCAACTTTTCAGTGCAATTTTATATCTCTCCCTCTCAATTTCTTTTTGATATGAGTAAGCCTCAATCTAAAAGATTCAAAAATAATGCATATAATGAATATCATTGATGCACATGACATTCAACTAATAGATGCATCACTTTGTGACATAAGATACAAGATTTGATAGATGAAAACATAATTGATCTTAACACATCTATAGATGATTCAAAGGTACAATATAATGGGAATGTTAAGTTGAAAAGATTTTCTAATCCCTTTCCCAATCATGCAATAAGAGATTATTACTAAGCCTTAAGTGCATATGACTTACAATCCACATCTTCCTTCACATTATTATATTTATAGAACTGAAGGAGATCATCCTCTAGATGGTATTATTATAAAACTTCAAACTATACAAACACATAGACATACTATCACATTTTATGAGCACAAGATTATTGATGACTGGTATTTTGATGAGGCATTAATTGTATGTGCACATTATTCATAACGTATACATAGTTTCATGATATATAATGGGTTCAAATGAAAATATTTTCAACATAACACTCCTTAATAGTATTGGATATATACACACAAATTTGATGGATACAAAGAAAATGGTTAAGGGATTTAATTAATGGAAACAAAACCTTCTTGGGAGGATTGTACTACCACTTCAAGTGGGTCCTATCATAATTGATATTTTACTCTTATTTTAATTGAGCACATGTACATTTGAATTTTTTAAAAGATGTCCTTGGATAGATAATACATGTGCAATACCATCTTCTGTTCACATATGTGTGAAGTATATACAGGGCAATATGGAGGTTTCATAGGAAATGTTGGGAGAGGGTGTACACCGGAAGCACACAATTTGATTACTAATACCAAGCAACTTAATATGCGGAAATTAACCAGATTCACCAAGTAACTAGAATTCAGAATAACACAGCATATGAGAGACAATACCAAATTGTATTAACACTTTATACATAAAAGAATACAATAAAGAAGATGCCACTTCTTCTCCACCACCTTACAGAGGTTTCCCACGCCTCAAGTGAACAGTAATTCTTCTCCCCAAAGCTCTCCCTCTCACAGGTCCCAACACCCAACTCAAATACAGAGTTGGTGTTCACCTCTCGTGCTCCACGCACACCACAAGTGCTCCACGCACTCCACAAGTACTCAAGGTACTTCAAGTAGATCTCCCATGAATCTGCAACAACCTGCAATTCAACAGACCATACTTATGGAAGGAACTCTCTTGCCTTCCTCTTGCTCTATCCGAGTACACACCTGTACTCTAAGTAGATCCTGCCTGATACTGCTCCCTGTAGTGTTGCTGTCTGTATGACCTTGCACACCTGCAAATCAAGCAATGGTTCTAATCACCTGTGAACCTCGACCTCGCACACACATACACCTGCAGATCAACGATCTTACTTATTGAAGAACTCAGCTGGCTCTCCAATCCAGCACCAACACACCTGGTACTGTGGCACTAGGAGGAACGCACCATAGCTCTACCTCACACACAGAAGGAGCTTATAATTATGCTCTCTTACTCCCTAGCACACTTTTACAATACAACCATGAGTCTATTATATAGATCTCATCCAAACAATGATTAGACATCTAATTAAAATAATTAGATCCGCAGCTATGAGTCTAAAATTAGCGCTCATCATGCAAACTCTTGGTTTGTTAGCTAACTGCCCGTAAATAGCTCGCAGTCGAACCACACAGGCGACCGACGCCGGTCCCTGTCCCCCTGGAGGTGACCGACGTCGGCCGATATATGACCGACGTCGGTTGCTTCTCTGTGCTATCCCGCCGACGTCGGCTGATCAGACCGACCCCAACTTCTTCTGCAACTCAGCAACCTTCAGCAACCTCCTCCCCTGTTTGCATCAGTGAAGCTTTTAGCTCCACAATCCTAACAATCTCCCACTTGGAGATAAATAGCTGCACTGTACCTGTACCTATACTCTGTCTAATCTGTTTCCTGGTTTGTATCCCTCTTCAAGCTCCCACCTGAAGACAACCCACCACACATCCCGTGGTGTACCACCTGTCATCCGAGTAACCTGCCACATCCGAACCTACAAATACATGTAGTGAAGTCCTGACCCTGCATAGCAACACCTGCTGCCGGTCCCTCTCAGAAAACCTGAGAATCCACTTCCCCGAATTGGCTCCTAACTCTCTGACAGCTCCCACTGCATGGGAATACTCAGGTCTATACCAGAC
The DNA here is from genome assembly GCA_037957365.1 of Torreya grandis. Taxonomy (NCBI): domain Eukaryota; kingdom Viridiplantae; phylum Streptophyta; class Pinopsida; order Cupressales; family Taxaceae; genus Torreya; species Torreya grandis. The sequence goes on from JARHVA010000002.1 coordinate 11,507,309, forward strand.
CTCATGTGATTTCGGACACTGTACCTGTCCAGCCCTTAGTGTGCTCCGGCTCTGTATCCCGAACCTCGCCAACACCTGATTCACATCAGCTCCCACTCGAGACAAAATCAACCTGTGATCTCCATGCCTCCCATGCCAAAGAATTCCGCTGCTCCAAACTCCTCATGACATGCCACTGAACTAATCTTACCCTTAGCTCAGCAAAACCTGTATGTACACCCCTGCTAGCTAGCATACTATCCACATACAGCTACAGAATGATGTCGCGACTCATCATCCCCCTGGTAAGACAAAACCACAGTAGTTACCCTGACATTGACTGAAGCCATGCTCCGTCCTCCACCTGTCAAAACCTGTACCACTGTCCTGCAGCTCCACAAGACCATATACCTGGTCTTCCGTCTCACGTATCCGTTCTCTCTATTCTTATACTAAGGTATCCATTCGTCTCTGTGCTTTTATACCTGCTGGCATCTCTACCAAGACACACCTGTCTGGTTCTCCTCCAAGGAATCACATCCTCATCCATGCCAAGCTCACACCTGTTTCCTGGATCCTTCCTGCTCTAAAATCAGCAACATGTATAAAGAAGAGGAACAATGAATTTGAGGGCCTACTTACGCCTTCAGTCCTCCGTATGGGTGTTTGAGACTCCTTGACAGCTTGCTGTCCACCCAAAATTTGTTACAGTGACCGACCTCGGTCACCCCACAGTCTGCATCCGACCGACGTCGGTTTCATGCATCTGTACCTGACTACCAACCTGCCTGCGCTGGTGTCCCTGCTGCCGACGTCGGTTATCCTAACCGACATCGGTCTTACATACTGCCGACGTCGGTCCCATGACCGACATCGGTCTTACCCTGCCCGACATCGCCGGCTTCGGTCTGCACATGACCGACATCGGCATCTGTCTGTTCGACGCCGGTTCCTCCTGACCGACATCGGTGTCTGTGTTCGCCTGTGAGTGATGACTTTTTACCCGCGAGCTTCTTTGAATTAAAATCCATGTCCAAACTGCCTTGTTCAGAGGTATCCAGCCACATACACTGGGTTCTGTCCGCCATCTCCTCCATAAACACCAAGGCTTTCCAGTTCTTAAGCCTGTCAAATATATCTGTCTTCCGCTTAAGAACATGCATCTCCTTCCTGCTCATGTGACCAAGCCTACGAAGCCACGTCTTCGCAACAAAAGAAGAATCAGTAATATAAACAAGTAGATAAAGGATACCTGTTTTCTTACCACCAGCTAATTCAAGTGCATCCGCTGTGAGAGTTCTTGTGCATCTCTCATCACCCAATCTTTCTGAAGAAATTAGCCATATCTCCAAACCTGGGACCTGCATGACCTTCATCAACACCTGTGTGTTGGCCGCCTGCAATTTTAGCTTCACTTTGCCTTTGCCAACAATCTGACAAGGCTTACCAGCTCCTCTACCTGGAACTGCATGGAAAGAGGCAACCAAATCTTTTATCCAAGATTCCACTTTATCCAAGAAACCTGCAAACACATCCTGTGCAACAATACCTGCTACATCTGTATCTTCAGTTTCTTCATGCTGATCTGTTACCAACCAACAATAATCTTTTACCTGCTCTTTCTTTCCATAGGACCGTGAGTGACCATCTGTGCTTTTCAACTCCTCCATTCTTAGCTTACTTTGATCTGCAGTTGCTCTACTCCCACTCGATCAGAAACCCCTGAGAGTGACCTGTAACCAAACACAAAACCTGCTTCCTCCAACCTCAGCTCTGATACCACTTGTTGGTATCAAGCTCAAGAACCTACAACCAAGGCTCTGATACCACTTGTTGGGAGAGGGTGTACACCGGAAGCACACAATTTGATTACTAATACCAAGCAACTTAATATGCGGAAATTAACCAGATTCATCAAGTAACTAGAATTCAGAATAACACAGCATATGAGAGACAATACCAAATTGTATTAACACTTTATACAGAAAAGAATACAATAAAGAAGATGCCACTTCTTCTCCACCACCTTACAGAGGTTTCCCACGCCTCAAGTGAACAGTAATTCTTCTCCCCAAAGCTCTCCCTCTCACAGGTCCCAACACCCAACTCAAATACAGAGTTGGTGTTCACCTCCCGTGCTCCACGCACACCACAAGTGCTCCACGCACTCCACAAGTACTTAAGGTACTTCAAGTACATCTCCCATGAATCTGCAACAACCTGCAATTCAACAGACCATACTTATGGAAGGAACTCCCTTGCCTTCCTCTTGCTCTATCCGAGTACACACCTGTACTCCAAGTAGATCCTGCCTGATACTGCTCCCTGTAGTGTTGCTGTCTGTATGACCTTGCACACCTGCAAATCAAGCAATGGTTCTAATCACCTGTGAACCTCGACCTCACACACACATACACCTGCAGATCAACGATCTTACTTATTGAAGAACCCAGCTGGCTCTCCAATCCAGCACCAACACACCTGGTACTGTGGCACTAGGAGGAACGCACCATAGCTCTACCTCACACACAGAAGGAGCTTATAATTATGCTCTCTTACTCCCTAGCACACTTTTACAATACAACCATGAGTCTATTATATAGATCTCATCCAAACAATGATTAGACATCTAATTACAATAATTAGATCCGCAGCTATGAGTCTAAAATTAGCGCTCATCATGCAAACTCTTGGTTCGTTAGCTAACTGCCCGTAAATAGCTCGCAGTCGAACCACACAGGCGACCGACGCCGGTCCCTGTCCGCCTGGAGGTGACCGACGTCGGCCGATATATGACCGACGTCGGTTGCTTCTCTGTGCTATCCCGTCGACGTCGGCTGATCAGACTGACCCCAACTTCTTCTGCAACTCAGCAACCTTCAGCAACCTCCTCCCCTGTTTGCATCAGTGAAGCTTTTAGCTCCACAATCCTAACAGGAAATTATTCCTCCACCCCCACCACCACCACACTAAATTGAACAACCTACTAAGGTTCATTCTACTCAAACATGTTAGAGGAAGATAGTGGATTTTCCAAGATGATTCGTAATTAAGCACCCATTACATCAAAGGGTTATTTAGGATTAACAACAACTATTATCTACTCCATCACATCCTATGTTAGTATTACAAACTCCTTCACATGTTCCAGAATGAATATAGACACATTCTTATATTATGCATCACACTACACACAATAATATGATTCATAAAGTTACACAACATGCACAAGATCATATGGTTGATGATGATCACAAAAGATATGTCACAACACAAGATTATTTTTCATATTCTGCCATAAAAAAACATGTTAATGATCAATCACAAAAGGTTAAATTAGATACATTTGACACATGACCTACATGTGAGCATCTCATTAATGGGATCATTGGTTAGCAGTACATAACATTTTAAAATAATAACTCAGAAAAACACACAAAAATAAAAAATTAGTACCTATGCATGACATGTATTGCTTGTTTACAACATTGCTTTATGATTTATCATATATAATACTTTGTGTATCTATTATTTCTTATGCACATGCATTTCATGGCATACATGAGTGAAATACAAGACAAACATGTCATCTATGACATAAACACTTAGATGCAGGACATTCCTACACCTATGAGCTAGCTTCTAACACTAGGGGCATGATTTAACTAGCAAAATTTTGCTACTTTACACATATTTTATATTTCTATGACTATTTATATTGATAATGTTGAACTACTTAACACTGATTAGACATAAATTTATTTGAATCATACTACTTAGATTGTTATCTTACTTCATATAATATTTTGCTATATGCGATGATGACATACATTGATTATGTAGATTATCCTTGTTTATTCTATTCATTATTGATGTTTTTATGTGTTACATATGTGCTACTTGATTGTTTATTACATTGTGTGACTCTTTGATATGTTCTCTATTTAACTCTATTTTTATGTGACATTTATTGTCCATTATACATGGCTTTCACTTTATGTGATATTAAGTGGTATTATGTGTACTTTACTATCTATGTGATGGCCATGACATTGTGTGTCATTATATTTGATATGTGGATAAATAGACTATTTGTTAAGTTTGTTTGTACCATGATCCATATCATGCACTCCTCTTCCTATCTATGGTGTCATGATAAATATCATACACATTTTGTGTAGTTATTACTCAATCTATGGATGTTCATTGCTATGTTGACTATTCACTATGTTTCTCATTGGAATATCTATCTTGACATGACACTTTTATGCATCATGATGCATGTTACATATATACTTGGATGATATTTTCATACTATTATGACATATTATCTACATGTTAGTACATGCTTTACACTTATATCTTTTATAAATGACATGATGTGATTTACTATTTTCTTTTGAGATGAATAATTTCTAGGATACATCTTTAACCTCAAAAGGGGGGAAGACACAATGGCTTGGCTTAGAGACTAAGCCTTCATAGTTAATTATTTTATATGATGGGTACATATAACTTAAGAATGATACATGTTAACATAGGTTATGATAGGTTTTACTCAGATTATGACAAATTTGACACACAATTAGGGGAATATGTAAGGCATATGTCACGATTTTATAGCATTATTAGTGGAATTTCACAAAATTTATGAAGGTATTTCATATATTATATGACTTGGATTACATAGATCATTATATTGTGAGAATATGGGAAGGCATATGTTCACATTTTCATAAATATTATGATAATTTGGCACAAGTTATTGGACTCAAATTATATAGTATATTACATTGAGAACATATACAGGGCATATGTGACATTCTACAAAAATATATGAAAACATTACTTAGATTGAATAATATAATCCATCTGTAATGGATGACTTAGAATATTTATGCATATTCTCAGACATTTCTCAGATTTATTAGAACCCGTAGTGGATTTTGTTTTGTAGATATAGTGAGTTGTGTGGGTTTGAAGTTTTGCATGACTTAACTTCTAGGCACTTCTCCATTTTTAATGAGGGTTGGGCATATTCAGATCAATCTATGGTTTTACGTTAGCATCTCTAAGTGGTATGATCACCCCATTCTTCTTTGTCTCTAGTAAACATGTCTCTAGAAGATATCTTTGTTTACATACATACAAGTGTATTTGTTCTTTAATACTTCATTTCACATATGTTCAATGTTATTAATTTAAAATTTCATATCACAAGTGAAAACTAATTTCTACATGTTTCATTATAGGATTGCATGGAGCAAGTCACAACACTCACTACCCACTTGAGCACACAAATTATGGTTATCCCTAGTTATTACCTTCCATATTTTTACTCCAAAAATTCCATTACTAGAATAAAAGGGAATAAAATGTAGACACTCATATTTGATATTAAACACTTGACAATGTTAGATTTGAATAATATTTAACATACTTGAATTATGAACACATATATTACTCTTGTTCACATTCTTTCCAAGCCATTCATCTACATATGGGTTTGACCTAGAATTTTTTTTACTGTTACACATGATTTGTGTAGTCCCTCCTAGAATAACTTAATATCATTCTTAGACTATCTCCTGATCTAGATCATTATCCTTGTTCTCTAGATAGTTCCACACTTCTTCAAATAGTGCTGAACTGCAAACCTGTCCACATGAGTTGGATCTATTCACACACTCTTTAATGGTCATTTTCCAAAATTAAAATTCTTCATATGGATTAACCCTTATGTTTCACATGTATGTTTGAAATAAAAAACCCAAAAAGTCAAATATATAGACATATTAAGTCTAAGCCTATTATCATCTAACACTTGTCTATCTATCACTGGAAATCACTCTGCACATTGAGAGGAACTATCCTTAATATTTGAAAGATTGAACCCCTCAAAGTAGACAAACTTGAGCTAAGTCTAAATACCTTTTTAAGGTCAAATAACAAGTTTTCAAGTGTTGAAAACTATACATAGGAATGCACTCCATGCTAGTATTACACTAATTGCACACACTCAAATAAGTGGTAGAATTAAATTCAATCTGACTTCCCCCTTCAAAGTTTTGGATACATAGGCAATGCTTAGCCAGATGGGGTGGATAATGTCAACTCAATTGATCCATTTTCATGCATTGTTCCCATTCACAATTATTTCATATTACAGTGTAAAGATCTAGGGTTTTGAAGCAAGGAGAAGGAAAATAGAGATGTTCATGCTAAATCATAGGTATTTGAATATACAAAAATCATTGGTAGACACAGGAAAAATGAGTAAAATAATCATAGAATCAATGTAGACAAGTAAGATAGTTTTGCATCCTAAAACACAATACCAAACTACATAAGTGTCTAAGAAGCGAAAACATGTTCCAACTCATGTAGACACTATTTCTAGATCTGAGCATTCACATGATCCGTCTCGATCTTTGCTAATGACTGTACCTTGTTATAGACTTGTACATTCTAAAAATAAGCTAAGTACCTAATTCATTTAGTTTTTCCATAACTAATAAGTTGCAATAAATCAATAAAACTCTGTTAGTTACATTCATAATTTCATGTGAATATTATATCTTATGCAATATGAATATTTAGGATTTCATCCTATTAAGTGCACAAAAATAATAAATAAATAAATAAAACACTAAGTTAGAATGAGGCAAGGGAAGTTGTTGACTCATCATTTGGAACAATTGAGTGTAGAAAGAACACAATTCGTAAGTTTATTTAAATAATGTAGTTTGAAAATTTTAATTCATACCTCAATATTTTTAACATTTAATTATTTTGTATGAGAAGATGTACAACTTTAGGTTTAGTGAGCAAGTGTGAGATCAACTGAAATACCTTGGATAAAAAATAAAGTATTTAATGAGTGGGCATATTCTAAGGGGTTTGTGTCGGTAGGATGTCATTATTTTATATTTAATTATAATGTTATTTGTAATTAAAATTAGCTATTTAACATGAATTAAATATGAAATATTTTAATAATATTAAATTATGTCATTGTAGGTGAATAGAAATTTAATTTTAGTTGATGGCCATGATTTTAGTGATGGTGATGATCTTGACTATGGCTAAAACAACCCATCATTGTATGGAATAGAGTACAATCTAAACAATACAAACAATGAGATTATAGCCTATGATGATGATGATGATGATAATCTCATAGATGATGATGGTGATGAGAATTAGATGATGATAGCTCATAGCTGTAGTTGTTATGCATTTTATAATTTGGACTCATGTTATTGTATTGTAGATGTTAAATTATTCATTTTCTGATCTTTGAAATTAGATTCTCATCATGTTTTTTTTTTGGGCTGCAGGAATCGGTAGAGCATGGTCCCCCTATAACTTGCAGTACGCTTGGTAAACTTTTTAACGTGACCAGTGGCGCTGGCGCGACACTCCCTCCGGTACCACAGGGGGGGGACTAGAACCCATGACCAGCAGAGCTGCAGCGGAAGTACTTAACCAACCGGACTAGGGCCCCTGCCCTGATTCTCATCATGTTATTAACTTAGCTATGACATTAATTTTTTATGTGGAATTGGTATATGTTATTTTAACATTCTTATTAATATTTAATAATATGTTTTTTTTTGAAATTGTTATATGCTATTTTAAAATTCTTATTTATATTTAAAAATTTGTTATTTTCATTCAAATTAAAATATTTTATATATTGTGAATGTAATATTTTAATAATTTTTTGTGGAATTTTATTCTTGTATAAGTTAAATTTACAAAAGTATTTTAATATTTTATTTTAAAACACTTATTCATATTTTAAACTATATTATTTTCTTTCACATTAAATGAAAATAAAAAATGTGTGTGTGTGTGTGTAAAATTATATAAATATATACTTGTAAAAAATAAAAAAATGTAATATAATTATTTCATTTTTAATATATATATATATATATATATATATATATATTCATAATGGTGTAAAAGTGGCATAATAATGGCATTACAAAGTGGTGAAAACATCACACAAAGGTGGCATACATATGGTGCAATAAAAAATGTTCAGTTGCCTCCTTTTTGGCACCACCTTTGTGCCACTAAAAATGATGTAAAATAATCAAAGTTTAACAGTGAAAAACATAAAAAATATGAGTTCTAACATGAATAAAACCCAATTTGTGGCACAAATTTCATTTCATGTAGTAGTGATGACTTCATCTTTCTCCTTCAATTGGAGCATGGTATATATCTTTCATTTTTTCTCAAGTGTTTGTGTTTTCTCTTCCATCATGCATAACATAATTATCTAATTTACAAGGTTTTCTAAATAATACATGACACACATCCATAGGCATAACATCACACCAAGCTTCATCTTTATATGAACCAATCTGAAAACTAACTAAACATTATTCATTTACTAGTATTTGGTGACTTCTATGAAGGCATGGCATCTTATAAGGATTTGGATGTGCTACTCTTTTCAAACCTAGTTTGTTTTCCATCTCATTGGATACTATATTTTTTATATTTCCACAATAAATAATTCATTTGCACCACTTACCTCATGATTCGTAGATAGTCCTAAAGAGACTCTTCCTTTGCAACAATTAAGTTTAATTTTTTGTTGGTTTCAAAAATATTATCTTCATCATGAGAGCCTATCCATGCTCTAGAATTTTAGTGTGTTAAGGAGATTCAACTAATTCTTATTTATCTTATACAACATAAGTGTCGATTTCAATTCTCCATTTGTCATCATTTTGTGCTTTTGGGCACTTACAGGGTTTTTGACTAACTTGACCACCTCTAAAATATGTACTAGAGAAATTTCTTCCCTTTCCTTTACCATATTGTCCTTTTTTATCTTGCAGGATAAGGTCTTCCTTTGTGCATATTTTACAGATGTACCTTATAAAGGATCCACACACATGGGATGAGACTATTCGATATTTATAACATAACTACAATTAATCCATTTATGATTGTAGGGTCAACTTTCAATCACTACCCCCAATTGATGTAATATTGCTATTATGCTAAATGAAGCATCATCCCATGCTTAGAAATAAATTGATATCGAGACTTTGGTTTTTAAATATATTTGACACATTTAATATCATGTTCATGAAAAACAACAATGAAAAGTACAAGTAGTGCCATGATAAACTTCATGTTACCCATCAGTTTCAAGTGGGAAAAAATGTATGGTAGAATATTTAGAATGAGAGGCTCAAGGGTCCAAACAAGAAGCTCAAACCTCTATGACATGGGACATACAACATCATCAAACTAGTAGGATAAAATTCATTTGAGCTCATGTTGCCACTCTACCTTGGGTTGCATCCAATTTTCAGTGTAGAGTTGTTCCATATATACTCTCTTCCAACCTTGGACACATTGGATGTTGGTGTGCAGTTGCATTTCACAAATTTTAACACATACTCTATGAACCTAGTGACTACGGATCATATCATTGATATAATGGTCAAATAAATTAATCTTCAATGAGTCCCACTCTATCATGTTGTGAAGTTAGGGGAGTGATACACCAATGAAAATGGTTCACTGATAATTAGATTCAATAAAAAATTCATAGTTGGTTAAAAAACTAGAAGTAATGGGACCCATTATTTATCAAATAGGAACAACTAGTCCAAATGGATGTTCATGGCATAATTCTAATTATTTTTAAAAATATTTTTTTGGATTTTTACACATTTTGCATTTTGGGGCCCCTTGGTATGGAATTTAGACTCTAAACTTTGTTTGAGTGTTGTACATATTTATAGAAGTCATGTATGTAGGGCACCAAAACTAGTTCACTTGATGAAATTTCTAATATATATTATGGTTTCAAATTTTGATTGATGAGTTATGAGATATGACCCTGAAAAGTGGCACTAATAAAATAATAATGTTGTCAACCAAAATTTGACTATTTTTCCACTTATGACCATTTATTCACAGTCCTAAATTGGATACATGTCATCTACATGTGGACTGACCTTTTGGTTCCCATTTAGAACCCTTATTGATTTTAATAAAATTTCATTTTTTGCATTGCATAACTATAAAGTAAATGGTATGGAATGAAAAACATAGGGTTCATGGCATACATATATACTAGAGAGATTTTAATTTTTGTACATATATATATATCCAATTCAATTCTTCTTCTATAACATATTAATCCCCGTAGATATTATGTTATCCACCAAAATCCATACCTAATTTAAATAATTAATAAAATATAGTAACAATACATAATGATAAACATGTATATATAAACAACAAATATTATTCACTCTAGTAAAGCCGAGGAAATAACGCATGAAATCATGTTAATGGAAAAAGTGTTAGTTTTTTTGGGTTATACAAGCCTATTTTAACCCATAAAAACTATAGATAATGTTATAAAATGCATAAACATGCATAAAGTTAACAAATTAGTTCTAGCTATGTTTTTATGATGTATATACAATTTAACTAGTCAAATCTACAATTATCTAAAAAACCAACAAGTAAAAGGGTATATGATGGTTCTTAGGGTTTGGCCCACTTGGTTTGGAAGTAGGATGTTAAAGTCACTTAACCTAGTAATCATGGATTCAAATCTTTTATTTAAATTGTGAAATTTAAGTGGGGCATATAAACAAAGCCAGAGGTTATAGTGGTAGCCAAGTAGGACTCAAGCATTCATCTTGAGGATTCAAGGTTGCTTATAATTATTGATTCCTATATAATATATAAAAACAAAATATTCATGAAAAGTAAAAAATTGATTTATAATTTAAATATAAATCCTTAAATTTTTCTGCAAACTATCAAATTCATGGCTCTAATGTAATGAAATTTGGATATGCAAAAAAAAATGACATCTTAAAATAGACTTGAGATTTAGTTGTAAAGACATTTTTTAAATCTTAATTGTAATGTATAAAAATATGTAAATTCCATGATACATAAAATCTTAGAAAATATTTAGTATTAATATAAGTATAGCCATGCATACATTAAAACTCCATAAGTATGAAAACTTAATGTTAAGACATGATAGCCGTGAAAACATTAAAAATTTAAAAGGTTCAAAATATTTTCTCATGAGATTACAATTTTAATCTTTATAACATTTTGAAGACAAAAGTAGTTATGTTTGTTCTACTCTCAATTAGTGGTGATATAGGTAAGATATTTGTCTCTTTGTGTATTTATTATGTTGAACCAACCTTTACTTCATCTTTTGGGCAATTAGTTTATCCTTGCTTATATTATGGCCAACTCCATGACACTTGTATTATCTGATGTAGGTGTTTTTGGTAGAGTTATTGACAATCATAGCACCAAAATGAGCAAGGAATTTTTCCTCAAGGGTGTTTCACTAGGTAAAAAAAAATTACAGTTGATTTTATGCTTGATGTTTTCCTTGAAGATTATGAATTTGATAATGCATGTCACTAGTTTTAAAAATTTCCTTGCTAGTATATTTTGGTGGTCATATCCACTCAGAAAGCATACTTAAAATCTAGGTGCACAATAACTAGAAGCACCAACCATTAAGCTTGAGGGTGTGTAAAAAATTACCAAGGGTTTATTTATTTTAAGTTTTCTAATGTTAAGCATAGTTATATGATAATTAAACATGGTCCATGATTTATCTTTAATACCTATTGGACTAAGGATTTTATGCTATCGGAGTAACCTAAGCTCAAAATGTTTGTTTGGATGGAGTTATCTAGTCTTCCTCATCCCATTATGGGGTTTTATTGATTGTCATACAAAAGCATCAAATTCAATTAGTATAGAGAGTGTCTTTAGTACATAGCTCAAATTTAGAGGCAAATATTAAAATGCTATCAAATTTTCATGACTCTTCAAAAGGTGATAGATAAATGTGGAAACACCATTACTGTAAAGAGCCTAAACATTTCAAGAGAGATTATCAGAAAATACATGATCTAGAAAATGGTCAGAAGAGATAATGGTATGCAAATGTTTCTAAAGGTGATGAATAAGAGGCGATATGTGATTTTATCATTGTGGCATCTTAAAACCATTTAGTTGAGTCTAGAACATGGTACTTTGACTTAGGCACATCTTGACACGATATGTGTCACATAGACTAGTATGTTCTTTTCATTGAAGTTAAGAAAAGTAGTGAATATTTTTTTGGGTGATGGATGGACTCCCTTTATTAGAGGATGTGGGAATGTTTGGATTATATTGAATACTGCTCTTAGTTATATATTTGAAAATGTTAGATATGTACCTAAAATGAACAAAAACTTGTTGTCTATTTGTGAGATTGGTAAATACCATGATCTTTGTGTAAAGTTTTAAGGAAAAAAACATATGGTAACTTCTTTTCATGTTAAAAAATTAATTACTATTAGTATTTCTAAAAAAAGGTTATATAAGCTGGTTGATCCCAAAATCGTAAAAACATGTGTAATTCTATCAGTTTAAATTACTAGTGTACTTTGGCATGAGAGTTATTGTCACCTCAATTATTAATATTTGAATGTACTAAGTAATAATAATGTGGTGAACGGACTTCCATCCATTAAATAAATTTAGAATGTGTATAATGTGTTAGACGGGAAAACATATTTGACATTCTTTTGACACTAGAAAGGCATGACAATCCAAATGAGTCATTGACCTAGGACATGCTGAATTGAATGGTCCAATGAAGATGCTTACAGTGTCTGAAGCACAATAGTTTTTTATAATAGTTGATGAATTAAAATGTGGATTTATTTTATAAATAAAAATTTGGATTATTTCTCTAATTTTGTTGCATAGAAAGCTTTGGCAGAGAAACAGACAAGTAGAAAGATTAAAGCTCTCAGAACATTTAATGGAGGTGAGTTCGTATCAAAACAATTTAAAAACAAATTAAATTGGGAAAGTATACAAATGAAGTATAGTAATTCATACACTCCACAAAAAAATGGAGTCATGAAAAGGAGGAGCATGACAATTAAGGAGATGGCATAGTGTGGAGCTAGAATGTATCTTATAAGTATTGAGAAGAAGCAATGAATACAATAGTTTACACCCTTAAAAAAATTCCTTGTAAAGCCTTGTTAAATTTTATTACTGAGGAAACAAGGTTAAGAAGAATGCTAATGTAACTATTTTTCATGTTTTTGGTTGCATTTCTTTTACATTGATTCCTAAGGAAAAGAGAAGTGGTTTAGATGCCAAAATCAAAATATATATGTTCATTGGCTATAGTAAGTTGTTTAAGGCATATAGATTACTTGACATATCTACAAAAAAAAAAATTGGTAAACAAAGAGATTGTTATATAAAATATCATTATTTATAGCCAATGGTAAATATATGGATCATAGGGTATGGGTAATTATCGATGATATTTATGGAACAATTTATGGTGTTAAAATTGAATAGAGCTCAAACTTTAAAATATCAAAGGATTCAAATTCCTAGGAAGGATCAGGTGGTGAAGAGAGCATGTCTCAATTTTTACATTAGAAGTTACAAAATTGATATTATGCCACAACTAAAGATGTACATTAAGGTAAATTTCCATAGGTAATAGAAGGCCAATCTCAAAAATCAGAAAATAAAATGGTTCAAGTTGACGAGTAGGTAATTTTTTTTATCTTATTATTATTCCACATGTATTTGAGTGTAGCACATTTACAAAGGCCAAATTCAAACATGAATGGAAAGATTTCATGAAGGTTGGAATAAGTATTAGGGACATATAAATATAACATAATAGTTTTGTGTGCAGTATATGTCCTAAAATTAATCAAGGATGGAGAGTATAAGGCATTAGGCATCCATAATATCGAAGTGAAAATATCCCTTAGAGGATATTACATAACACTATGTTTTTATCTTGGATATATTATGATAATATAGTTTTTATTGGAATTAATCACTCTAACATCAAACATGGGAAACTTGAAACATTCAAGACAAGACAACACTTGAAGGTAAAACAAAGTGAACTTAGTGAACCTAATATTTAGCACCATATCATATTTTTACTTAGGGGTTATAATTCGACTAATTACCCATGTTCTTTGGTTATTCTATTGGCAACCATATGAAAACTTGGTGATATTTTCTACGTTGGAAATAACATTACAATCTGATTAAGTTAATGTATGGACTTAATTATATTATTGTTGTAATGACTAGATCATTTGGAGTGTATTTGGTTTAGTCATTAAATAAGGATATTAGATTAAGTTTTTATAGTTTGCAATTATGCCTAAAATGGTTGTCTATTATCATTATTTAAGTGTATATTTACTTATGATAATGATAAAATGTAGGTTTTTTAGTTGATAAGAGTGATTCCTTATTTTTAGGTTTCTCATTGGTTATATATTTAACCACTTTGCATTGTATGACATGAAAAAAATAAATAGGTACTAATTTAGTGAAAATATTTTGATGATTGTTCCTTAATTATAATGAGTGTGTATATGGAGTTAGTAGACTCATGTTGAAGAATAAAATTTGTTTGAAATATTCAACATGCAAGTGACATTGTAGGTATTAAAAAATGTTATTGAGAAAACTTCAGTATAGGGATTGATTTTTTCTTACCCATATCTAGTGGTGGTTACATATATATTTAATATATTTTTATCCTTTTTAATTAATTCATATACATAGATTTTAAAGGTATCATTGTCCCCACACTAGTGCCCAAACCCCAACATCTCCAACTAGCTATGTTGATGAATAGTGATTGTATGTCTATTTATCAGGAGTTCCTTATAAAAATAGGATGCTTTTGGAGCCTTCTTAAATATTGCTTACCATGTATACAATCTATCACTCTATTCCCAAAATGTAACAATTTGTGGGGGTGAACATGTTTATATTTTCTACACCCTTAGTTAAGGATGTTTGTACCTAAAATGGAACCATTGCTGATAGTGGGACCTAAAATACAATGAATGGAAATATTTAGGACTTAATGTAAAATAACCTAATAAATATTAGTTAAGAATGGAATAAATAAATAAGTTATATATATAGATTGTCGTGCCATATATGGTTAGTTGCACTCAAAAGTGAATTAGAAATAAATTTGATCCAACAAATTTATTGAATAGAATGAGCATTTTAAAATTCAAGTAGATGTTATCAACCCATACCATTATTAAATAGTTTTGAAGCAAAGTAATATATATACTAACATAAATCTATGGCAACAAACATTGGAAAATGAAATTTAAAATTGAGTTTGACAAGATTGAATACAAGAATTTTAAATATTTGACTAATATGTTATCATGAAAATAATTATAAAAGAGTAAGTCTTAAATGAAAAAAATGAAAATTAAAATATATCAAAATCATGTATGAGACATGATAAGAATGAAATTATAAAATATAGCAATCATATCTAAACAATGACAAAAATGATAAGATATAATTTTGGAGCAAAAAGATATATAATCAGTCTTCATTAGACACTATACGATGAGGCTAATAACTCCTCATCATTTCTCTCTAGCATTTAATCAATTCACTCTTCCAATGGGGACCCCAATGGATGTTGTTGCACTCCTTACTTCTCATCAACATGTTTTAGCTCTATCAGCTCAACATCTCATTGTGTTGTTGCACTATTCTTGAACTCAACATCTCATTATCTTGTTGTTGCACTATTCCTATAATTTTCATACCCCATGTAGCCATCAAAATATTACGAAGTCCTTTTTTGGAAGAGTGAGTCTATCCTCCATAGTCACATTACTATACCCTATGAGACTACTCAATTCAATCCACTTAACTCAATTTTTTGCAACTTGTAATGTAGTGTGTATATTTTAAATTGATTTTAGATGCCCTTATTCAACTTTTCATCAATAAGAATTATTCAATTAGTCCTCTTCACAGTCTATTTAGGATTATCATCCATGTGTAGTGGCATGCCCAAATTCTCCCACCTGTATTGAACAAAGGGCTGGATTATATTATCTTATAATGCCAATGTGTAGTCTCTCTCAAAAAATATTGTAGCCTTTAGGGATATAATACTATAAATGTTCTCATAAATATCTCAATGGCTAAGAATGTTAGAGGTGCCATATCAAATGATGGTAAAAATAGGTGCTGCAAGGGACATAATATAGATCACATCAACCCAAAATAATTTGTAGCCATTAGGGCCTTCATTCTCATGCCTTGCATGGTATTGCATCCACCCCCACTGAGTCCATGCATAAGTCATAATTATAAGTTTCAAAGGCTTTTTTAACTCAACCATATTCTCCAAAAATATAAAATACAATGCAAATCTCTTCTCCACAATTTTAAATAATTCCTTCCTTGAAAAATACCTTAACAATGCCAACGAGGGGTTATTGTTAGATATAAAAATATGCAAATCTTTAACATTCATCACCAGCATGTTTTACCTAATCATTTTTCCATAATGTCCTTTAATGCAATTTTCATTTCTCTCACACAAGGAGTCAATTATATGTGGCTATATTAAGTGTCACTCACATTTCATGATTTCCTATAGACATAAGTTGTATCTATAACTATTTTCACAATGTTGTCAATTCAATTCTTTTTATTGCATCCTTTAATAACCAAAACTTAAAAGCATAATATTTGTGCTTTCTAGAGCAATCAATAGCTATAAAGAATTAAGGACATGCATATATGTGACAGTGATATGGATGAGTGGGCAAAGCATAATGTTGCCTCCATATTTTCCAACAAATTAACTTATAATTAGTTATTATGAATAAATGGATCTTCTCAATTTGCTTTCTCTTAAAGGCACATAAAATTGACTTACTTTATATGATGTATGGAATCAAATATTATTTGAAAAGAATAATTTATCAGTTGCATTATTTGCCTCCTCACATGCTTGGTATGAAATTCAATCCTTCCTTTTTTCTTTCAATAGTCTTCTAGTAAGTCCATAACGATATTTGAAGCCTTAGAAGCTCGATAAACAACCCATGAAGCATTCATAAAACAAATCGTATAATAAGGGCTTGGGTATTAAATAAATCATACAAGAAGGGGTGGGAGTATTAAATAAATCGTATAAGAAGGGGTGGGGCATTAGAATAAAATGGATAAGATTGTTCCATAATAAATAACATATACATTTCAAACCTATTATTGATTGTAATTTTTTCACAACACTTAGACCCCATGACTTAGTGTATGCATTAACCCTAGTGAGGCTCCCATTCCAAATATTATAATTAACCTGACTAATTCCTTTGATTTTTTTTGGCTTGTTTGTGTCAAGAATAGTCACAAAGTGAAATAGGGGTTAGGATTTTTTGAATAGTCCCCTTTCATATGGATCCAAAAAAGGTGATGGCAAATAAAATTAGGTTATTTTATCAACTGAAAATAAAATTAGGCTATTCTACCAATTGAAATAGTTGTTTGTGTTTAACTTCCTTCATATTCACCTTCCTTTTACTTTCTATTTCTCTCATTTCTATCTCGTTATCAATATGAAAATTCATGTCATTTATATCTCCTTATCACTATGAAAATTCATGTTTTGTATTGTTGAAAATAAAATAAAAACTCTATATAAAACATTTATTTTAAAATTATGAAACAAAGAAAAAATGGAAAAGAATTATGACAAGCATTATTTCTTGAAGAATTTACTTTGAATGTGGTGTGAGTTCTGTTCATTGCCTTTAATTTTATTTTTATACCCTTAATGATTAGTATGTATTAGAATATGTGTGCCCAACTTATGGTTAACATAACTTTTTACTTAGTCACATGGTAATTTTTATATCTTCACATTGGTAGTAGTGCCAACATATGGAGTATCCATAGTCTTATTAGAGTATATATAGGAGGTAGTGGTTAGTATTAAATAATCATATTATAAATTCTATTCTTATTACAAGGTTATGGAGGTTGTCCCCTCAAAGTGGATGTCAGATATTTCTTGTATTATGCTCTACTATTAATATTTGGTGTGGAACTATTCTATTCTATTATTATTATCATGATATCTTATTATTTATACGATCTTTATATTTATATTTCTATCTAGATTGTTGAGAATTTACTTTATATATCTAAATAGTTTCATTAAATTTTCCCTCTTATTTATTTATTTTCATTTATTTTCCTTCTTTTTGCACAAATGCAAATGAGTTTAATGACATAATTAGGGTTGATAAAGCATGTAGTAGGGTGGATAATCTTTGTGGCCACCAAATATCTATCATTATTATTTGATGTGTGTTTTTTTATGTTTTGAATAATTCATTAAGATATTAGAGGCATACAAATATCCTTGCAGATATACTCAAGGAATGTACCAATATGTGGGGGATGATTTGAAGTACCCTTGACATTGTAGAAAAATTGGTATGTCCCTCAAGTGTCTTTAGAACACATAAAAATATTTAAAATATAAAATAGGAAATGCCTCTTGAACAAGGGGTTGAAACGTGCCAATGACAACACAAATTGTTTGAAAAGTTGGAAATGTCTAGGGGATTATTTGTCAATGTCAGTAAGTCCATAAAATAGATGGGATGCCTCCAAATAATATAATAATCCATGGACACATTTTTGTGGAAAAATAATGTTAGTATTTTTAAGCATTTTAAGTGTACTTCCATAATAAAAAGGAAATAATGTTCAAATATGGCCAAAACCAGGTCAACTCAAAAAGTGTATTCAATGACAATAGAGATATACTAAGAGTAAAAAGAGATGGGCTATGAAAATTAATTAAATTATAGAAGAACTAAAGATAGAAACATAAAAAGAGGGTTAAAAATAAAGTGGTTTACCCTAAAACCATTTAGAGGATAAGTACACATAGCATTATGAGGGGGAACCCCTCAATAGAGCATCAAATTGAAGATGAAAATGAGATATTATGACATGATAATAGCGATGTCACATGTTTGTAGAAAGGCTCAATCCAATAGTACCAGTGACATCATTATTTATCAATGAGAAAGGACCAATATAAGACCAGATAATACTCATAATGTAAAGGCTTGGACTGAGGGAGCTACATAGAACAATTATCAGAAGGAGTTGATTACTTTGCATATAAATTTTCATGACATATATGGATGGTGAAAATGATTATAGAGACACATTTTATTTTGTGGGACTACCTGTGTGGATTGGGTTGTATAAAAGTCAAAGTCTTTTAATTCCAAAATAAGAAAAACCCATTTTTCATATACTGAAACTGAGAGTGATAAAGTGGTCATGTTGTAATATGTAAAAAGGAATACTATATCTAAACTACTATTCCTCTTTTTAGATCTGGAACATAATGTATGATACTAATGTAAGTCAATATTAATCTCTTCCTAAGAAAAAATTATATATGGTAGTCTATATGTCTACATAAGAGCTATATGAGATGAAATAAGAATATTCCTCAAAGAGAACCAAGAGAAGACAAATAATTCAAAATTCCCCCATCTTCAAGTAACAATGTATTAAAAAATTCATTATACTTGGTTGAAATATGAAATTGTGTAAGATGAAAGTGTCTATATATTTTATTATGACATGGTCAATTTTTTTTTTTTTTAAATTATTATTATTATTATTAGTAATTATATCCCATGTTAGTATATATCTCCATTTACAACTTGAATCTTCTTGTTATCTGTCAACCAATTGAGCTATTAATTTGGCCACAAACTTTTAACTTTTAAATAATAAATTTTAGATACAATAATATTTCATGACAACATAATGTATTTTATAAAAAATATTATCCTTATTCTCATATTTTTAAAAAATAAATAAAGAGAGCATTTTATGTGGTTTAGTATCCTTTAATTTTAAAACTATACACGAAAATGTTTGGTGGGCTCCTCTACAATCAAAAGAGAAGAGTCTATCTATTATTTATTCTCATTGAAGTTGTTTGAAGTTTAACTTAGGTTGCCTTGAAAAACAAGGGACCCTTTTAACTTGTGTAAGTGATCTTTGACTTTATTAAATGAATTAGTGACTCTTTATATTGGTTTCATTCTTTCTAAAATAATATAGATGATTTAAATATATTTATTTTAAAAACATTGAGATGTATCAAACTCAAGGTGACTATGATCTTTGCCATAGATCCTAAGACATTATGCATAGGGGACAACCAAATTCTTAAATTTAATCAATCGATTATACAAAATTTACTATGTGTTAAATTTCATAAAGTGAACCAACACACATTCAAATAAGTCAAAGTCTAATACTTGTAAGATATGTAAATTCTATTCAATATGAATGAATAGGGAGAAGATAGAGATGTAAAATCTTTACAACAAGGATCAAAGTGCAGGCTCATATTATTAGAAGGGGAAAATTTCTTTAATTTACCTAAACTAAATGTCAAATACAAAGTATATGAGAAGAATATATACTTAGGGAATGATATCTATCACTATGATTGTTTATGTTACCGACCCATAGTGAGGTGCACATGTTACATATTTATACACATAAATTTAAGAGGTAGTTACAAATATTAATAATTACAAATAAAAAAACTATAAATTCATTTCATCTTCCTTCCACATGATAAGTGAAACTCTTCCAGGTGCATGGAGGTTGAATTTCCTAGTTTGACAGTTACTTAAAGAGATTTCATGACATGTCACAAATATACAAAATCCCACATAGATAGCCACATGGATGTAGTATGGAAACAAACTCCACACATGGAAATGAAATGTTGCACATATTCTACTAGTCACACAAGGCTATACACATAAATGAAGTATTGCAAGATAATGTAGTGGTGGGAAAGTGTTCTTCTAGGTGCAAGGGAGTCTATGTATAAGGACCATAAGACTTTTGTACATGTGCATTGATTGTGGTGCAAAGGACTCCAAACTAAGTTGTATGCAATCTACATAGATGTGCAAAGGAGGAGTGTACATATCTATGTGGATACACATTCATCATTTCCCATTTATTGAAGATCAATGGTCTTCATTGAATTTTTGTGTAGTTACAAAAATTGACTCAAATTTGTTGACATCTATACCACTTGGATTGATCACCATACTATCTTACTTTGACCAATCTAAAATGTAGATGTGTACTAGAGTAGGTGAATGTGTCTGTCACTTTAATAAACTAATCTTTATTTGTGGGTTAGAAATGATGAAGATCTAAATCCTAAGGATGTTGTGTCATATATGGATCAAGAAGTAGAGGTAAGTAAGGCCTAAGGAACTCTGCATTGAATAATATGTGCATACTTAATTATAAATCCAGATCAATAAAAAATGTATTCTCATCAATTGTGCATAGAATGGTGTAAGGACCATATCACAAAAGGATTGATATTCTGGTGTGGACCCTTAAAGCACTTATTTTTATGGTAAAACTAGACCATATTTCCAAATTAGAATGCATGAGGTTGCAATGCACATGATGGTGCTCCTTGTGATTTTATTGAGAGCAAGAGAATTTTTTTTTGAATCTTCTAATGAACATATTATATGTTTCAGAAAAAATTCTTAGCTTTGTTTACTTCCCTTTCCTATGTGTGTGAATCAGTGCTAGATGGTGCACGATAGGAGATGTATAGAGGCTCCAAAGGCTATAATCCAAGACATGCATAGAATGTATTATTCTCCATCGAGCTATGTAGTGATCTATTTTAGGCATGTTGGATATATAATAAGTTGTCATCCTAAGTTTAGGCATGTTCACGGTTGTCTATTCGTAAAAGATGAATATGTGTGAAATTAACAAATTATATTTTCCTATATGTTTGTGGATGATATGCCATCCACTGATCTAACTATGTGCCCATAAAATCTCATAATGCTTGAAAAAAGTCACTCATAAAACATTGATATCAATTAGAAATTATGGATGTTGGGAGTCACAAATGAACCCATACGTGGATATATAAATCTTGTGTAGTCCCATGTATACCAATGTCCTTCTTAAAAGAAATTGTGATATCTATCTTTAAAAGCCTATACACTACAAAAATCACAACACCATGCTAGTGATTCATCATAGGAAACCTAGTCATGAAATCCATGCTAATAGATTTTCATGGATTAGATGGAACTATTATAGGTGTGTAATGTCTAAAATTCCTAATCATAATAATTTAAATGTAAAAAGGATTCAATTTATCAATGTGTCAATCCATGTTTGAGCACATATGTGGCCACTAGAAGTGTGACTTTAATGTGGCTAGAATATTTGGCACATTGAAGTGTCATAATGTCTTGGCTTAATGTGCATCCCAATTGAGTCTTTAGTGATGTGTACCATTATAAACACATAGATTCATAAGCTGGTAGATATGGTGGCTATAAAAATATAAATACCATACTTTTTTACCTTACATGAGGCTAGTGCAAGCATCTGTAAAGTCTTTATTAGTTGAGTAGAGGGATACCTAGTCTGCAAAGTTATGGCCAAGCATGTTTAACACTCTAATGACTACATGAAAGGATAGTATACTAAGGAAATATACTAACTTTTTATCCTTTTACTTAATGTGATTGATCATGAAATGGAATTGATTCAAGCAAGTCATCCACTTCATGTGGCACACATTCTATAGCTTGCTATGTGTCTACAAAAAATAAAATGGATTATGATTAGAATGAATAAATGTTTCCTTCCCTAGTATTTAATTATGAGATTGCCTAAATGATTTCAAAATGTAATAAAATATTTTTTGGAGCACCTTTAAACTATGTCATTAAACATCTCTGAGTGGTATGCAACCAGATGTCCATGTTGCATGAGTACTTTGTCAAGTGCATAGTCAAATGAATTAATCTAAATTTAAAAATAATGTGTTATTTTAGACATTATAACTACAAGAACTATATGGAGGAATTGATTGACAGTCTCAAGATCATATTGTTATGCATGAGTCGAATCAAACTTTGGATTTAGTGCATGTTATCTGGTTGAGATTGTAAGAAATGGGTGAGAAACAAAGAATGAAAATGTAGTATAGGTTTGAGAGTCCAATAAAGATAATTAATTTTGTGAGATTGCTTGGATTTAGCCAATCTTGGATCACCTTGATCTTCTCTAGATCTAAAATAATGCTTATGCAGTCAATGATGTAGCCTAAACATCGGAACTATGTGTTTCCAAATGTAAACTCTGATAAGTTGGCATGAAACTTGCGTTGGTACAAGGTGTCTAAGATGTATGATATGTGATCCACATGCTCTTTCCAAGTATTTTTTAATATGAGGATGTAATTATATTAGAATATTATGAAAGAGTTCATGAAAGGCCTAAGTAGATCGTCCATCAAGTGCATGAATGTTGGTGATGCATTGGTGAATCCAAAATGCATAACTAACCATTCATAAAATCATTCACATGTCTTGAAGGTGGTCTTATATATGTCTTAGGGATGAACTTAAACTTGGTGGTAACCTAAATTTAGGTCAATCTTGGTGAAGTATTGTGCACCTTAGAGCTAGTCTAAGAGGTCATCAATGCATGTTAGTGGGTAGCGATTCTTCATCATTTTTTTGAGTGTGAAATAGTCTATGCAGAGATGCCATAACCCATCCTTTTTGGGTTTGAGGACTATCAAAATATTTTAGGGAGAAGAGATAGGATTGATCTTACCTTGATCGAGGATATATTGTATATGGTGTTATAATTCAACATTATCCTAAACTATTATAAAATATAAATGGATATTTGGAAGAGTGGATCGAAGAAATAAATCAATGCAATGATTTACTATGTAGTGTGTTGGAAGACCATTTAGATTTGTAAAGACTTTATTATACTACTTCAACAACTTTTTGTTTTGTTAGAATTGATAGTTGATACGTTATACACACTACCAATGCTTACTTTATCTCTTGTACATGTTTATCAAGATAGACCATGATTAACACAAAACTTTGTAAGTGAAAGATGAATTTAAAACATTGCTTGGTAGTGTTGGGTGAATATTTTGTCACCAGCTAACTGATGGGCAAAATATGTTGTTTCAACCATAGCATAAGGAGATTGATCGGCTAGATGTGTAGGTTTCCCACATCAAAAGGGGACAAATCTCTCCTCTCATCAAGGGGAGGTTCCCTATAACTATAAGGCGCTATATACTATATATAAGCAGATAATAACATTTAGGGTAGGACAACACCATCCATTTCTCTTTCTTCAGAGTTGACATTTCACAGACAAAGGAGAAATCCTAGGTGATTGTTGGAGGTACTTCTCTTTTTTCAGAAGTAATACTAAGTCAACAACTAGATTCCTTTCTGAGTAGTAAAAGTAACTGTAACAAGGCGATGTAACACAACAGGATGAAGTATAGCACAAAGTCTCCACCTCAACTGCCAAAGAGTGAAATACAAAGGACAATGGGGGCACAAAGTCATCCCAAGATCCTTTACATGGAGACAAACTAAAAACAAACACACTAAATACAATTGTGGCAACACAAAGTCTCTCCACAGTTGGCTTCAGGACACCTTTCTGATTACTTCTATTAGTTCTACTTATTTAATTAAATGGACAAGAATGCATTCAGGAAATAGACATAAGAACAATTTCCTCAATAACACAAGCTATTTTAGCACAAAGTCTGAAAGGTCACTTGCTTTCTCATTCAAATAAAGAAATATGATTAACAATTTGAGCTCAAAGTCTCAGGAAAATGTCTTTCAATTTGGGCAGAGTTTCACTTTTATATCAGAGAGATCTCCTTTTGCATAAAATAGGAGATTACAATATATAGCAGCCAAGAAAGACTTGGTGCTTTGTTTCATGGAAAGACACACACTGCATTCAATGCCTTGAATGCATTTTCAGTTCTGTCAAGGGGCCATGCTAAAACAGGGCATCGGCCTTAACTGTGGCATGTCAATTCATCTCAAATGTCTCCTTTTGAAGTATGGGTCGTCTGGTCCTCTTCCTGATATTTACACAACTATCCACTTCACCTTTATTCAAAGGGAGAAAAATAGGCTACACCTTTTAATGTTTGCACGCTCAGATGTCTACTTGGTGGACTGTTCCACCTACTGCAATAACTCCCCTGTAGATATTTCAGTATCTCCTATAGCTTTCCTTCTTTCCTATTGCAATTTGAGCTCTCTTGCTATCTTCTTACCTTCAGCAAGCTCTTTTGGCTTCTTTCTTCAGTTATTTGCTGAGTTTTGTTCTTCAGGTTTCGTGCCATATTTGAAAATAAATGGGCATTTTATTACCTTGAATTTGACATCTACGGGGATGTCACTGGTTGTTGGTCACTTGAACCACATTGAACCTTGAACCTTTGAACCATGAGAGCTCATTGGTTCAATGGTTCAACGGTTTGGGCAGTCCTATCAGCTCCTTGGTTCAATCACTTCTTTGGTTCAATCGCTTTCTTTCCTCTTCAATTGAAACTTCCCTTCGAACTTTGAAATTCCTTCGGCTTCCTATCTTTGGAACCCCCTGAAGGGAAGGTATCCCTTTGGGCCTTAAGAATGGTCCATTTCATGGTTGTCGAGAGTCCCCCGCAAGGGTACCGACTCTTTGGGGTCCTTCAAGCGGCCTTGTTCTTCAAATCCTTCAAGAAAAATGTTTGAAGGAAATCCTTCAGACATTTTGTTTGAAGGAAATATTTCCTTTGCCTTTGCCACTTTTTTTCAGGCCTTTGAACATTCCTTCGGACAAAATGTCCGAAGGAATTTCTTCAGACAAAATGTCTGAAGGAATTTCTTCAGACATTTTGTCTGAAGAATTTCTCTTGTGAAATTTTGCCACAGAAAATATTTCTGAAAGATATGCTTTTGTTTCTTTTGATTGAACTGACTGATTGAACCAACAATGGTTCAACGATTCAATGGTTCAATGGTTCAATACTATGTTCTGCTCATTCAATTGACCGCTTGAACCAACCACTTTGAACCAACCGACTGAACCAACTCTTTGAAATTTTATTAAACTCGTTGAACCTTTGAACCCGTTGAACCATTTTGGTTCAAGGTTCAATGGTTCAACCATTCAACCTTTACTCTTCGAAGCCTTTTTTTCTTTAAGTCCTTTGAAGCCGTTGAACTTGCCGAAGCGCTTAACTCTTTTAAGTCTGCTGATGTCGTTGAACCTTTCAACCCGTTGAACCTTTGAACCTGTGGAGGTGGGGTTCAATGGTTCAATGGTTCAATCTTTTATTTGAAGCCTATCGATGAACCTTTTGGTTGAACTTCGACATTGAACCAACCTTGAAATGCCCAAGTGTTGGAACTTCTTTATGAGAAAGCCTACCTATTAAACCTGCGAGTTCTTTAGCTTAGAATACTCGAATAATTGAAGAATTTGAATACTCAGAACATTTTTTGAGAAGGGAATAGAGAATTTTGGCCTGCAGGACCAAAATAGTTGATATGTTGTCCCCAAAAATGAGTGACAGATTTTAGGAACAACAGGTAGATACCAAGGTGATATTTTCATTATAAATGACTTTAATAGGTTAACACAACAATATTTATGTGTACAATCCATCGATGTGGCTTGACTTGATATGTAGCATCTCACTCATATGAATATGGTATCCTTAGAAACATGTCATATACTTATATAGGTGTAGTGTGAAAAGTAATGGTATACTTCATAGGCTTGACTTTAGAATATGCATTATTTATAGACCTGTATATCCTTCCCTTGATAATTCCACCCCAAGGTGTATGGATTGGAATGAATATTAATGGGCTTGAAAGATGATGTTATTCTGGATTCCACTATCAATGATAACATGGAGGGGTTGTCCCTTCACCCAAAAATTATTATGGAAGAGGTGTTCATGATGCTCATAGGTGTCTATGAGAGTGGTGTTAGTGCTTAGAAAAATGACATCCATTTGCACGTGATCTGATGTAGATTGCAAAAGTAAGGAATTTTATGGATAAAATTCAATCATGGGTGTAAAAGTGATGTAGATTACACCCCTTGTCCCTTAAATTATTCTTGCCTTTGTTTGAGATAGAAGGTGTAGGATCCTTTAAACTTTCCATGGCCTTCTTAAGTTGTTCTTCTTTGTGAGAAGCATTATGATTATAAATAAAAGGCAAAGATGGTGATTTATGCATGGGTTCTATCTTACACATGGTGTTGGATAAATAGGTGAGATCTACTTCATATTTGTGTTGGCTTCAATCTTGGTGGAATTGCAATAATTTTTCATAGAGTGTCAAAAATTAAGAACTGCATTTTCATATGGATATAAGTTGAAAGTCTATTGATTTAATTTAGAAATTTATTTTATTTAGTCATGTTCTTGATTAGGTGTGTGGTATTGTCATGTAACACAATTGTATATTCTTCCACTAATAACTCCTTGTGCTAGTGTAATTACTATAACTTGATGTATTCATTCTCAAAGTGACAAATATGTTAGTACTCCTCCTTTAACACATCGACAAAAATTTTGAAAAATTTGATTGGGACACAATCATGTGCATAATATGTGATATGGTTCTCCCACCAATGAAACACCATAATGGAAATATTTAACATGATGAAGGTGATCTTCTCAACCTCGATGCATTGATTGAATGATAAATATACCTCAAGATATCAAATCTAGGAAACTAATGTTACAATGTTGGTTTTTCCTTCTAACATGGGAATGTTAATATTTACTTGTACTTTTAAGGGGTTATACTAATAAAACCATTATTGAGCATACTATGAGAAATATTGAATGCATTAGGTGAAATACAACATTAACTTACATAATTGGCCAAAATATTCATTGCTTTATGCTTTTAAGGCATCCACAATGAAATTTTGGACATCTAGGGATACCTTAAGTTACTTTTGGGCATCAACCATATTAGTTTTTATATGACAATATTTTGTTTAGGATGAAATAGAACCAACTGGTAATCCTTCCTTATCTCATTACACTCATGTGTTTATAGGCATAGGAAAGAACTATGCTCTGATATCAATGATTTGTGCCATGGGCCCATGACCTTGTGTTTGTGGGACAACCAAGTGATTAGAGTTAATTGTGTGGTTATAGATAGTACACATTATGTTAATTTTAAGAAAGTGAACCAATACACATTCAAATAAGTGGAAGTCTAGTACTTGCAGGAAATAAAACTTCTATTCAATCTGAATGAATAGGGAAATGTACAAGTATTCATAATGCTTACAAGAAGGCCAAGAGTATAGGTTCATATTATTAGAGGGGGAAACAATTCTTATTTATCTAGACTGAAGCTCTAAATAAAATGTGTATGATAAATAATAGATACTTAGGGCATGTTATCTATCATTAAAATTGTGTATGGTGTCGACCCTTAGCCGAGTGCTTATGTTACATATTGATATATAAAAATAAAATAGGCAATTAAAACTACTGATACCTAAAAATAAAATGATTACAAAGTAATTTCATCTTTCTTCTGTGTGATGGTTGAACTTCCTCCTGACATGTGGGAGTTGAAATACTTTGTCATAAAGTCACTCAGAGAGATTCCTTGACATGTTGCAAAGCTGAGAAGTACCACTTGAATAACCATGTGGATGTGGCGTGGCAACAAGTTTTGCATGGGGTAAAATAGATGTTGCATAGGTTATGCTAGGTGAAAGAGGATTTACACAAAATTGAAGTGTTGCATAAGAATGTTGTGCTAGGCAAGTGTTTTTCTAGGAACAATGGGATATGGAAGAAGTGTTGTGAGACTTGTGTACCCACACAAGGGATGTGAAGTAAAGGACTCTAATTTGAGTTGTAAGTAATTTTTTTATATGTACAAAGGAAGAGTGTACATAATTTCACAATTATACATGTATCATTATATCTTATATTTGTCACATCATTCAACACATTGAAGGATTCCACATTGATTGATGACTCACTCACCTTCACCAAAGAATTATCATTGAGTGGTGAGGGTTGGAATTAATCTAGTTACAAAACTGTGTCGGGTTTGAAAAAACTTTGAGGGGAAAAAATGAGCCCCACACTCCACTTTATGTCCAAGATATGATAAATTTTCCATTAAATTTTCTAATTTTAAGAATAAAAATTACCTTTGATGGTTAATTGGATGTCAAATTTACATCTCAAAATATTACACTCACTCCTTCCTCCTTGTCTATCACTATAATCACACCTCTCGATGGAATCATATACTAATACCAATATCATAAACATATCTATCTAAAAAAAACTTAGATGTATCAATCTTAAGGTGCCTATCTTGAAGTAGTCACATTTTTTCCCTTTAAATGGTTCCACTTTAATTAATGAATCCTTTACCAATTTTCCATTGACTAGTGATATATGGCTTCCATTTAATTAAATCACTACATCGATCTCAAAAAAACATCACAAGAAAAATAAGTGCTCCAATATCCATTATACACTATAAATACTAAAATATGGTATTAGATACTTGGAAATGTTAATTTTGACCTAACTTCACCCTACATTATTTGTGTGTACATGCATGACTCTTATTTTCCATTTTCTGACATCTACATGCCTTTCATGGGCCTGATCCTCTCTCGTTTCTATCAGTCACCTATAGGAATTCCCCTAGTTTATGTCAAATAAATCGATTATAATACTCAGAAACTTGTAGATCATCAAATCAATTTTCTTATCTCCTGGATAGAATTGTCAAATTCAGAAGGTACCAAAATTATAGTACTATCCAAACTTGAAGGTTTCATTCCTCACTAGGAAACTATTACATTTCAAATTAAATCATGACTTTGTGTTGAATTACATGTTTCACATGCCAGTGGGATGAGAAAGTAATCAAAGAGTCTTATATAAATATAAAATAGGTGTAATTCTATTACCCATGTAGAAATAATATATCAACATACTCAAACACTTAGCACATTCAAAGGTACTATGCCATTCCTTTCAATTTTGCCATCATTCACAAGGAGCAGGTCCTAGCCAAGTTTGAAGAACCTCAAAACCAAACCAAAGTTGTCATTTTCCAAATATTGAAAGCCAAATCACATGTTGCATATATTCAAGGAGCACTATTACACATATTCACCTAAGAGGAAGAACTACATATGGTTTGACTTCCCTCCTCAGGGATTTAGATATGTAGGCAACATTAAAGCATTAAATGTGGCATGGTTTAGGTCAGATAAACCACATTTTATGCCCATTTTGTAGGCCTAAACTTGGTGCCAATAGTGGAATTATGGTTTCAAGAGAATAAGATATATTTTTAGGTATTGTGCACTTAGTCAAATCTCGAGATTTCTCATATAGATAAAATAGAAGTATGGTGCAATAACCTGTACTAGAAAAACATAGCAAGAATATAATAGACAACACCATTAGATTTAAAACATAACATCATATAGAAGTGACTAGAGGATGATGTTACTATTCGGGCAAGCCCAAACTCTAGTTCATGATCTAAGTGATTCACATTTTAATTTCCTACCTTTTTTGTCACATGATTCAGTCTTAGACCTATATTGTACATAAAATCACTAAGTATATTATCCTTCTTATTATTTTCCATATTTATCAAATTTAATTTTAAAATATATTTTTTGTCTTTTACAAGCAAATTAATGCTTGATTATAGTATTTCATACAACCTGATTATTACACATAGGTTTTATCTTATTAATATTCTCAAACCGAAATAGGGTAAAAATATTGCTGAATTTGTTAATTTCATGAACATAGATAAACCCTAGGTTGCCCTTAGGGTTTCTTCCTTCTTTTCTAGTGTTTAAATTTTTTCACTTGGGGTTTTAGTTCTATTTTTTAATATTCCCATACATAGGGCATTAAATATTTTTATCTTTTGGCTAGAGCCTTTTACATACTTGCATGATTTCTTCCTATGCCATCCAATAACGATTTTTAATTTGTCCATTTAAATAGAAGGGATATATTAAGTGGTGCACATATTGAGCATAATCAAATTCCTTTGGTTTCATCTAAAAAATTTAAATTAATAACAATGAATGTTCATTCTTCTTCTTCTTCTTTTGATGCTACAATTATCAATGACTATGTAAAAATAGATAATTATATTGACATGCCTAATTCATAAAATATTAATGAATATAATCATGATTACTAATATAAAATTAATCCTAATGACCTTAATGGGGTGGATTTTAACAAAGTTAAAGAATTGTCTAATTTTTGAAATCGAATTCGTCAAAATCCTCAAGAACTTGATAAAATTCTAAACTTAATTCTAACATTTAGTGCTTCGCACAAACACGTGGTTATCACATATGAGGATTAATAACATGATCCATTTAATATTATTAATCAACCTTTTGGAGTTACTAAATCCACCATAGGTGTTTAGATTTTTTTTGTTTCCACTATTCCTATGTCTACACCTTTGGCTACACATGGGTGGTTATCACAAGGTTTCCCTTAGTTTACCATACCTATTTATACACAACCAATCTATGCACGTCCTAAAATGACTACACATATTACATCATCAACCTTGCCTATTTCACGATTCCTTTAGTAAACTGTTTCAACTCTGTAAGCTAAGGTGTTTCAATTAAAGCATGGTTCTTTTAGAGCTATTCATTCTATGGATTTATATGATTTGATTAATGATATATTAACCTTAAATATTTTATCTCATAATTTACCTATTGGTCTAGTAGCTTCTAAATTTACATTATATGATGGTAAAGGTGATCCAAAGCATGACCTCAAATCCTTCCATGCAACATGTTTGGATTTGCATCTAGTGACAAATTTTTTACCAAGTCATTGCTAATTAATCTTAAGGATTATGATTTTCAATGGTTCTATGATATCCCATTTTAATATGGTAATAAATTAAATCCTTTGTTGGATCATTTTTATCATAAGTTTTGATAAATATTAGTAATAAACTATCATATGCTCAAATTGATAAAATCATGCAAGGTTCCAATGATCCAAGCAGTGACTATGTACTTCAGTATAAGACCATGTTATCTAATATGAATAATATTATGGATAAAAATGAGATACAAGACATATTCAAGAAAATTTTGCTTTCCCCACTCCATGAGTTTCTTGTATTCAATAAATTCAAGTCCTTCAATGAACTATGCCTAATGTTATAACTAAATAAACTTATAAGTTTAAAAATAAACCAAACTACAAGGTTAAATAAAATGATAATAATAATGAGGAAAAAACAATGGTTTATATAGTATCATAGACTAAAAATAAACTTATATTATCCAATCTACAAAGGAGGTAATTTTCACATTTATCTCAATCTCCTTATATCCTATTATATAGGTTACTTTAGTGCAAACTTATATCTCTCCCTCCACCATTAAAGGTTGATATGAGTAGTCATACACCTAAGGGATATGATAGTAATGCATATTGTGATTATAATTGTTGTGCTGGATAATCTACACATATATTCTATAAACTAAGGCATAAGATACAAGATCTCATTGATAACAAAATTCTTGATCTTAACACACCTACATAGGATTCAAGATCACAACCTAATGGAAACAAAAACTTAAAAACATTTTATAATCTTATTTAAAATAATAAGGCAATAGAAACTAATGATGCTTTTGAGGTAAATTGCACATATAATGCACATCCTCATCCTTTGACATATGATTACCTAACAAACAATATTATTGGTACATTTGCATACATATCAATACACGACCTACAATTACATTTGATGATAGTGAGATTGTGGATGATGGATTAGATTTCAATTCATTATTCATACATACTTATGTTATTCACAACTTATTTATAGTGTCAATATATATAATGATTCAAGGGAAAACACTTGCACAATGAAACTCTTACATACTCTTGGATACACACAAGAGGGGTTGATAGAAAAATGCGACAGTCAAATGATTTAATGGACAAAGACATAACCCGTTGGTACAAATTGTGATACCTTTTAAGATATGTCATATAGTAGTTTCTACTCCTTTCATAGTCTTAATGAGTGTGGGAATATTTTATATGTTATTATGGTACCCTTGGATACACATGCTCTATGTAGTACCCTCTTTATTGCACCAATGTATTAAGTTTATACATTGAAATAGGGTGGTGATAATTTTAGGAATTTCATGTGCATACTATAATCAACCACAAACATTTTATCCTCCACCCCCCACCACCACCTCATAGTTGGTTGTTACAACTATTCAAGATCATTCTACAGGCTCAATTACTACACCTATTCAAGATTATGATACAAAGACAATTCCCACACCTATCCAAACTCATGATACACATTTAGTTATACATACTACTTAGGTTTATTCTATGTAGACAACTTAGAGAAACATATATGAATTTCTTATATGGATAATAATTAAACATCCATCACATTAGAGATTCATTCCAAACTCACATAAGCCATTATCTACTATAACACATACTAAGATAGTATCATAGAGAGTTCATTGTGTTCCACATCAAACAAAAATAAAAATATATTATCCTAATATACAATGGATTTCATGAATTCCTATAGTTACTTAACATAAACATATTACAATGAGTGATGATGATGGGGTTTACATACAACACAAGTTCATTTTGTAGATTCAGATTCAGATACAGTTGCACCTACATATAACACTTTTGACTCACATAAAGTGACCATCACATCATATGATATAGTAACTTTATGTGAGCATATCATTTATGGGATCCTTGGTTATCATTATCAACACCCTAAAAATTATAAAAAAATAAAAATAATTGAAATATTCATAAAATAAAAAATTAGGTCCTAAGCCTGACAAGATTGCTTGTTTACATTTCTAAAATTTGTTATTTATCACATGTTTGGTAGATTACATTTTATTTTTAATATATACATGCATTTCATGGTATACATGAGTGACATGCATGATATATACATATACATGAATACATATATGTTGGAAAATTTTATACCTAAGGCCAGGCTAATGTTGAGGACATCTTAATCCACATGTCACATTGATAAATATTATGTATTTATATGATATTTCCATTTACCATGTTGAACTATAATGATTCCTTACGCATGTATTGCTATTTTTCATAATTTATACCATATTATATTTGATGGATATGCTAATTTATTATGATATGACATTGAAATAATTGGATGGTATAGACTAAATTATTCTATGTTTCATTGATGTTGTTTCTCTTTCATAATAGTATAATAATCATTTGTCTTTTGTTTGTGGCCTTTGGCCTTATGTGTGAGACATTTATTATAATTTGTTTATGTTCATTGGACTTGTGTGTGACATTTATTGTCCCTTGTATATAACTTTGGCATTATTTAATCTATTTTATTGTACCTTATATGCATTCCTTAGCCTTATATTTGTAACATTTATTTTTTCCTTAGTTTTGGCCCTTGGACTTATGTGTGTGACATTTATTTTCCCTTGTATGTGGTCATTGGCCTTGTTTGTTACATTCTATTATCCATTGTATGTTTCCCTTTGCATTGTGTGTGACATTTAGTGATATTGCATGTGATTTTATTGTATGTGTCATGGTCATAACATTGTTTATTTAGCTTGTTGATTTTACACGTGTCGTGATCTATGTCATGCACCGCATCATTTATGTGTGGTTCTATGATACATATCATGCACCTTTATTGTATAGTTTAGTGCTTATATGAGTGATGATTACTACTACATGCCTAATTTATATATACATTTTGACATGACACTTATATGTCTAACATTACATATGTTTCATACATGCTTTGATGATATATTATTGTTATGAAGACACATTATTCACATGTTGACATGACTATACATAATTACATATTTATAAATAACATGATATAGTTGAGTATTTATTTTTAGATGAGTGACTCATAATATACATCCCTCACCTCAAAAGCGGGGCATATTAGTGGGATTGTCGTACATAATTAAGTCTTCATCAAAATAAAATTTAGATTTTGACATAATTTATAGGATTCAAATATTTCATAGTGGTTTAGATATTTACATATTTTAGATATAAGTTTGGGAATATATCATGAAAATGGACTAAATTTATAAGGACTTGAGTTAGATGTTTTCAAATATTCACATATTCAAAAAAAATTGGGGGCATATGTAATACATATGCACACATTTACAAGATCAAGGGATGCAAGTTCTCATATTTGAGACAAAATAAGCATATAGATGCATAACATTCTATATTATATTAGAAAAAATGTATGGGGTATGAAGTTTGTTCATTCACATACACATTATTATAATTTCTATTTTCAAACCTATTCAATGGCACCTAACATTGATAACTCTTGAATCTATAAGTTTGACTGCAATGTTTGATTTATGTTTGAATGAGTAATGTAGTTGAGATATAATTCCCTCAATGGACTTGACATTACTCCATGAGCCAAACATGTGTATCCCACCTTTCATCTTGGGGCTATAATATTAGTGCAAGATTAATTACATAAGTAGTGTGGTTAAGATATAGTTCCCTCAAAGACCTTGGTACTAGTCCTTATTCATGAGGGTTTGGGCATTTATCTTCCCAACTAGTGGAATTGCCTTAGTTACAAAAATTGGGACTCACTCAATCCCAATTCTCCAAAAGGGTTCAACAAGAGGAAACATTCTCTAGGTACCTCAGTGGAAAACATAGTTCTCCAATACTTAAACAAGGAATCATCATCTCCAAAAAGTTACATAGCAACACGATTCATCACTTACATGTGTATTATTTTATTTCTCTTAAGTTTCAACATTCAACTAATTGATTTTTAGTTTTTTATATTTCACAAACATTCATTACTACATGTTCATTGTAGGTTTTCTTAGAAAAAGTTACAAATTCAAAACATCTCCCAAAGATAAAATGTGTTGTACACACTTAGGTATATCTATTTATCCTTTTATTGTAGTATTTGTATTGTATTTCACTACTAGAATAAAAAACTGATTTTATAGATTCTAAAATCTCATAATAAATACTTGAAAATGTTAGTTTTGATCAAAATTGACCCTGCATGACTTATGAGTACATATATAAAACATATTTACCATTCTCTTATGTTGGACCCCTAATTTTTGCTAAGTATTTTGGCTTATGGTGCATAATGAGCATGGTGTGGGGAGACCATAGTGCAGAATGAGCATGGTGTGTGAAGACCATGGTGCAGAATGAGCATGGTGTAGGAAGACAATATCACAAAATACCATGGCATGAGAAGACCCAGTCAAAGGAGAGGCATAACAAATGGATGACCCAAGAACATAGGACTCAATATCTCAGTGAAATAATTAGGGAACTTGAAGGAAGCAAAAAATGATTGAGGAGAAATTATTAAGGATATAATATACTTCAATCATACATGAGTTCCACACTAGTCCACATAAAGAAGGACATTTGGCAAGAAGGATCCAGCATCAAAAGAGAATATAGGGGTGCAAAGGCCCAGGTCCTTAGGGGAAAACAATTAAATGATTACCATGATTCTCAATCTATTGGAGATCATTAGCTAGTCACTAAAAGTGTCATAATTAATGTAAGAACTTGGTCAGGGAAAACCAAGTATAAATACCTAGTAGAGATTTATCTGGTGGCTAAATATTGGTATTATGTAATGATTGATTGTGGTAATATCAAAATCATGGAAGTTAATTTAGTTTTGAGGTTACACTATGGTTGTTAGTTAAGTTGCATCATTGAGTTATGAATACATCTATTATGTAATTGTGGTTTATATTTGAATATAATGAATAAAATATACATTATCTGAACTTGTGTAACACATACTTTGAATCTCATAGAAATTATCTTTGTGATCATGTTTGTTTATGTAATTGAAACAAGGTTCACAATTGTGTATTTCTTTTTCTCTTTAGTCAGTAATTAAGATATATGAACAAGCATAAATATATGAAAAGTGTATTACTACACAACATAACTCATGATAACCAGTTTATTGATGTGTGCTTTGAGTAAATGTGTAAGATCTCAGTCTTGCATTAAATGCCAATGCGTTAGCTTGTTGTAAAATAGACACTTCAGTGACCTAGGTAAAAGTTGATATAAAAATCCAACATTTTGGTTCCATTGTTGGGACCCATAACACTTCTTGCATAGTAATGGAAAATGCTTGAGTGATTATCCCTTGACAATATTAAACAATGGCTTATCGAGGTTGAAGATAATTTTACAATTCCCTATCTTAAAACTAAGAGTTTCTGCATGTGCATGGGTTGAACAAAATTTATATATCTCTTTATATGAAACCTTCTTTATTGAAGTTCCTATTTATTTACATGTTTCAATCTCAACCTATGCTCAAGATTGGTCATGAAATTTTGGGCAGAGGCAAGATTGAACAATAGAGTGTTAGAGGGCCTTAACATATTTGGGAACATGGTGGACATGAGCTATTAATATATGGTGGAGAGGGGTGTTGAATAACTATATCTTGGAGTATGTTGTAACCACTTACTCTTGTCTTGAAGAAGGAAAGTTTTAGTTCTTTTGAGAACCACATAGTCAGTATATTAGACATTTCCCACTAAAAGTAAATAATCTTTTTATTGAATCTAGACTTGAAACTCAGCCTATGAAGGGATAAACCGATCCTTGCATGAGAATCATAGTTAGAAGGGGAATGTAGGGGTGTTGGTGAAGGGTTGTTTGTTTAGAATGGTAGATAGTTAGTGGGAGTTGTGAAATCATATATATGATGAAGCTCGACAAGGGGTTATAGGTGGAAGCATAATAGGAAGGGGACATGAGGACTCAAGAAGTGTTGTTAGTATCTACAAGGAAGTGAAAGAGTACAAGGAGGACACACCAACTTTTAGACCATGACCAACACCAACTTTGTTATATGTGGGAGAAACTAGCTGAATAATGGAGGATGAAGAACCTAATTTAAACCAATCCAGTTCCCTAACCATAGTGTGAGCTCATAGTTTTCAGCCAGATGATTTAATTATACATAATTGGGATAAAGATAGTGTAGAGTTAGAGACTGACCTTGTAAGAAAACATCTTGTTGAGAAAGTTTTAAATCATAGTGAATTAACACTTTATTTCCCTCTTTAAAGTAATTTCATGGCCCAACTTGGTATGCTTGGTCGACCTGACATAAGTAGTGAGTAATGTACACTAGTCCAAGCATTATAAATCAACCTAGTACCATTCCCAACGTCTCAAGTGTTGCTATTGGAAGCACATGAGGTAGACTAGGAGGTAGAATAAGAGAAAGTGGTGGACTTCTCCCCCAAGAACAAGACTTGGGAGTTCTCAATATCCACCATTATAAGTACCTCAACTACTAACTAGGTATTACGAAATGACACTTCATGTACCAAAATATTGAGGCATGGATAATGTTATGGAGAATGTTCATAAGTGTGAACTCATCTATAGGGCATGTGGTATAATTTCTTCTGAGTGAAAAGTAACACAATTTACAACCACACTTATAGAAAGATCACACAAGTGGTATAGGAATTATGACCCTCAACAAGCATTAATTGATTATGACTAGCTCAAGACAACATTTATTCAAGAGTTAGACATTCCAAAATTTGAACAATAAAGTATTATTGTGCTAAAAGATATAAAAGAAGAGATAATCAAAAGTGTATGCAAGTATGATGCATGATTTAAAATACTCTTGTCTAAGGTCTCATTCAAGATTAGTGCTTCTCAACATACACAGTAATTCATGGGAGGATTGTTGCTTCCCTTTAGATGAATGCTATCTCAAAGAAACTTTACCAACCTGTGTGAGGCCTTAGAACTTGCCCTACACACTAAAGCTATTGGTAGCAATGACACTAGAATCAATCCTTTTATGGAAGCTCAAATAGTTTCAATGGCATCACAGTTAGAAAATATGACTACAAACAATGCTCATGACAGTCGTAGTGGTCTTTGGTGTATCGACTATGAGTCTGAGGGTCATAATAGAAATAATTATCCTCAAAAGAACATCCACAATATACTAAAGCAGTATTATGAAATTTTCCACTAAGAGAATGATTTTTTCTCTTGTCCTATATTACAATGGGATACACATTCTAAAGTGTCTGTTTACTACAAGATATGAAATGCATATACCCATGACATAAATGATTGTTGCCTGATTAGAAATATACATGAGGTGTGTGCACATGGTACAAATCAAACCTCGATTTCAAATAATCAAGATAATGGTAGATATCATGGATGAGGTTAAGGATGGGGATGAGGTGGTGGGCATTTTTCACCACAAACATGTTATAAGTGTCAGTCTTTGTATCACTATCAACAAGACTGTTCGGTCAATCCAACATGTTATTTTTGTAAAAAGGAGCACTAGTTGGAGGAATGCCCTAATTCATACACAAAAATCACAAAAGAAAGAAATAAAAAAGGTGCTAGTATGATATGCATTGAGCAACCACACTAGAGACCATGCTCTTACACTCTGATGGCACAAGTTAATATTACAACACATAGAGGTGGACAGTCCCAATCTATTTCTATTCAACCCATTGAGAATACATAACATGAAAAGACTCGTGCAATGAAGTATACAAATTCTCATCAATAAAAAGATGTTCCCTAAGATGTTATGACCTTGGTATGATAGCTATAAGGGGAAATTCAATTCCTTAAGGACCGTAAAGTCACCCAATGTGCTGATATGCAAAAATCTATGGAACATCAAAATGCAGTGCAAAATGATTTCCAAGAAATTTTTAAGTCCCTGTTAGAAGAAGATATTGTCCCATAATTAAGTAATTGGCTTAAACATCAGGTGTCAAGGCCAACTGAAGACTATTGATTAAAACATGCTTGACTATAAGATACTCCTATTCTTCCTAGCCCTCAAGAGGATAAGGAAATACTAGTGAATGTTGCCATCGATGGATGGGTGATCCAAGAAATTTTAGTTAATACTGGTGCTAAGGTCAATGTACTCACAAAGGATGCATGGAAAAAATTGGCTAGCCCAGCATTACAACCATCACCTCACATGTTGTTTATGGCCAATAAAACATGTGCTCTACTAATTGGCATTCTTAAAAATGTAATTATTGATATCCTTGGGTACCTTTCAAGGATAAATTTGAAGTTATAGAATTGGCTAAAGCTGATGACTTTCCATACCTATTAGGTTGTCATGGGTGCTATGCAAATAATGATTATTTAATCTTCAAAAAGTGATATATTAGTTTTGAAAATACTGATCAATTAGTCATCCTATTGGACAAAGCACATGGGCCTCCATATGTATAAATTGTTAGCAAGAATGAGGATATCAATCATATCTACAACATCATGGATAGAGGTGGTGAGCATCATGATCCTACTTACGATGGCATCCTTTGATGGATGGACACATAGTCCCTTTATGATACTACAAGTAATGCCTGTAATTACTGGGCCGAAGGTGACTATGAACTTACAGGGAGAGTGTGTGGTGCCATTGGTAGTTGTGAAGACATTATATGCTAGACCACAAGTGCCATATATTTGTTCATCTTATTACTAGACAAGTCATAGAAGGACCAATTATGGCTACACCGCTTGAAAGGCTTGATGAAGCTCCATAGTTTCACATGAAAATGGAAGTTTACAACTTCATCTAGTGACTCAAGGCCTTCTATGAATTTGATATTGATCATATGCATTCACTGGTTCACCTTATTGATGTCATGACATTAAGATGGTGGTAAATTCATAATGATCATCTCCTTCATTAGAACCAAGTACACTCTACCTTACATCACCAGTTTCATCATGAAAACTATATCCCAGGTATAATCAACTATGATGGATTCCAATCACCAAAACCACACTTATAAGCCTATGAAACAATGTGGTTGGCTGAAGAATCATTCTTACCAGAGTACTTATGGGTATGTGTATTTTACAGAACTTTAAACACTTGGGACAGAGCATGGTATGTTTATGAAAAATTATATTTAAGTACCTATTTATGGCATTTGTTAAAAATAACATGGTCTCAGTGTTGTCTTATTCATCCCTAACGATGGATTTGTGCCTCACATTACAAGCAATACGTCAAGTATTTTTTGGTGACCCTAGTCCTATCAAGGATTGGCTCTGACACATACATGGTGTAATAGAAGAAGGCTTGGCCATTTTTAATAATCCAACTGAGAAATCTTCCCCTACACCAGAACTTGTCCTCCATCAAACACGTTGTGAATAAATTTATAAAGGAAATAAAAACTAGTGGTCCATATCGATGAAGGTGAAGGGTTCAAACCACCTAACCCATTAAAAAATCATTTGGATGTCCCCACAGACTATGGTCCTCAAACTATTTATGATACTGGTCTCGATACAGGGCACCCTTACTTAGAACCACTTCAAACCATCCAATGTAATATTGGCATAGAGGAAGCACCAAAGATTGCTATTATGGGTAATTACTAGTCCGATATTGAGATTTCTAGAGTGTTTGAATTGTTAAAAGAGTACTAATATGTTTTTCTTAGGAATTATAGTGAAATGAAAGGTATTCACCTATCCTTAGGAAAAATGCATATCAAACTGGTTGAAGGTGCTTGCCCAATCAAGAAGTGATCAAATAGAATGAATCCAAATTTACGTGCACAAGTGATTCCAAACTTATGTGCACAAGTGAAAGAGGAAATTGACAATATGTTGCATGTTGGAGTTATAATTCTAATTGATGAGTTTGAATGGGTCAACCCCATGGTAATAAGCATAAATAAATATAGGTGCATCAAAATATGTGTTGATTATTGAATACTTAATTCATCTTACATTATTGATCCTTTTTCGATGCCTTTCATCGAATAAATCCTTGAAGGTGTTGTTGGGTGTGAAATTTACACCTTTATAGATGGAGTTTTTAGGTACTATGAAGTTCAGATCACAGAGGAGGATCGACCCAAAATTACATTTACTACTGAGTGGGGGTATTTTGCATATACCATCATGCCATTTGGGTTAAAGAACACACCCATTGTATTCTCTTGAATAACTATTGAGGTATTTAAAGATTTCATCCATAAATTCCTTCAGGTTTATTTATATTATTGGATAGTGTATGGCTAGGTGAAAGACCACTATTCTAATCTCAGGATTATGCTTGAGCATTGTCGAATGCTTCATATTTAACTCAATTTAAAGAAATGTATTTTTTATACATCATTAGACATTCTCCTTGGTCATATTATATGTTGAGATGGACTTTTGATGGACCCTGCTAAGGTTTCCATCATCCTTCGCCTACCAGTGCCAACATCCCAGTGAGCAATTTGCACCTATCTAGGTCATACTAGGTACTATAAAAAATTCATTTGAGGTTAAGCAAAGGTTACTGCACCATTATAGGAACTCTTGAAACACAATGAACACTTCATTTGGACCCATTCATTGCAACAAAATTTCGAGGACTTGAAAGACAAGCTCATCACTGCATCAATTTTCTAGTTCCCTGATTGGACTAAACCATTTCATGTCCATGTTGATGCTTATGATATGGACATCAATGTGATACTTGCACAACCTAGGGAGGGTCACCTTGATCACCCCATCTAATTTATAAGTAGAAATATTACTCTGGCTGAGAGAAATTATACCATAATAGAGCATAAATCACTTTCCATGGTGTATGATTTACAAAAGTTCTGACAGTATCTGTTGGTGAATATTTTTGTGTTCTATACAAACCATTGAGCCTTGAAATATATGGTTAATAAACCTATGTTACATGGTTGTATCTACCACTAGATTATGTTATTATAATAATTCCAATTCTTTGTCATGGTCAAACTAGGTAAGACCAATTACACTCCTAACCATATCTCTAGAATAAATTCTAGTGAGCCAGGGTGATCCATTAAGGATGACTCACCTGATGTAAAACTATTTCATGTTTCATATGTTCCTAAGGAGTTAGAAGATATATTAGCCTTGTTATCTAATGGCACAACTCTAGATCATTTGAGTCTTCAAGCTAAGAAGCAACTAGCCATCCGTGCTACACCATTCTATCTCATTAGAGGCGACCTCTATAATCTTGGATGAGATGAAGTCCTTCGATGCTATGTCATGAAAAATGAGCATCAAGAAGTAATCCATGAATTTCATGAAGGAATTGTTGGCAGACAATATGTCGATGAGGCTAATATGTGCAAAGTTTTAGTAACTGGTTTACATTGGCTTACATTTTTCCAAGATGACAAGATGCATGTATGATAATGTGATATTTATCAGTGCATGGGGCAATCAAATCATCGAGATGCCATGCCATTACATCTTATTCTATTACAATAACCCTTTGAGAAATGGGCCATTGATTCTGTTGGCCCTATCAACCCAATAAAATGACATATAGGTTCCCACTATATCATCAAACTAATCAATTATCTCGCATGTTGGGCTGAGGTTGTACCAACTTGGGATTGTATTAAAACAATTGTTATGTGCTTCATATGGGAACATATTATAACAAGATTTGGCTACCCGTTAAGTTTTACTATTTATTGTGGTACACACTTCCTCAATGAGACTATCTGCATATTACTCATTGAATTTATGATTGACCATTACAAGCCAACACCATATCATCCCTAGGAAAATGATACTACTAAAGCATTCAAAAAATATTGAGCATAACACTTACAAAAATTTGTAATATTGGATGTACTAACTGAGATGATTGGATGTTTGTAGTTATGTGGGCTTACTGAACAACTTACAAGTGCTTTAACAAAAGTACACCCTTTAATCTAATGTTCAAAAGTGAAGTAGTTCTTTTAGTTGAATTCTTGGTTCCTTCTCTTTGCATTGCATGCATTAGGCAATTAGATGATGAACCATAATTGAAAGCATGTTTGTATGCCTTGTTACAATTAGATGAAGCATGTTTCCTTGCTCATTGGAGTCAAGATGTGAAGAAGCGCAAACAGAAGGCATGGCATGATCACCACCTCAAACATAAGACATTTACCCCAAGAATGCAAGTTTTACTATATGACTCCAAGTTCGTGAACCACTCTGGGAAGTTATGTGTTCACTAGGACAATCTTTTTATTATTCATAGTATTCATTGTACCAGTGTGTGTCATTTAAAAACATTGGATGGCCAATTTCTTCTTGGTCATTACAATGGAATTTGGCTACAGTCGTATTTCTCTGCTCGAATTTGTTTTCAATTATATAAATAAGGCATATAACATTAGTTTAGGATTTCTTGTTTTCAATAAAGCGTTGCCTTAGTTGCATGCCCCATTCTATTATTTACTTTATTTGTATAACTTAGTACATATGTTTTCATGGAGGACCACAACACACATTTAGTGTGGGGTAAAGGGTGTTACATGTGTTGGGAAATGGTCCATAGGGATGCATGTGTAAGCAAAGGGGTCCAAGGATAGAGATTCCCACCAATTATTTGAATATTCAAGGGTTTTTATAGATATCATGCACTTTGAAAAAAGTATGGGATAATATGTGCCATTAATATAAAGAGGTAGTGGTTATGAAAAGTATGCCAACATCATGTCATGATAATATTGTTAATCGTATTTATGGTGAGAAGTGATAGTCAAAAAAAGGAAATCA
Organism: Torreya grandis; assembly: GCA_037957365.1. Taxonomy (NCBI): domain Eukaryota; kingdom Viridiplantae; phylum Streptophyta; class Pinopsida; order Cupressales; family Taxaceae; genus Torreya; species Torreya grandis. Next base: position 11,551,860 of record JARHVA010000002.1, read on the forward strand.
TTAATTGCATTGATTGTGAGAAGTGGTGGTTAAAGAGAGGGGGTAATAAATGTAAGTTACCCCCTTAAAATTATTAAAATACATTTGGGGGGCTCATTCTATACTTTACCTTTGCTTCGAATGTAATTTTAACAGATTTGAAGAGAAAACAATCAGGTTTAGTCAATTCTAGGACAAGTGTAGAGTATTGCTTCCCTATTCGTTGATCATTAAGTGGGGTCTTAATTGAGTGATCAAGTGAAATATAGATAAATTGAATGAACACAAAGGAATTTTTTAGATTTTAGGTTGTAGAGGTCAATGTCGGCCATTAATGCGTGTCAAAGTAGGAGAGTCAAAACACTTCCACAAGAAGCATGTATTCTTTTGGAAATATTAGACAACCACACCTCAACCTTTGGGCTCCATGAAGGGTGATGTGGCCTAAGAAAAAATCCCAATGAAGTGAGTGAACACAAATTATTCTATAGGAAGAGGAGCTAAGTGTTGGTGGGGAAGTAGTATTAATCAGGGAGGAAACACCCAAAGAACAAAGGGAGGGTACAAAAGGTGAAGCAACAGGGATGGCACGCCAAACTAAGAAGAAAGCCCCAGTGCCTCCACCTCCACCTTTACTAATAGAGGAGGTGCAGTATATGGAAATGGTTATGCACATGGATAATTGGGTATCAAATGTGCTGACTTGTTCTATTTTTGACTATAACCACCAACAACCTGGAAACAAGGTTGAGCTTCAAATGATTATTGGGTCAAGTGCCAAAACACCAGGAGTGAATTGGTTTATGATTTTAAAATATTCAATGACTTGGAATCTGCATGACTCTTCCAGATTTTTAACCTCCCTTATTTTGGAAAACTATTAGAGGAAATCAAATTCTTGCTTTTGCACATCCATGAGGACTATATCTATTTTGTTGGGCACCAAATGAAAATCATAACTAAAAGAATCAACAAGGTGTTAGGGCTTTAATGCTTCAGTGAAACCCTTGAATTTGATTTGGAGGACTTGGAGGAAATAGAGAAGACCACCACGATGTTGGAATACCATAAGTATGGCCATGCCATGCATATTAAGAACTTACAAGACCCTTCCCTCTAAGTAGTAACACACATCATTATGACCAAAGTTGGCAGTAGTGATCGATGGAAGGAGGTGGACATGACCCACATATATGTCACTAATCAGGTAACCGAGGAGATAAAGTATAAATAGGAAATGTATTTTTCTAATAAAATTGTAATAGATGTGGAGAGGACCCACTAAACACCTAGCCATAGGCTCTCGTGGGGTGTATACCTTTTGTTACTGATGTTTGATGAAATTGGTGTACCTGATTACACATATAGAGAACTAAAGTGGTTATACCCACTTGAGAACAAGTCCCCTATAAAATGATACAAGGCGTTTACATTCCCAAGTTATATCACTTTGAATTTTAAACTCAAGATGAAGTCATGATATGATGGTATGAAGGAAGCCTTTGGAAATGAATGGTGCATTCCAAAGGACTTACCCATCTAGGTTGGTGAACAAGCCAAATTTGTTGTCAAACAACATTTTTCTCTGACACATACCAGGATGCCCCCCTCTGGAGAACTCTTTACTTGACTGAATTTGCCCTATGATTTCACAGTGTGGTACTTTTTCAACTTGATCAACTGCATATATGATGCACATCTCGTCACCCTTGAAGAAGAATGAATTGACTTTAAGATTCACACTTTTCACAAAATGTATGGATATTTTGGCAAAAAACCATACAGAGAAAAGCATGAAATAGACAAAAATGACATTAAGTTTTGTTGTCCCCAAAAATGAGTGACATTTTTGGGACAACCTATGAACTATTTTGGTTCAACAGACCAAAATCATCTCTCCCCTTTTCAAAAATTGTTCTGAGCATTCGAGTTCTTCATTTTTCAAAGCTTTTCCAAAAATCTACGGACTCAACATGCTTGAAATTAGCAGACCCAACAGGGTCAAAGGCTTCTGCAAGTGAGTTCAATCAGAAGAACAAGTTTCCAACACTTAGTCATTTCCAGGATTGTTTCAATACCTTGGTTCAACCAAAAGAATTTAATCAGCAAGCTTCCAAGCACCATTGAACCATTGAAATGTTGAACCTTGAACCAAAAAGGTTTAAGGGTTCAATGGGTTCAAGATTAAACATCATCGGCAAGAGTTAAGCACATTTGTCAAAGTTCAAAGTTCAACCACTTCAAAGTTCCATGGCTTCGAACACTTAACGAAAAATAAAGGCTTGAACCGTTGAACCTTGAACCACTTTGGTTCAATTGTTCAACGGGTTCAACGACCAATTGGTTCAATGCGCTTGGTTCAAAAGATCAAAAAGACTTAGCCAAATAATGAAGAATGAATTGATTGAACCATTGAACTGTTGAACCTAAAAGGTTCAATGAGTTCACAGGTTCAAAGGTTCAACCAGTACGATGAAGACCAAAGAGCATAGAAAGAACAAGGAAGCAACGAGCACAGGAAGAATCAATGGACCGATTGAACCTTGAACTGAAAGATTTCAAAGTTTAATGGTTCATAGGTTCAAAAGTTTAAAGGCAGCCTTAGTCAAAGAAAGAAGCATCAAACAGGTGGTTCAACCAAGGAGCAAGAAAATGATTGAACCAAGAAGCGATGGAACAAAAGAGACACAATGAACCGATGAACTAATGAACCAATGTACTTTCAATGGGTTCACAAGTTTAAGGTTCAACATGGTTCAAGTGGCTAGCGTCCATTGACGGCCCCATAGACGTCAAATTTAAAGTAAGGGAATATCCATGGAAATTCAAATAGAATTCACTTGGGGAGAAAGCCCGAATAAATTGAAACGATTGAAATGGCTAAGGAAAAGAAGCGAAGCTTTCCTTCAGAAGGAAAACCCTGAAAGCCAAAGCCCACCAAAGAAGCAAGAACCCTTTGGGAAAGATCAAACCTCAAAGTGCAGCAGAAGCCGCCACGTGTCCCTTATAAAATCGAAGTAAAAACTGCAAGTGTCGTCTATCGAGACACAGTTTCTAATAAGTTTCAAAGCTGTGGAGCGTGCCACGTGTTTCGTAATAACTCAGTGGAAGTTGACAAGTGTCAACTTCTGCGGTCTCTGCCTTTTGTGTCATAAGGACTGTGGTGGGCCCCGAGTGAGTTGCTAAGGTTAAGCAGAGCATGACAAGTGGCATCGTCTGCGTGAATCTGAATGAGTCTTGAATGTTTCTATATTATTTCTAAAGCAGAGCGGAAGCTGCCACATGGCATCTTTCGTAGGACTCTCAAAAAGTTTCTAAAGCTTCTATAAGTTAAGTGAAACATGCCACATGTCCCTTTATAACTTAGTAGAACATGACAAGTGTCTACATCCGTGTTCCCCTTTTGAAGTTGCTCAGGCAAGAAGTGTCATGGATTCCATTTTCTGTAAGTTTCTAATAAGTTTCATAATAGCAGAACTCACCACGGCCAAAGGAGCCAAAGGAAGAACCAAGCGATTGGTTGAAAAGAGAGCTCGAAGACTCAAATTGCTACAGGGGAGAGAGGAACGAGACCAAAGGACCAGAAATATCTTCAAAAGAGTTATTTTCATTAGGTGAAATAGTGGATCAAGTAGACTTCTGAGCGTACCAAATCAGGGATGCAGCCTATTTTTCTTCCATGAAGTAAAGACAAATTGGACAGCTACGTAGACATCAGGAAAAGGACTAGACAGTCCATACCAAGGAAGAGACATATTAGATGAAGGGGCACGCCATAGTTAAGGCAATGCATTATTCCCAACATGGTCCCTCCAGACAGAACTGAAGGTGCATTGAAGGCATTCAATTTAGCATGGGCCTTTTTCATAAAAATAAGCACCCAAGTCTTTTTTGAAGTGCTATATATTGTAATTTATCTCATTATGAAGGGGACTTTTTAATTTTTACATAAGCGAAACTCTGCCCAATTGAAAGGAGAATACTGAGACTTTGAGCTCAGATTGTATTTCATTTTATTTTATCTAAATGAGAAAGCAAGTTATTTGTAGACTTTGTGCTGTCATATCTTGTGCCATTTTAGGATTTCTTATGTCTATCTTCTAGATGCATTCTTGCTTATTTAATTTAACAGGCAGGACTAATGGATGTGAAAAGGAAGAGGTCCTGAAGTTAGCTACTTTCAGACTTTGTGCTGTTATAGTTGTTTTTAGTGTGTGTTTTTAGTTCTTTTCTGTGTTGAGGATTCTAGGATGACTTTGTGCCCTCATTATCCTTTGTGTTTTACTCTTTGGGTAGTTGAGGTGGAAACTTTGTGTTCTATTTCATTCTACTGGTTACTGCACCCTTTTGTTACCAGTTACTTTTACTACCTGAAAGAACTCCTACTGTTTCCTACAATAACACTTTTGAAAGAAGAGAAGTGCCTTCAGTGTTTTCACCAGGATTTTCTCCTCTATTTGTTAGCATTATCTTTGAAAAAAGAGAGATGGATGGCTTATCCTACCCCTGTGTGTTATTTTCCGCTTATTTATATATATAGTATATAGCTCCTGCATATTCATAGGGAACCTCCCCTTGATGAGAGGAGATATTTGTCCACCTCTGATGTAGTAAACCTACAAACTGGGCCGACCAATCTCCTTTGTTGTGGATGATAAGGCCTATTTTGCTCAATTAGACAACTGACTGACAAAATATTCACCCAACAAGTTTCACCCAACCATAATCAAGAATTCAATTCATAATCTATTTTATATGCTGAGACCTAAGAATAAAGCTTTGGTAAGTGTAGAACACAAGATAGAAAAGCTTCCTCCAGTGCCACCTATTGATAAGAAAAAGTGTACCAGGCATGATGCCAGCACAAGTTCATAGCCAGAACCACCAAAAAGGTAAAGGACTATCTAGGCACCACCACTAAAGGCATCCCCACCAAGGGATTCATTTAGATGAGATCCACCAGCAAGACAATTAGAAGCCTTAAAACCATCAACATGAACCACTCCATTGGAACAATAAGATCATAAGGAAAGTAACATGGAAGAAATGGAGGAATTAATAGGAACCAATGGGATAGTTGAAGAATAGGAAGATTCAAACTCAGAAAAAACACTCTCCTTGGTGCAAGAGGAGGAGACCACCCTTGAATATGCATAGTTTGATGTTGAAAATCCACTTGGAAAAGAGAGGGATGGTTTTAAAGCAGAAGAAATGAGTGGCATGGACATAGAAAACACTTCCTTGGCACAAGACACAGATGATGAAATTATTGAGTGGGATCCCATCAAAGGGAAACAACCTAGTGACTCTATAGTCCAACCACCTATGGTTGTTACAACCATCAACTTATACAACGAATACCAAACATGCATTCCTGACAAGTTGTTGTATTTATATTCCCATTTTCATCTAGAGGATGCCACTATAGACACCAGGCATCAGATGTCATTCTTATTTGATATGTACAATGAGGAATGCCATTTTGAAATACCCCTTGATAGCCTAGAATTAGATTTAGTAGCAACAACACTGCCCACTCCTATTTGAGTTGATCCCTAATAACTTTCTCCTCTACAAACTAACACTACATTATTGAAAAATGGCCTTTGAAGTAGCACATTAGCATGTGCTTTTAGATTATCATACATAATGTCCATGACAAAAACATGGAAAGGTGGTGGATATGTATGATAAAGAAGTTGTTTCTCGGAAGGAACTTGAAGAGGAAGTGGTCGCGTTGAAACACTAGTTGGAAGTCACCATAGAGTGAAAGTTAAAACTTTTAATTTATGTAAGGCTATTCTAGGCTAGGAATCTACATTGGTAGATGGGGTCTATTTAGAGGGAGAGGTTATTGATAAGTTGGATACCCTTATGGATCTCCTATTGAAGCAATGTAAGAATCACCTTGCACCAAGAAATGAAACATTATCACCAAAGTAGTGGAAGTATGTAGGTGTGCCTTAGAATAGGTTAGGGAGGTGATCCCCATCCTTGATGGGAATTTTGAGAAACTGGCATGGCCCAGTAAAATTTTGGAAGCTCAACTCTAGGCAAAAGAGTTTTAGCAACAATAATTGGTGGATGTTGCCTTGCTAATAAAATACCACACCAAACATGCTAAGGCATTTAAGGTGTTGAAACTATAGAATAAATAATAAATGTGCATTGGTAGAAAATAAATTCCAACTTTGTGGTGCTCTGAGGATAGGTTGTGAATGATGTCACCACACTTGAAGATGTCTAAAAGGGTGCTTCCACATCCCTAGAACAATTGGTCAATAGGTAAAGTGAGTGTCACAATCAACTCAAGGAGACTAAAAAGTTGAAATTAACAATCTAAGAAATAACAACAAAGTTGATCGACACTTTGTCACATTAGAAAGGTGTCAAAAAATATATTGAACAGGTTGGCCTTGAATTTTTGGTTGAGGCTGGGACCGGTGCTTAGTCTGAGATGAACTAAGAGTGTAGTGTGGGGTAAAGTCAGACCCCTAATTTTGAGTAAGTATTTTAGCTTATGGCACAAAATGAGCATGATGCAGGAATACCATGGCACATAATGAGCATGGTATAAGAAGACCATGGCACAAAATATAATGGCATGTAATACCATAGTGTGAGAAGACCCAGTTAAAGGAGGGCATAACAAATGGAGGATTCGAGAATGGAGGACTCAGTATCTTAGTAAAAGACTTGGGGAGCATGAAAGAAGTGGGAAATAGTTGAGGAAAAATTCTCAAGGACAAAACATACTTCAATCATACATGAGTTTTGCATCGGCCCACATGAAGGAGGACATTTGGCAACAAGGATCCAACATTGAATGAGAATATAGGGGTGCAAAGGCCCAAGTCCTTAGGGAGAAACAAGTAAATGATTGCCATGGCTTTCAGTCTATTGGAGATCGTTGGCTAGTCACTAAAGGTGTCATAATTAATATAACAACTTGGTTGGGAAAAACCAAGTATAAATACTTGTGTAGAGATTTGTCTAGTGGATGAACATTGGTATTATGTAACGATTGATTGTGGTAATAGAGAAATCATAGAAGTTACTTTATTTCTAGTGTTACACTACAGTTGTTAGTTAAGTTGCATCACTGAGTTATCAGTACATCTATTATGTAACTATGGTTCGTATTTGACTATAATGAATAGAATCTACATTATCTGAACTTGTGTAACACACACTTTAAATCTCATGGTAGTTATCTTCATAATCATGTTTGTTTATGTAATTGAAACAAGGTCCACAATTGTGTATTTATTTTTCTGTTTAGTCAGTAATTAAGATATATGAACAAGCATCAATATATGAAAAGTGTTTGACTGAGCAACATAACCCACGAGAACTAGTTTCTTAATGCGTGCTTCGAGTGATCACACAAGAGCTTAATCTTGAATGAAATGCCAATGCATTATCTCATTGGGAACTAAACACTTTAGTTCCCTAGGGAAAAGTTGACAAAAAAACCCAACATCTTACATCCACATACCTTCTATGGGTTTGATCCTCTCTAGGTGTTATAAGTCACCGACATGAATTCCCCTAGTCTATGCCAAATGAGTCAATTATCAAACTTAGACATCTTTATATTATTAGATTAGTGTTCCTACCTTCTAGATAGAACCTTCAAATTTAGATAATACCAAAATTTTGGTACCTTTCAAACCAAATGGTTTCATCTTATGCTAAGTAACAGTCATATTTCAAATTTAAATATTTCATATGGGTTAGCCCACACATTTCACATGTTAGTGACGTGAGAAAGTATCCACAGATTCTTATATAAATACAAAATAGGTCTAAGCCTATTACCCATCTAGCAAACATCTATCAAGCATACTCAAACACTCGCACATTTAAAGGCATTATCCTATTATTTATAAATCTACCATAAGTCATAAGGATCAGGTCCTGACCACATTTTAAACACCTCAAATCCAAGCCAAAATTATCATTTACTAAGTTTTGAAAGCTAGATTATAGGTACATACATTAAAGAAGCATTATTGCACACATTCACCTAACACGAAGAACTGCATGTAGTTTAACTTCCCTCTTTGGAGTATTGAAAATGTAGGAAACACTTAACCATTCAATGGGGGGTGGTTATGGTCAGCACAATCTGCCTTTATCCCTATATTAGGCCTAAACTTGATGTCAATAATGGACCTAAGTTTTCAAGAGAAGAAAATAGATTTTTGGGTATTATACACATAATCAAACCTCTAATTCGTACCCATATATGGAATAGAATTAGGCATAGCAACATGTACTAGAGCAAAAGAGCAAGAATCATACAAAAGAAACATGTCACATTTAGAATATAGACTCAAATGATAGTGACTAATCGTTGACATTATTGTTTAAGCGAGCCCAAATCTCCATTTCCTGATCTGAGTGACTCACAATCCACTTTCCTTCCTTTTCTACCACCTGCCTTCAGTCTCAGATTTGTACAATATAGAAAATCGCTAAGTATCTTATCCTTATTAGTACTTCCATATTTAGCAAATGCAATTGTCAAATCATTTTTTGTCTTTTATAATAAAATTAATGCTTAATTGGAATACAATTTGATTAATACATAGTTTCTTTCTTATTAAGGTTCTCTAATCAAAATAGGTTAAAATATATGTCCAAGATATCATGATTTTTCAATTTCATTTTCCAAGTAAGAAGAAAAACTCCATTATGATGATAAAATGGACGCCAAATTTAAGGTCAATTTTTTTATTGACATCGCACAAGATTATACTCGTCCTCCCAACCTTTTGCCTATCAATTTATTTATTCCTCTTAATGTAATTAAAATATATGAACATACAAATAACACTACTATTAACTTCTTTATTTATGTATTGAAGTGTTATACTCTAGGTACAACAGTGAAAATAGATAGCTAATCCTCTTGACAATGACTCACTCTTAGTTGGTTTATTTACTACTACTGTTTAAAATGCCATTTTTGATGTATTAAAGCTTTATTTAGGCTTGGCCTTGTTTATTCATTGTTGTTGTGGCCTTGGATTTTTTTTTATTTTTAGACTTGATTTATTGTGATATTGTTAACATATCCTCTATCACCTTTTTTTAAAAATAATTATATATATATATATATATATATATATATATATATATATATATATATATATATATATATAAACTCTATTTCATTTAAAAAAGAAGAAGAAATAGATAGCTAATAGGATGCGATAAAAACATATAAATATTAATTAAAGGTTCTGATGTGTTTCCTTTGTGTCTGGAATATTTTCAGAAATTGATATTCTCTCTATGCCATAAAATGGAGATTGTTTATTGGTTTCTTTCCTTTAGCGTTATGGTTGGCATGGAGTGGCATTGCCCTAGTTTAACTTGACAATTGAGGAAATGATTTTCTCGCTTAAAGATATAAGGTTTTTATAGTCCATAACTAAGAAATATAAAAGACTTCAAGCTTCCCCAACTTATAATGTTAAGAGAGAAAATATTTTAATAATCGTAGATAAAATAAATTTGATTCAAATTTATTTTGTCAGTAATTTGTTTGAAAACTTTCTCTCAATTAAGAAATATGTTTTTGGTAAAATATGTTTAACAAAATTTCAATCAATATTTTATATTATATTTTGATCATAATTTATCTTTGATTAGTTTAATTAATTAAAAAATAGAATTTAAAATATTGATCGAAAAATTATTAGCATTTTTTTCTAAAAGTTTATTTATTGACTTTCTTACTTGTTATTGATTACTCTAGTGATTAAATCATGTTTCGATGAATTATTGGTTTTATCATTACAATTTTAGAAAGAAAAAGGAAAAAGAGGAAAAAAACTATTATTTAATACTATTATGAAAATTGATAGTGGTCGTTGGTGATATTAGTGATGTTGGCAATGACTATATGTGAATTGTAGGAGGAATTGGGCCTTTCATTTATGTCCCATACTAATTCATTAACTCTAATCAAAAGTTGGATTATTTACCCTAATAAAAAAATGCTATTGTGAAAACATGGACACCATTCATTTATCAAAATTGTAGCATGTCTCATTTTACAATTAGATTCGTGCATGCCCTGGAATCATTTAAATGTTGGGAGGATAAAATATGAAAGGTACTCCTTTTTACTCCGAGCCACGCATATTTTTTGCCTTGCCAGAGTCGTTGAATGATGTAACTTTAAAGTAAAAACACAAAAATAAGGTTAATGAATTGAGGCTTTGACAATCCATAAAATTAGGGAGAAATATTTTTGGAAAAAAATTAGATATTATTTATCCATTAACATTTTGGATTACAACATGCAATTCATGGAACTCTTATATAAATAATTTTGAAAGTACAAGGTGTACATCGGGTCCACTTTAAAATAAAATAAATGAAAGGATAATTAATGAAATAAGGCTTTCATAGTGTTTAAGACTGGAAGAATATTTTTAGAAAAAATGTATTATTACTTTTTAACCATTAATGTTTTGAATCACAACACACTGTCTATCATGAAGATGCATGTGAGCTGAAACATTTGTGGTTATATATATATATATATAGGTATAAAGGGTTTTTTCAAAAGGATAGATAGTGTGTTGTGATTCAAAACATTTGTGGTTATATATTATAGGTATAAAGGGTTTTTTTAAAAGGATAGATAGTGTGTTGTGATTCAAAACATTTGTGGTTATATATATATAAAACTATTAACATTTTGAATCACAACACACTATCTATCCTTTTGAAAAAACCCTTTATATATATATATATATATATATATATATATATATATATATATATATATATATATATATATATATATATATATTTTATTATTAGTAAAAAGGGTTTTGTTATAGCTTGGAATTGCACTCTTGTGAGAGAGTTCTTCAGGGTCCCTCACTTCTAGCTACAAGCATGGGGACAACCTTAGGATGTGGGTATCCTATGGTGAGGTTGAACCTCTAGACTTTTTTATGAAGCTAGTTTCTCAGGTGCTTCACTTCAATGCTTGATCTCACACTAAAATTTGTTGTCTGCTAAGGAAAAGGGGTAGGAGGATGACTGAAAAGAAAATCTAAGCTAAGGGAGGTGATGCACCAAAAGAAGTGATCCGCTTGGTCTGGGAAAAGAGCCAACTACAGATGAATCCAAACAGGACACAGGTTATTTAGGTTCTGTGTCAAGGCCATAGGCATGGAGCTTTTGCGTAGAGGTTGGAGAGAAGGCTTACACTTTGAAGGATAAAAAAATAGGTCTAAGGGAGACTATGAATTGGTAACACTTCAAAGGAGCTTGACACACAGACACTTCACGTAGTCTTGCACATAACTGAGAGGACTAAAAGCAAGGTGCTGGAAGAAATCACAGGTGATGAATAACATTCATACATTCTGCCAAATGAAACCAAATGTGCACACTTGTTTTAACTAGAAATTAAAAAGTCTTCCTTTTATTGCTTCAAAAGAGTCTTTTACAAAGCGATTTTTGCAGAGGGATTCTATCGCTAATCTAGAGATAATTTGCTTGGCATGAAGCCCTTTTTTTATATAGAAAAGGGGAAGACAGAAGGGGAAGAAAGAAGTTACCGATGGTGGGAAATCTGACATTGCACTTTGTTGTTTCCCCTTAATGCACCGCTCAGGATCACCATACAATACTCTCAATCCCCTCCCATCTTTACGACTTTCTTTGGTGCGTCTAAAAATTCATGCTGAGAGCAGCGAGAATGTTTCTTCTTGGCGTGATGCATTTAAGCATCGAACAGTGATTGCAGGGAATGAACCATGGCATATGAGAGCATTTATAACTTCCAGCTACCAGTCATTTAGACTCTCTCATGTTTATTGAACATCCTTGTGCCACTTGTCCTTTACTGATTGGCCCTTTTTGCTCCAATTATGTCACATGGCAACCTTCCATTCATTCCATCATGATTCTCACATTGTTGGACCAAGCTTAAGTCGAGCCATTGGAGAATCTTGATTTACTCTATGCAGAGTAATTCAGGTTCTTTGGCCTCTCCAACTTCGAACTTTCTCATATCCTTCACTTATAAAGCCTTTTAAGTAGAGTACTTGGAGAAACCCGATTTACTCTATACAGAGTAATTTAGGGTCTTTAAGCCTACTTACTTCGGGCTTGTCCATCTTGAAGTCTTCTCACTTTGTTGTTTCTCAAGCCTTAAGACTTTGGGCTTTTCAAACCTGATTACTTCTAATGGCTAGTCGCTTATCCTGATTTTGACGTCTATTGGCTCGTCATTTCCATTAGACACTTAGTATCGGGTTTATTTTTCAGTTGATTTCTTTCGAGAAAATCTCCTAAAAGATTTTTTTCAAACAATTTATCTGAAGGAATTCTTTTGGACTTTTTGTCCGCATTTGTCTTCAAAATTACCCTTCGGGCTTTTCACAATGGACTTTCCCAAAGGGTAAGAGACCCTTCCAGCTTTTTGCATGTCCCTTCGGACTCTCGTGAATGATCCTCCCAAAGGGAAATATACCCTTTAGGAATTTTGAAATGGTCCCTCTGAAGGGTAACATACCATTCGAGAAAATTGCAACTGTCCACTTGTAGAAAAAAAAGGCCTTTGAAAAAATTGAAGTGTACCTTTGGAAAAGTTGACTGGTCCCTTTTGCCCTAAAAAGCCCCTTCAGATTTTTTGAAAAAGACTCATCCCTTGAAGAACCTAAGAAGCACCATTTTTCAAGACCAAATCGGGTATGTCAAACCCCTTTACTTATTTCAGGGCTCTGATTGCTCACAACTTATGAAGTAATCAAGTAGTGCCCCTTGGAGACCCTGAAATACACTATCTATGAGTAATTCAGGGTTATAAACCCAAATTACTTCTACTTATAAAACATTTAGAAGCAAAGCATTGCTGGAAACCTAATTTGCACTGTGCCTTCAAAAACGTTGTCACTACTGGAAAACCCGAAGTCCTCCCAAAGACTTACCATTTTCTTGCTTGAAAGCTCCCTTTTTCATACTTAGGCAAACTTTGACATGTGGGCCAAAAAATGGCCAACAGGGTTTTTTTAAAGGGACCCAACCCTTTTACAACCACAAGCTAGGCCAAAAACTATTAAAAAAAACCAAATAACTCTCCAATACAACAATAGCCAAAGGGACAACAACCAAACATCAACACTTCACCCACAAAACACCTTCTTGAATGAGCAAAAAAGGCACAAAGAAAACAAAAGACAAAACTAAAAAGAGAGGTTCAATAAACCCTGAACCCAAAACACTAGCACCCCTTGAACAAAAAGCATAAAAAACAAAGAACTAATGAAAAATATTACCCAAGAAAATACCTCCTAAGGAAGGGAAGAAACTAAATAATCCAAAGGACAACCTGAAGAATTATCCATAAGTTGGAGTTGCTCTTCTTCCATGACGAGTAAGAAGATAATCTAAAGTCCATTGCACACCATCATACACCAAAGAATTCTCTTCCACTCTCAGAAGCTCTACCTCAGATCTGTGACCTTTCTTTTTAGAATTAGCTCCCACACCAACTACAATTTTTGAGAAGAAAGGTCTAGGAGGGGAGAAGTCTTCCTCATCCTTTAGAGGAGGTGCCAAAGAAGGGGCATGTAAAGATGCAACCTTGGGATCCACCTCCACAGGGTCGACACGAGCTTGATAAATTTGAAAGGAGGAAGGAGGATGGTAGAAATTTTCATGATTCCACCTTAAAAAGCCCTGGTCCAAAGCCCCCTCTTTATTTATCCAAATTTGCCATCCATAGGAAAGTGAATTCCATCGACATTTAGAAGGGCACCCAACCATCAATGTCCAAGAAGATTACAATGAAAGCAACAAAACAAGAGACCTCTGTAGTTAAGAAATTGAGTCCAAGAGCCGCGCGAGGAGAGCAGCCTCACTGAGTAGAAAAGTGGTTTAGAGAGATCCAAGAAAACACAAACTCTAACATATAAGGGCCAAAGGGTTGACATCGATTTTCACAAAGGACCCAACTTTATTCACTAGTTACTTGATGTTTTCCTCTTTTCTAAGCACTGGGGCAAATTGTGGAGTCTAATCCACATAGGAACAACCAAGATGGGCGCCAAATATGGATCGAAGAAGAAAGACCATGGGCGAAAAAAGAAACCACGACTCTTGAAAAGCTAGGTCCTAAAATACCACACAAACTCTGTGTCCCAGAGGTTCTAAAATTCCACCATGAAGAAACCTGGAGTAAGCAAAGAAAAAAGAGGAGTAATGTCGCTCCAAACCTTGACATCCCAGGAAAAAAGCTTCAAAACTGAAAAATAAAGATCCCACACACGTGCTGAAAAGAGATTTACTGCCCATTGACATCCCAGGAAAAAAGCTTCAAAACTGAAAGGAAAGATCCCACACACTTAGGAAAGGATTGAATGCATTCTTGCAGCCTACATACACCCAACGCTTCTTGGAGCTTATCTTAGAATCGACTGGAACAAGATGGGGGTCAAAGAGGCACTTAGGAACAACATAGCACTCATCAATTTGAAACACATTTCCACCTATCGCCCCAATTCTGCCGGATGAGGACTGATCGTTAAATATTAATAACATAGTTTTTCCAAATATCTTTTTCTAATTTATAACTAATAATTACAATTATTTTATTGTAACCACTATTATGAAAAATAATAAATGTACCTATCGTAAAGTGAGGGGTCAATTTTTAATTTATTGATGATGGGTTTCTACAAATTATTCAAACCTAATCCTGTATCTCTATTCAAAATTTGAGAACGTTTGTCAAATTTTTATTTGAGACTTAAAGTAATGGTTTTCAATTGCTAAGATTTATTTGATAATAATTATATTCTTTATAAATTTTTGTATGTTATATTAATATTCTTTCTTTATATTTCATATAATTTATTTAAAATTTTGATTGTTAAATTTTATTAGAAGATATAAATACTATTCGGTGAAGTTGCTCTTTTCACATGGTTTTTGGACTCAATTTATCAATTATGAAGGTCTCTTATTTTCTTGATTCTATTGTAATCTTTTTGGACATCGAATTGTTGGGTGCCCTTTTATACGTCAAAGGAATTCACTTTTTCGTGGATGAAAAGTTTAGAAAATGAAAGAGGGGGATTTGGACCAAGGCTTTTAGTGGCAGAATCATGAAAAGTTCTACCATCCTCCTTCCTCCTTTCTGATTTCTGCTCGTGTGGAGCCTATGGAGGTGGATCCCAAGGTTACATCTTTACCTTCCCCTTTTCCGGAACTTCTTTTGACAGATGAGGAATCTTCCTCCCCTCCTAGACCTTTGTTCTCGAAAATTGTAACTAGTGTGGGAGTTACTTCTAAAAAGAAAGGTCATAGATTTGAGCCGGAGCTTCCGAGAGCAGAAGTGGATATGATGGTGTGTAATGGACTCTAGATGATCTTCTTACTCATCATGGAAGGAGCGATTGTAGCAGAGGGATAATTCTTTATGTTGTCCTTTGGATTATGTGGTTTTCTTCCCTTCTTTAGGAGGTATTTTCTTAAGTAATCTTTGTCATTAATTCTTTGTTGTTTTGCTTTTCGTTAGAAGGGTGTTCGCAGTTTGGATTCAGGGTTTGTTGAACCTCTCTTTTTAGTTTTGTCTTTTGTTTTCTTTGTCCCCTTTCTCCTTGTTTAGAATGGTGTTTTGTGGGTGAAGTATTGATGTTTGGTTGCTGTCCTTTTGACTATTTTTATATTAAAAAGTTATTTAATTTTTTTAAGATTTTTAGCCTAACTTATGATTGTAAAAAGATTGGATCCCTTTAAAAAAAACCCTTTTTACCAATAATAAAAAACATGAATACTGTCTTACAACCACCAAATTTAATCCTTTTTAAATTTAAGTATATTAAAATAATATTTTAAAAATAAAAATAAATTTTAAATATATTATAAAATTAACATGTCCTTAAATTTATAAGGTATAATCAACATTTGTTGAAACCATGGAAGGAGAATAGGAACATATAGATCCACATCATCTAATTGATATATTGTCCACGTTGAGACAAAACTATTAATAACGTATTTAATTTTATAAAAAAATAATATAAAATAGTTGAAAAACTTTTAATTATTTAAAATAATTTTCTTTCAAAAATTACTTTTTATTATATTTGTAAATACATTAACAATAATATTTGAATAGTATTTATATTAAATTATATTTTATAAAGTTAGAATTTATATTTATAAAATAAATTTATTTATTGTATTTTTTCTATATATTTATTTTATGAAATATGCATTAATAAAATATTTGTTATTTAATATATATTTCATATGTATATGTATATATATAGGTCGCTACCATTTCCACCCATGGATAATTTTACAAATCTGTTATAACAATAATTTCATTGTGCCAGCCATTAATGGAGTTGATAAATGGAATGCTATAGATCCCTCTATATTTTCTCAGAACTCTTCACCGCAAAGCCAGAATTGGAGATACGCGAGATAGTGCAAACTGTGATTGACAAGAGGAGAAAGGACCTGGCAATCGGTTTAGCTTCATCGAACACACTGGGGAGCAGGGCTGCATATTTACAGATGAATTATATATATATATATATATTTAGGTATACAATATCATATATATATATAAAACAGTTATACAATAGTAATATATATTTAGGTATACAATAGTTATAAAATATTATTACTAATAATATATCATATTATTATCATATATATTTTAATTATATATATTATAGAATTATTTAACTATTTTACTTTATAATATAATAATATAGTATATATCACTGTAGTATTATATGGGGTTAGTTATTATATCGATTTACACAGTTTCATTTTACAAAATCTTGTTTTATGTAAATTATATCAAAGCAAAGTTGTGACATTTTAGATTTGTTGTTTTATATTGTTTATTAAAACCTGAGAATTTACATCATGCTTAAGAACATATGAAAACACCATACTCATATCCCTAGAAGAAAGGGCAAGGACATACAGACCATGTAAAAAATGAAAGATTTAAAAGTGAGATGAGTGGTGATGGTGAGGAGCAATGACAAGGTATTTCTAATGATATCATATACCAAGGGGCCCATATCGAACACAGTACTTGGATTTAGGGAAGTACTTGGATTTATATGACTTGCACACATTACAAGGGGGTACACAGTGTTCAGGGTAGTGGGTTTGTTGATTGGATGTTTTATATTGTCAAGGGTTGAAGAGGATGACATGAGTCTAATTTGATTACACAAAGGCTCCACATCTGATGTATATCATACACCAAGGGTCTCATATCAAACACCAGACTTGGATTAAGGGTAGCGGTTGGATTTATATGATTGGCACCCATTGCAAAGGGGCACACAATGTGCAGAGTGGCAAGTTCTTTGATTGGATATTTTATATTATCAAGGGTCAAAGAGGACATCATGAGGCTGATTTGATTACATGAAGACTCCTTGTTTGATGCGCAAATCAAATTAACGATGTAATGTTATTGATGTGAAGACAAGACATTGAGGTTCTAAAGTCTATATTATAACTTATGTTTGTCTATGATACTAATATATTGACACCCATATAAATTACATTAGGGTTAAGAACATATAGAAACACCATACTCATACCCATGGAATAAACTGCAAGGCCATACAAAACTTGCAAGTGGTGAAAGATTTCAAAGTGAATTGGGTGGTAATGATGAGGGGTAATGATAGGGTGGTGGTGTAATACAATAGATGTGGGGAAAATACGTTGAATTTATGCGTAGTTGGTGATACAACACTCCACTAATGAAAAGAAAATAATTACAAAAAAAATATCAAAACACAAAAACATTTGAAGACTTGACTTCAAACAAGTTAGATACAGTAGAAATACAAAACAAAACATTATTTTCCTCTTCTTTGCAGCAGCTCAAATCACTATGACCAAAAGCTGGTGATAGAGGTGGACTAGACTCCTCCATTGTAGGCAAATTTGATAGAGCCATGTTTCTATGACGTGGAGCCATGTGGGGCAATGCTATTGATAGGTGGAAGGTTATAAATAAAAATACATATGTGTCGTAAAGTGAAGGCACATTTCTATGATTTGCACTCATTTAGTATAAAATATAATATATTACTACATTATAATATAATAATAGTATATAATATAGTACGTATTGCTATATATAATATATATTAGTAATTTGTACAATATTATATAATATATTAGTACATTATATTATAATAATATGATATAATATAGTACATAATATTATATATTAATATTATTTATTATTAAGTATACATATTATATATAGTTAAATATTATTATTACAATATACTTTATTTATATTAATATCACAATAATAATAATTAGTTGTATCAAAAAATTTGAGAAATCATAGCAAGGTGACACAAAACTTGAATGTGGAGAAAGATTTCAAAGTGAGCTCGACGGTGATGATGAGGGGTAATGTCAGAGTATTCTATATGGAATCATACACCAGAGGGCCCATATCATACACACTCCAATTTCAAGGCAGTGATGGCATATTTTATTGATGATTTTATATTTGATTACGAAAAGACTTGACATTTGATGTGTGGATTGAATAAAAAATATAATGATGTTGATGTGGGGGCAATGCATTGAAGTTATGGAGTTCATCTTGTTCATTCATCACTTGCATAAATCCTTAGATTACAACATGTGTCAGGCCAAGCAACACAACTAGTGTTATGTGAGCAGTTCAACAGATATTTAATCTAACACTGGGGTGGTAAGATTCGACATGTTGGCTCTTCAGTTGACATCATATGGTTAAAAGGGGAATATACTCCAATAATGAAAATAAAACACTTACAAAAATGTCCCCAAATTTAAAAATCTTTAGCTCCCATGCTAATGCCACTGTCATGGCCACTACCACAACTGGGGCCATCTAAATTTCCACCAAGCCCAACAACACTACCTAAATCTCTATCAAGTCCACTATCGCCTCCCAAATGAATACCAACATCTTTGCCTAAACCTATATCAAATTATGATGATGAAGGGCAATGACACGGTATTTTAGGTGATATCGTAAACCTGAAATCACATGTCGATTATGATGAGGAGCAATGATAGCGTATTTCAAGTTATATCATAAAAACATGGGGATCATATCATAAACCTTTCCCGAATTACATGACCTACACCCATTATAAAGGGGTCTATATCTTGTAAGGTGGTAGAATCTTATATTGACTATTTCCTATTTGATTACGGAAGGAGTCCACGTATGATGTGTGAATCGAATCAAAAGTATATTTTCATTGATGTGGGGGCAATAAATTTAGGTTTTAAAATCTATCTTGTCATTTTCATTGAGGTTGAAGTGAGTATTGAAGCTTTTGCAAAGTGCATGCCACATGGGTGCATAAGGGGGTAGCATTGGCGATGCAATGCGAATGTCATGGTGGAGGAGTATGGGTTGAGAGAAAAGGTGGTCAATTAACAATTGGTCCCAAGTGGTAGGTAGGGTTGGTAGGATTAATTCTCACGCATTAGGGGGTGTCCACAACATATTGTTAAAAGGAGAATATACTCCAATAATGAAAAGAGAAAAATTACAAAAAAAATATTGAAAATAAAAAATCTTTAGCTCCCATACCAACACCACCAGCATGCCTACTACACCAACCAAGACCATCTAAACTACCACCAAGCCTGATAGCACCACCTAACCCTCTATTGATTCCATTTTAGCCTCCCAAAACAACACCAACACCTTTACTTAAACCCAATACACCATCCAAACCATCTCTATCTCCCCTACCAAGCCCTGAGCCAGCACCCAAACTGCCATCAACACCTTTGCTAAACCTAGAGATGCTACCCAAACCACTTTCAAAACCTCCACCAAAGCATCCACCACCAAGGCATGATGTGTGAAGAGGTGAGTCAAGTGGTGATGGGGAGGGGAAACAATATACTACAACATATCTAAATTTATGGGTGTTAGATTTACACGACTTGCAACCATTACAAAGGAGTATGCAGCATGCAAGGTGATAGATTATCTGATTGGACATTTTTTATTATCAAGGTTCGATGAGGAAAACAAGAGTATGATTTGATTTCAATAAGGTTCCACATCTGATGTGAGACTCAAATTAACACTACAGTGTTATTGATGTGGAGACAAGACATTGAGGATTCAAAGTCTATATTATAACTTATGTTTGTCAACACTCCCAATATATTGACACCATAATCATACCCATGGAATAAAGTGAAATGTCATATGAAACTTAAAATGGTGTAAGATTTCAAAGTGAGTTGGGCGGTGATGATGAGGGGCAATGACAAGGTATTTCAGGTGATATCTTACACTAGAGGGCCTATTTCATACATATGCCTTGACTTCAGGGCAATTATTATATTTACATGAGTTACACCACATACAAAGGGGTTTGTTGTTTGCACGGTGGTGGGATTTGTTATTGACTATTTTATATTTGATTACAGAAGGATTCCACGTCCGATGTGCAAATCAAATCAACAATGCAATTTCACTGATGTGGGTGAAATAAATTGAAGTTTTAAACTTTGTCTTGTTGCTTTCATTATGGTTGAAGTGAGTACCAAATATTTTAAAAAGTGCATGCCATATGGGTGCATAATGGGACATCATTCATGATAAAATGTGAATGCTATGATAGAAGAGTCACCAGTTCAGAGAAAAAAGTGTTTGATTGGTGATCAATCGTAGGTGTTAGGGAGAGTTGGCAGGTTTAATTATCAATTAATAGGGGGTGTCCACATCATACACTTAAAAAACTTACCAAAAAAATCACAAAAATGAAGTGTTTGGGTTTTATTTTATGGACTATTGACCTTATAATTGAAAATTTTGAAACAAATTAGTCTTTTTATTGGTGGTGAATTAGTCTTTTCATACATAGAGATTGTGAAACAAAACCTAATTGGCAAAGATAGTAGAGTTTTTCAGGCATGGAAGGATGAAAAACTATAGAAAAAAGGAAGGTGATCCATACATATTTGCACTAAAAACTGTAATGACCCTACATAAATAACTTAATGCAAACTTCAAGATGTTGAAGCTTCTCCACATTTTTAGCTTTAGCATTTTATGTAGGTTTCCCTGGATGCTCAACACATGTCTCTCTTGCGTTAAATCTTTGACCTAAGGCTTCCACTACATTCTAGCTACCTCATCGATTCTTGATCAAACACGGACATGCCACATGACATGATTACAGGACTTGGCCCTTCAGAGCTCCTAAAGATTGTATTGACCTTAAATTCCTCCTTCGTCTCAATTGAACATGATGCAAACACATGCACAAATATTGGAGAGGGGAATATCCAAGAGGCTTGGTTGGGATTCGGTTAATACTTGATCAATATATTTCATCAATTACTTAAGGATCACATGAAATGTTAGATGAGGATTATATGATTGGGGTCGAACCAAAAGACTTACACAATTTAAATTAACTCTTCAGACCTGTGCAACAAACAACAAGGTAATCGAGTTAGTCATTATTACTGCAAACACGATAATTGATCACTTTCAAAAAAAACACAAAAATCAAATATACATTTATTTCGGCATTACTTGCACCCTTGGGGCAATTGCTAGTTTATATCATCTTTATTTATGATGCTATACCTACTTATAAAAAGGCGAGTTGTGGTTTTATGTGTGAAATATCACCATTTTAGTGGAAATGACCCTATCTATAATATGATTTAATAGTTGTGAATAAACATGTTAATATAAGTATTAATTTTGAAATAAAGTGGTCTTAATAGTTATTTAGTTTAGAGATTTTATGTTTTATAGTTCTGATATATGTAAAAAAAAAATTAAAAATATTGTGTGAAGAATTTTTTATTGATGTTGTTCAACATGTATTTAATAATAATTCTTAAGAGTCAATCACAACATACCACATATGTTGTATAGGTATTGGATTACTATGAATATATTTTAGGGCTAACTTATTTTGTACTAAATCATGTCAATTTTTTTCCTCCTATTTAATACACAAAACAAATATAATAGATTAAGGACACTATAATCCAATTAAGTAAAAATTTTCATTTAATATTTAAACATCTTTCAATACATCTATTAGAATATAAACATAGGGTTCATAGGTATTAGTCATTTCCTCTATATTGAAACCTTTTTGTAGTCATAAAATTATTTTAATTTCTAGTTAATAAAGATTATAATAGAAGGTAACACGTATGTCAAGCTATTTATTAAGATATAAATCTCAATAAATATTAAAAATAAATGAGGTTAGGCTTGGTTTGAATTGAGAAATAAATCCCAACAAAAATAATAAAATATTTAAGATTTTTATTACATGGGTAATTTCATAAGAAGCCCCGTTGCTTTATCTTTATGAGCACAATCTAAATGCAATGAGTGTTGAGTTTACCATTCATACTCATAAGAGATAGGGTCTTACGAACCATTATTTATGAAATACAAGTTAATGTAGGTTGAGTTGAAACTAAGTATCTAAATCCATAAATCATACCATATAATTTGATGCACTATATAAAGCCACAACCTCTAAAAATTTAAAAACCTAGGGAGTTCCATAATGAATAGTTCATAAGGAACTACACTTTCTCAAGGTTTTTCAAATAGGGTCACAAGCTATGTGGTATTGATTGTAAGGGAAACTTTTTGATTAAGTGTGCTTGAGCTAAAGTAGTATTGGCATGGATGGCCTCATGATAACTCCTTGTGCTTCACTTGTATAAGCATCACCTGAATGCAAAGAGTGTTGAGTAGACCATACCTACTCAAGAAAAATGGGTTATTGTGAATCACTACCTTTAAAATACAAAATTACACATATGAATCTCAAAATAATATCACATAATAATAATTATAAAATAATTAAATTAAATATTAATTATTTAATTTTTTTTATAATATTAAATTATTATTCTATTGATTTGTAAGATGTGACGTGTACCATTTAAATATTTGTAGTAATTATTAGTCCCGAAGGGAGACTATAGGATTCAATAAATTTTAACAAGTTATTATTCCATTATTTTTTGGTCGTTTAGAGATTTTTATTTTTTGTGCTTAAATATATACATAGCTTTTGAATAGCCAAGGTGCATGCTTTTCAAGTATTGAAATAAAATACTATTTTTACTGAGTTGTGATTGGCCCAAATATTTACATGTTAGTGGTGGCCTCACATGGTTTGAGGTGAACTTTAATGTTATTCGTCTTATGACAATATGCATGATAAATCACTATCAACCATTTTGAACAAGCCATGCATAGCTAGACAATGTCGAATTTAAAAAGGTTTTAAGGAGCCACACACAACCATTAACTCCAAGAGAGAGAATTATTTTGGAAATATTTAAAATATTAAATAATATATATACCCATTGTATTATACCTTCTACTTTGATACGTAGGGAATGCATTGTATAATCATGTCACTTTAGTCATTATCACCTTGAAATTATTGCACAAAAACTATGGGCAAAGAAGAGGGATGCAAATATTATAGTGGTTATTTTTTAAAATTGTTTTCCTTCAATGAATGGGTTCATATGTTACATGTAAAACTACAAGTTTTCACAGTGGGGTCGAGGGCTTCATTTGAACATTGTGGAACAAATTACATCTTTACTATGAGCCAGACTATGGTGGAAGGCCTGAAAGAGTCTGAAAATGTAGAAAGAGGGATGCTATCAAAAGAAACATATTTTGTATTTGAAGCACCTCCAAATTTTATGATAAAGGTACTGTGATTTTTCATTTGAAATCTTTTCAGTACTATTGTGTTTTCCCCACATTCTAATTATGGAGTTTAGTTGTTTCTTATTTAAGGGTTTATATTATTGATAGTGAAGTTGTTTCACCATTTTTTAATTATTTTTATGAATGAATTGGGAAATTGAACATTTGCTAGAAAATCAATCAACATGAAGTTACAGGCAACAACCTCTTAAGACACAAGGATTTTGACCTTCAAAAACTTGGGATTGGTGGCCTTAGTTATCAATTCATAGATATATTTTGAAAAGCATTTGTCTCCAAGGTGTTCCCCCCGTAGGTTACAAACAAGTGTGATATTAACTTCTGTTATGTTGGGTCCTTTTTATTCCAATATTTAATGTTTTTATAGAGGCCATTACTAGACATGACTAAATATTTTAGTAAGAGCTTTAAATTATTTATTTGTATAGGTTGGGTATAAATCATGTCAAAATAATGCTCCATTTTGGGCGTCTTTGTATAGGGAAAACACTTATTGCTTGCCAAATAGGAAAGATGCTTAATGGCTATGAACCAAAGGTGAGCAATTATTACCTTGTTCTTACTATAAAATCATAACATATGTTTTAGCTCTTCAATAGTCTCAATAATAATCCCAATGTTGTTGATGGCAAACATAATGTTCAGACTTTAATTAATCTCTTATTTTTTTATGTAAATGTATTGAACAATTGAGTTCTATCTCTATCTTACTCATTACAAATAAGATTACTATTTTTATCTTGATTGTTGATTTACCTCTGAAACTCAAGAGATGCATCCTACAACCATATCAACTAGGAATTTTGGTTTGGATGGGTGTATGGGTGTTTTAAAAACATTGATAGTTGATGGTTTTGTAGATATGTCTTATTAATAATAAAAACTAATAAATAGACAAATGTAACACATGAAACTAGCATTATAAATCAATTTTTTCTAAGGAGCCAATGCAATAAAAATGTTATGGATCTGATATGCATTGAGAGGTATCCAAAAGAATTAGGGTCCCTATATTGCTACAACATAAGTGTAAGAACATAGGGTTTGGCTCCTTGAGTCTTTTGGATATCTTTCGATGATATTAGATAGATACTAATATGGATTCTATGCTCTTTATATTTATATGGAATCTTAAAATATGTACAACTAATATTCACATCAAAACATTTAGCAAACTATAAGCATATACATAAGAATCCAACTATTTTGATATCTTTCTTCCTTAAGCCCTAGATAGAAGCATTTCCAACTCTTGAAATTTTTTCATAAGACTTCCCTAAAAAATGTGACAAGTGAGTTATGATGAAATTCTGAAAACTATGACTGACAACATCAATGGGTACTACTCCTTCCTACATAACATTCACCACTTCTTGGGAGTTGTAACTTTGTGGGTTCAACAATGTTATATCTTTCTTATAGTTTTACAACATTGAGCTTCTTTTGCATATATTGAACTGGCATTGTGTGTGAAACATAATCACAAAATATTGAAATATTGATTGAGTCATGCTTACCAACCATAAAGTTTAAAATTTATAAGAGTAATGGAAATAATTGAGAAATGAAAATATGAAAAGACCAAGTCTTTCAATATTGTCGAGTAATATGGGTCCGTATTTTTCCAATTTCTAAGAACGAGTAACATATTTGTTTTATCTATATTCTCTTTGTTGAAGATGATAAAATTATTATTTTTATCTCTAGATGGTAAAATATGTGTTTTATTAAATATAAATTATTGCATATAACTACAAAAAAACTAGGTACACTAGGGACACTAGAACTGATTTGCAAATCCAATCTCTAATACCTAAAGTGGGCAGAGTGAGGCAGTTAAACAACATACACCATAATGCAGTTATAATTAGATGTAGTTTAGGTAAAAATTAGAGGGAAAACCATAATTGTATAGGTATCTTGTGCTAAGAGACATCATTAAATCCATTAATTTATTTCAACATATGTTAAAGTTAGGACATATATAGTAATTTGAGTTTAACTAGCATCTCAATTTAAATAAGCATGACATTGTCCCGATCTTAAAATTTGTCAAGGGAATGTTATACCTATAGATCAACTTACATGGATGGTATAATGGTTTTGGTTTGTACTAAATTGCTTTTCAGGATATATCAATGGAATATGAATACTTTTAATAGTCATGGTAATTGTGTAGTGTTGTGGTTTACTACGAAGTTGAATGAGTATTTTGTAATAGTTTTTATTGTTTTACAAGATTATTCTTCATAAAATGTCAGCATGCAATTTTTTTTTTAAAGTATAGATCTATGTTATTTTATTTAAATCTCTTTTGCCTTGCAATCTTTGTAACACCTCTGTTATTAAAGCCATATCCAAGCAAATTGTGATTCATGTGTATGATGTTAGATACCTTATTTCTAATTCCATGATTTTAGATAATCATGCACCGTACACTAAAGTTGGTTATTTTGAATTATATATATATATATATATATATATATATATATATATATATTTCAAATCCTAATTTGATTTCGTAATTGCCCAATTTGTAGGTTAGACTGTATTATGGTTACAATTTGCTAATATATTATATGGATGTCTTAGACTTGGTAATCACTAATTTTGTTGGACATTTGCCAACTTAACGCTAAGATATACCTATTTTTTATGGTTTTAGGCTTAGTTTTTGGCATTATCTTAACCATGCTAGATTTTATTACTTTTATTGATCTTCCCTACTTTTGGAACTAATATGATTACAACTTGAATACAAAAGCATTTGAATGGACCTTGACAAGAAAATATGCTATTAAGATGAGCTTCTGTAGTAACCTTGTCATATATACAAAACCTCATTCAAATTCTGCAAAATGCCTAAACAAGCCCAATAAAACCTCAACTATTTCTCATTCCTCTCGTAGGGACTTGATGCCTTGCGCCCTTGTTAAAATGGTCATTGTCATTCTTTAAAGTCTACCATGCTTCATTAGTTTTTATATAAGTATTTATTTATGAAGTGCTAATCAAAATATTATTACCAACATCATAAACATATTCTATCTTCTTATCCTCCATGAATGTTAATTATGAAATCCAATCAAATAATTAAGAGATATGAAATATATAAGATAATCTTGTGGAAATTTTTGTAAAAATAAATATTTTGAAAATGAAATTATTTAAATTATTTTAGTTCTTGAAAATTAAGAAGTATAAAGAATAGTATCATAGGTTGTGGTGTAACATTTAAGTGGATGAATTTATATTGGAACAACCCAAGTTCAAATTTATCTAAAAATTATGTAACCTAGTGCAGGAGATGCATGATTGATATGTTGACTGATATACACATGATTAGCATGTGGGCCTATTCAATCCCTCATTAAGAAATTAAAAAAATAAGTTTAAAGAATTTTTTTTTGTTTGATTCTTTGCTACCTCTTGGCAGTTTGGCAAGGTGGCCTACTCTACGTTTATTTCCATATTTATCATTTCATTATGAGGTAGGGATTAGTTTTAAATTAATACCTTTAGGTATACGACCTCCTCCTACACACCCTAGTGTTTTCATCCTTTGTAATTACTCCCTATTTTAACCTTTTATGGATTAGTGTACATAAATTATATGTTTTTAAAGAGCTAAGTATAGTAAATGAGGGTATAAATATGAAATAAACATAGCCACTCATTTATTACATAATTGACTAAATTTGACCTTTTTAAAAATAGAAATGAATAATGCAAGTAAGAACTTAGATGGAACTTAAGATGGATGATATAGAGGCTAAAAATTGAGGCAAAGGCTAGTTTGTGTGTCACAAACAGGATCTAGGTGTCAAAACCCCTGTTGGATAGTAGCACCCTAATTGGATAATAACACCATGTGGTGATAGTGTCCCAATTTTCGTGCTAGTTTCCTCTATGTAAGACTGTCTTAAGCTTTTGGGTGTATCCATGTCTGAATTTGTAAGCTTTTGGGTGTACATGTGCACAAGTTTTGAAACCATATATATTCCCTATTTTGATTGAATTTGTGAGCAAACCCTAATCCTCCAGTTACTAGGGCATCTGGTTGATAGAAGCTAAAAAGTGTATTTGTTAGTGGGGTGGCTGGACATCCTCAATACTGTGCTATGAAGAGAGTTTCCTACATACCAATACTCTAAAGAAGGATCAAGCATGATGTATTTATCCCCATTTAAGTGATGGTACAAGTGTAAGTGAAGATAGTGTTGTAGTTGACTTGAGTGTTTTGAATGTGTTTGAGACTATAAATCTGAGTAATCTGAGCTAGAAATGTTGTATATTGTAGTATGCAAAAGTAGGGTAGAATAGGGATTGATAACCTTAATTGTGCACAACTCATTCTAAGTTTGCATATGTAATTTGCATCTTATTTCCATCTAGTAGTTAGAAGGCTAAAATTCATGTATTTATACTATTCTAGTTCTTGTGCAAGTACTAAAAGAGGTCTAGGCTAACCTTAGGAGGTTTAAGATTTGAAAAGATATCTATTTGTGAAAAGAGAAGGGAAAGGACAACAACACCATTATTAGGACACTGGCACCATGTGGTGATATTGTCCCTATTATGGTGCTAATGTCCAAGTGGTAGAACACTAGGCATGAAGGTTTAGTTTGCTACTACATTAGGGATGAATAGGGACACCTGTGGTCTATGCGAAGACTAGACAAATGTGAAAATAGGCTCTAAGATAGGTCTAGGGATAATCTAGGGATAAGTGGTCTCAAGTAGCACTCTTATCACTTAAGTGTCATTTTTAGGTGATTACATTTCCCCCCTTTATTATAGAAATGCAACAAAGTGTAATGACCAAGAAAAAATAAAAATAAGTGTACTTGGACTTACCTAAGAAGTAAAGCCCATGAATCTAGGTCTGAATATGTGAAGCATGTTCTAATACATGTCTTGCAAGTGAAACGTACATAAATCAGTCCTTACTTAAGAGATATCAAAAGCAGAAACAAAATTGAGTAAAGATGTAAAACTAAGTAAAGGGATAATAAAGAAGAAAGGAATTAATACACCTCATTAGGTATGTAAACCAATGCATAAACTTAGTGATAACCTATGTGTGTGCGTGTATATAGTGATCGATTTATGAATATCTTGGATTGAGCTAATGGCTTGCTCAATCCTCATGTGTGGGTGACCCAAGAATCTAATTTAGTTTTGACTCCATCATTACCCACCCTTGCTTGGTGGATCATGGCCTGTGAATAGCTTGGATTAGAATGAAGGTGTGTCTAACCCTGTCATGTAGGTCACTGAAGAACTCAAATAGACTATGAATCCATCATTACCTATTCATGTGTATTAGATTCATCTAAAATTGAAACTGTGCGATGTAATTGGAAATGTCTAACTAGAAATGTCAACTCATGACCATTTGGGTATATTAGGCAGCTCTGAGTCACTCAAGAATGATAACCACTATAGATGGATTAAGGCATGAAATTGGTGTGTAAATTTGATGTTAGATGTATACAACATAGATAATGACATGTAATTTATCATTCTATATGATCAACCGATGTGTAAGTGAGCATATAGAAACAATGTGCTACTCATATGCCTAAAAATCTAATATCTGAGCATATGGATTTTGGATTGAGTTGTAATAATATGTATTTGAGTATCTAAACTAAATATGGAAATCATCATGCCACATATGATTCCCCCAATCTAAGCAAACCTGTAAAAATATGAGCTAAACTAGTTTGAATCTAAGTAAAATTATTAAATCTATAATTGAACTTGTGCAAACTTGGACTATACCTGTTGCACTTTTCTATCCAATCTAGATTTTTTTGAAACTGAGGCTACTAGACAGTAGTGACATATATTGGATAGTAGTGCCATGTGGTGCGAATGTCCCAGTTTGGGTGCTAATGTCTTAATGCTATGATTTTTGTTCAAATATATTGATCTTTGTGTCACTATTTTCTCATTATGTTTACTTGAGTCTGATTTCTATAATCTAAGCCTATGTGTTGAAAAATATATTGTGAGTGCATTACTAGAGCTTGATCTATTTAAGAAACCTTGTGAATGCCCCTATTTTGAGGGGAGTTTTTGAGCCTATGTAAAAATTGTAATCAAAAGAAAAAGCTCTACAAGATGTGTGTTAGTCAGAGTGTATATGATATATGTGTTATAATTCAATATAATGTGCATATATAACATCATAATGTAAGACAATCTTAGCATAATTTTGTAATGTGTGATGTATTTTATATCTAACATTTACAAGGCTAACAAGATAGGTATAAAAATGTATGTAACAAGAAATCTAAGTAAAAACTGAGTAGCTACCTAGGGGATGGGGCATGGTGTCCATCACGACACCCAATTAGGAAGGGGAGATGCATGAGGTATCTCATGTAATATAAAAATGGAGTGTGTAACAAGTAAGAGGCAAGTGTCATGCCATGATGCATACAATAAAGCATACATATAACACACATGAGGCATTCAAATTAGGTCAAGGGGCCACAATACAAGGGGCATGGGCACATGTCACTAAATCTGGAAAAATAATACATATAAGGACATGTTCAAATGTCCATGCACATAAGCAACAAGCAAGTTGGCTTAGAACCACATAGAAAGACATGTTTAAATGTCCACATACACAATCAAGAAGGCACATAGGACATGGTAACATGTCCAAAGCATACATACTATGAAGAAAAGTGGTGTAGATCCAAAGAGCAATGACATATTCAAATGCCCTCGAAGAGAAGAAGTATATAGATAAAATCAAGTCTAAACTAGGAAAGCTAGAAATGAAAGTATGCATGAACATGTAATACAAATCTATGTAAGAGATAAGATGTACATATGCTAAGTCTAAAGTAGTAATAATGAACAAAAGATCTAATTAAGTGTATCATGATCAATATCAAGATATAACAATGATAAATTTGTGATGTAGAGTATATGAAGATGGAACTTGGTAATCAAAACTGTGTATGGGGTGCCCTCAAATGGGTGAAGTTATCAAATGAAGAACCCATGTATCAGTTTATATGCCCCCAATGGGTAGATAATAACAAATTTGGATCAGTCTAGTGGACCTGAGTGTTGTAGCAATCTAAAGCACTCAACAAGAACAAGTGAAGTATGTATGTATGATAAATTAGATTATACTAAGATAACTAGCATATGTAGTGTCTGTAAAATCTAAGAAATGTAAACTTGGCAATGCATACAATCTATAATTTTGTGTTTTTTGAGTAAATATTTGAATGTTTTTGTGTTTTTTGAAATATTATATTATTTTGGATTTTTTGGATATAAGCTATGTACAAGCAACATGAAAATGAACTATGTACAAGGAGAAATAGAGAATGAAAATATGTCTAAGTAAATACTGGAAATAAATGAGATAGTATATAATCAAAGTGCAATGTCTCTATATACCTAAGAGCACATCCATGGGATGTGGATAATCGAATAGTGGATTAGGTGGGAGGTTATCCAATGTCAGATACTAAATCTATTTGAACTCAAATAAGTCCTCATGATCATGATTGTCATACCATTTTGTATGTATTAGTGGAGCCTTATCCTTGGCATTAGTCTTGATTTTGTGCATTCGAATAACATGTTTATCTACTATGTAAGATGCCTCTCATGCAGTCCTAGGGTAAACCACATTAGACCATAGAGTATTTGTATGAAACCTTTGGTTCTCCTCTATGCCATCATGTAAAATGTGAACCCTGTGTCCCTCATGACTAAATGTCAAACATTTGTCTAATCGATCAACTATGGCATCCATCACCTATAACCATATACTACCAAGTGTAATATGTACATGAGTGCCTCTACTCATGATAAAGAATAATGTGTTGGCCACATGAACTAGTAGTGTGATATATCCATTGGAATCTTGATAATATATGGCATGTTGTAGCTCATTTTATTGATAGCTTATGTGTTGTAAAAATGCCAAAGTACAAGTATTAGGATCATAATCCTAATTTATAGCCACATGGGGGATGTATCTATTTGTAACAAAAATATGGATAGTCAATGGATCATTCCTTAAGTATTTGTGTCAATGATGACTTTGTTGTGGTGCTTGTTGTAGATGATTTTTGAGCTCTATAGATTAAATCATGAAATTCAACCAACCCAAATGTCAAACCACTAAGTAAAGTCTAAATCCATTAAGATCTAACTATAATTAAATGAATTAAATATTCAATCCTACACTGAAATCTTAAATCCTAAATGCTTTAAACCATGCTTAAATGGATTCAAAAAAAAAGAGATTGGATTATGATTACCTTGACTCAGAATTTTAACATTATGATGCTTGATTAGAGATGTTGATAATGGATGTTGGACTTATGGACTAGCATGGATTGGTTATGAGAATGATATATTACCTTCCATGGAGGATGAGTCTTGGTTAAATAGATTGTGGAGGGAAGATCAAGGGTTAATATTTGAAGTTAGATGAGGAGATCCAATGGATGAGGATTATCCAAGGAATTTCAAATTCCTTGGAAGCCTCTAGATTTAAAGGCTTCTAGAGAGGGATGCTAGGTTGTTGAGGATTATAGAATCCTCCAATTATAGAATCCTCTTAGGGATTTATTAGGCTTAGGAGATGGAATTAGATAGGGATTAGGTGGATGATTAGGGATTAGGGGTGTAGGAGATCCTAGGCATAGGCTAGTAAGTTGGCCATTGGGAATTTGAAATTCTCAAACAAGAGGTAAGTGGGATTAGGATGGGATAATGGGGATTTAGGATAAATTAATGATGGAATAGGATTAGACTAAGGATAGTGAATGAATAATTATTGAAGGGGGCTATTAGATAAATGGACTAGAAAGAGGGGATAAATTAACAGAGTTAATTAGAATAAAATGAGATGAACAAAATTAGTATCAATTAATAAGAATATTAGTGACAATAATGTAGGTGAGTAGATTTAGGTGTATATATTTTGCCCCTATTTTAAAGGGAATTATGAGTGGAGTCAAGTGGAAGAATTAATGTTCTTTCAAATAAAAACCATGTCATGGATGAATTTTAGTAGATGGTGTTAATGGGTATGATTCCCCCTCGAGGGGACATGCGAGGAAGAATGAGATGGATGACCACTCAAAATAAGAAACGATGGGTGGGATGCCATGGATAGATGAGGGGATGGGATACAAGATGTGGGATAGAAAATGAATAAGATGAATTTGACTTGAGTAGTGAGCTACAAATTGATGATGCCCCTAACAAGGACACATGCACAGGGAGTAGATATTATGGGTGTCACAATTGTTGACACATCCTAAGGGGGAATCAACCATAACATGATGATGATAGGAATAAAGGGCGATAAGATTTATATGTATCCCAAGCAAGTATGTATGCAAGGGAGACCTATAGGCCAGGACATGACTTATTTGATAAGATTAATGATGGGTGTAGTTTAAAGATAAAAGTTGATCAATATGATGTAAAAGAGAAATGATATGATTGAGGAACCAAAAGATATGATTGTATTACATGAAATCAATGAGTCATAATGTGATTAATAATGATGATTCCCATAATAAGGACACATGCAAAGGAGTGATAAATTGACCAATCAGTGATTGATGTAAGGATGGATGTGGTGATTTTTTTAGGCCCAATTGATAGGTACGAGCGATTGATGGAAAAGTTTAAGAAGATGATGATGGGGATGGTGATTGATCAACAAATTGATTGATGAATGAGTTATGTTATAGATCAATGATTGGAATGATGAAAGATTCGAGGATGATGAAATATGGGAGAGAGATATGTGATGATGGACGATGAGGAAATAAGAGATAGTGGCTAAGCTACCTTTGGGAATTGAAAAGTGGCTAAGTGCTACCTACATAGTCCTAAAGGGACCTCAGGCCAATGTAGTTTTGACTTAGGGATAAATGGTAAGTGATAGAAGAGATGGTATGGATTAGTGATTAGAGGATGATGTTAGTGATTAGAGAATATGACTCAGATGATGAGATGAAGATGATAAATATGAAAGATGGGGTGTTAGTTGGATGAGTCAAGAGGATTAGCTTAGTGGTAGGAAGGAGGATGGTTAGTGATGAAGGTGTATATGATCAAGCCATCACACATGTCATAAATCTCACCATAGTCTAAGCAATCCAATAAATATATCACCTAGCAGTATGCCCCATGATATAGATATGACCAAGAGGATGTGATACCACAGAGCATGGGAAAATGGTGAACTCTACATCTTCAAGGGAACTTTTAGTGTCCTAATAACATCCCTATTCATTTACCAAGAGATAAAAAGACATGATGTAAATAAAACATATGATAAACAAGATATATACATGATAAAAGATGTGCAAACAAGACAAACAAAACAAACAAGTAACACACACAAATATCTACATGCAATGTCACAATGTCTTGTCTAAGGATGGGATGAGTGATTGAGTGATCGGTTGGACTAGGATGATTAGGATGTGATTGTGGACTTAGGATAGACTTGTGGATAAACTAATGATGATGACTAGGTTTAGGACTAGTGATTTCTATAAAGGTATGGACTTACGAGGGTTAGAATAAGGACATGGATGAGGATATGGATATGAAGATGACTAAGGATTACTAAAAGCTAAAACTTTGCAAGAGTCTAATCTAGTAAAAGATTAGGATATGATGGGATAAAATACCTTTAATACTAGAAAAGAGTGATTGGATGGGTTCTAGGTATGTAGAGGCATTGATAAAAAGGTGATGGGATCATATACCTTTTATACTAGCAAAGAGGTGATGTGATGGGTGCTAGGTGTGAAGAGGTATTGATAGGGAAATGATGGGGTCAAATTAAATTATTTGACAAGGTTGTGTATGTTGATAATACCTAGGCCAAGGGTGAGATTGAAGATATAAAAGGATGGGTGACTACTAGGATTTGGTTTCAAGACCAAACATAGTGTTTGAGGATGATAACTAGGATAATATGGATGTGATTAGGGGATTGGGTATAAAATAATACATCATGGACAATTTTTGGATTTTTCAAGTTTTAAGATTTTTAAGGTTTTTTGGCATATTTGAATTTTTAGGGATTTTTTGGGGGTATGTGTGTACACTATACAAATGGGGTTACTAGAAAAGGGAATAACAAACCTAGAAACGAGAGTGAGGATGCATGGAATCATGGATGGGATAGTGGATGAGATGACAAAAGGGATGAGGGTGATGTGGAAAAGGGTATGGGGGCCAAGGGAGAAGGGACTAGGGATTGTTAATGACCACATCTTGAAGGAACCAAATATTTCCTTATCTGATTGTTCATTAGAGGATATGCCAAGATGGTTTGAGAATGTGTCTCAAGACGGCTTCCACTTCATTATGAAGGTAAAAATAGGAAGAAAAAGTAGGATGGATGACATAATGACAAATGATGGGTAAGAATAATGGACTAAGGGATAGGATAAGGGTGATGAGGGATGAGACAAGTATGGATGGATTGATAAAGGATGGATGTGATGGATAAAAAGGATGGTTTGTGCCCCTACGTGTTGAGGTACAATGCAGATAATAGATTATTTTACCATGATGTCAAAAACTAGTTTTCATCATGGTACTTGTCCGAGGCACCAGAAGACTAGTTTTCATCATTGGATGAATGATTTTTTTAAACTTTTATTGGGCATCTCAATTTATTAGAGAAGGGCGAGATGCAATAATGTTGACATTAGATGTGATATCTAGCCAACCTTGGTTTTGGGGATGTATGGTGTTTTGATCATTCCATTGTTGTTGGATGTATTGGGGTCCATGTGACCTTTGGTCATTCTTGATGGAGACCCCATTAGATATCTAGACTAGGTGTCTTCATTTCTCCTAAGAGAGATGATGTTTCTTGGGGAGGTAATGTGAAGTATGGATTCGATCAGAGCTTGATTTTGATGGATGATAGGATTAGGATAGGATGGTATGATGGGTGATGGAGGATTATGACTAAAATTAATGATAGGATCATGATAGGATGTAGTGATGGGTGATGGAGAATTAGGACTAGTAGTCACATACATTATTAGAGATATGGGACGTGCTTCATTTGATTGGTGCCAATTGACAAAATATTATAGGAGATCTAAGACACTTTGATTTTATCATTCATCTTTGATCTGATTATTTGATGGATGATTAGTCATGCTTTTGACATTGTTTGGATTTTGACTGCCCCCTAGTGCTTGATTTTGGGCTTCACTAGAGGAGATTGATTTTTGACTTGAAGCATTATTTTGACTTTGATATTCCCCTAGTGCCTAATTTTGGGCTTCAATAGGGGAGATTGATTTTTGACTTGATGGATGATGATGAATTTGACTTTGACATTCCCCTAATGCTTGATTTTGGGATTCACTAAGGGAAGACACATTTGAATTAGGTCGATGATTTGAATTTTATTGACTTTGAATTATGGGATTAAAGATGATTTTATTATTATGATGGACATCTAGAGTATGATCTTAGATGTTTATATTTGTGGCACACATTATATTGCTCAAGGAAGGGTCCAATGATATATGTTATTATTCATCCTTATAGAGGGAGGTGATTAAATGATCTTTGATGGGAAGAAAGGGATCTATGATGGATGAAGGTGGTGGAGATGGTATGATGAGGTCAATGAGTGGTGATGGGGAAACATAGTCTCCATAGGGGTTCTTAGGAGAACCAATTTTGACATCAAATAAAATATCCTCAAGATCAACAAAAAGATCACAAGGACTATTTGTAGTAGATGCATCTAAAGGAGGATCAGATTCACTCTAAAAATCTTTGATAGATAAAGCTTGAAAGAAATCATTTATGATGTCATCATCCTGATTGGGATTAAAAGAATGCCTACTAATGGAGCATAGGCATCTAGATTAGAGGTACCCTAAAAAAGATAGGCATTATCAACATCAATAAGGGATGACATTGATGAAGAATCTGATGTAGATACTGCTGTTAAACATGATATGGATGTAGATAATAATTTTAGAGTTGACTTTGGTGTATAAGATGCAATGTTGCTAGTAGCAGAATGATTCTCCATGATTGGCATTTCAACAAGGGGTATTTGATGTGATGTTGGAGAGGGAGATGATGGATGGATGATAGGCCCATGGAAGGAATTATGAGAGATGGGAGGACTAGGATTATGAGGAAGATGCTCATCTTCAATGGAGGATTTGTCGAAGATGGAGGAATCATGGAGGGGTGTGGAATCTTGAGCTTGGTTTGTAAAGGGAAGGGCTTGATCATGATTGGGAAGGGAATCTTGGCATTCCTCTTTTTGTTCACTTAGGTATGGAGACTCATTCGGTTCATCCTCGATTATTATATCATCATGGTTGATGACGTCTTGGAAAGGATGACATCGATTAGTGGTATGTCCCCAAGTTTTTTGACATGCATAATATTGATTAGATTAATACTAAGGGGGATTAAGATTAGTGGGATAAAGATGTTGGATAGATGGATAGACCATCATGTTTGGAGATGAGTTATTTGAAAAGGGATTCCAAGGACATAGGAAGTGGGGTATATGGACCCATTTCATTGTGCGAGTTAGATGTGAAAGTATTGGGTTTTAGATTATATGATTATTGATGTGATTGGGTGGATGGACTAGTAGTAGTCAAGGTGTCCAAGATTGGATTCCCTTTGCTAGTATGGGAAGGGGTAGATGATGGTTAATGACTAGTGGATGGAGGATTGGTATGGGATTCACATGAAGGGGCTTAGATGGGAGGTGCAATGAGTTGAAGGGGATTAACACCTTTAGGAAGGGGTACACCCATCATAAGAAACTTCAAGAAGATCTCATCCTTATAGGTAACTATGTATTGGTCTATGAAGGTGGGGTCTAGCTTTATGGTGATGGATGAAGAGTGATGGATGATCAAAGTAGGCTAGGGATTGGGGATGGGTTCTTGAACAAAGTGGGTCCAATGACTGAGATAGTATGATAGGTGATGATGACGATGAGGTGGATTAAATGTGATTAGGATGATATAGGACTAAGGTCAGATTTTAGATAGATAGTTCAATAAGTGCTAACATCCTATCAATAATGCCTGTTAGTCAAGCTAGAAAAAGGATTAAGGACTTTATGGGTACCTAGATTCAAACTAACAATAAGATGATATGATGGGTGTTAATTATGAGTAGACAAGGATGATAGAAACTATATTGTTGATGGGTTTACAAGATTGAAATTTGATAAAGTGACAAGATGATAATAGGATATCAACTAGGTATGAGATCTGATCGTATGATGAATAATAGTGTACTAGGATGGTAGGATGATAGAGATGGCTAATACTAGCTCAAACCTTAGACTGATTTGCTCAGGACAGGAATTGGATGGGATTATAGGATAAAGGTGATTAGGATAATAATATAATTACAACTATGATAATCGGTGATGATGAGAGGATAAAAGGGTAAGATGAATAAGGTGGGGTTGGTTTAGACTCATATGTGACCTAAAAATCCAACTAAGATAAGATATGATGAGGTTAAATTAGATGGGTGATGAATACAAGGTCAAGATAAGTGATGGGGTATGGACTTAGGACAAGATTTGGATGGTGAGATAAGATGTGATTAGGATAATTAGGGGTATTAATAATGATAAGGGAGACTAGGATAGGATGTGATTAGAAGGATGTACAAGAGAAACAAGATATGTACAAGAGGGTAATGAGATAAGGATGTACAAGACAAGATATAGGTGATGGGGAGGATGGGACAAGGACAAGTATGATGAAATGTTGAAGGGGTAATAATATGAGAGAGGGATAGTTTAAACTCTAAAGAGCCAACTAAGATAAGATGAGGTTAGACTATATGGGTGATGATTGTCTAGGAGATACTTGTTGCAGATGATATGTGATTAGGGTATGTGATAGGGTATGATTGATGATGAGGGAGACTATGATAGGTTGTGACTAGAAGGATGTACAAGAGAATAGATTACATACAAAGGAATGATAAGATATAGGATGTAAAAGATGTGAGGATATGCAATGTGATATGTACAAGAGGATGATGGGGTAAGATGATATGGAAAAAGGAGGATGGGATATAATGTATAAGATGAGTTGTGTAAAGGACCTAACTAGGTGTATAGATTTGGTTGAAGGCTGACTCAACTCACAAATATCATGGGTTTATCACAACACACACCCAAGTAGGCAAACCAAAACCTATGATTAGTAAACTGATGGGTGTGTAGCCCAATGCCCGTACCATCCAATGGCTTCATAGGTGAGGTTGTAGGCAGATGATCTATTATGGAATCTACCAAACCTTCTTAACCCTACTTGTACTCGATGGATACTTTAGAGTTGATGCTAAATCCTATAGTGGTACACTTGTTATAGTTGAAATATCCTAATCTAGGTATACACAAGGGTTTCTAGGTATGTCCCCTATATACATAAAGGTACGATAGGGTTGAAGTCCATATAGGATGTTGTCTGATTGCCTTACGTATTAGAGTTTAGCCACCCCTCACTCCATGTAACCCTTTATGGGGAATTTTTCTCAGGCACCTAATGATAACTCTCTTGATATTTAGACTCAGTCAGAACATAGAGTTTGCACTAGTGCATGGTATTGAAATCCATGATCACTAGCCCCATAGAAAATAAAAATGGGAAGGGGTTTATAGGTATTTTTTAATCCTCTAAGAATCATTGCAAGGATGCAGGGAGGAGAGCATACACCAATTATAGCCTCAGCATACAAATAGGTAGACAAAAATATTAATTGATCGATTATGATGTGTGATTATATACAAGAAGAACAAGCAATTGATATACAACAAGATGATTAATAATGATATATACAAGACAAAAACAATTAAAATGATTTAAACATGCCAAAATGGATCTTTGACAAGTGACCTGTAAGTACACAGGTTAGTAGTTTGATTGGAACTCAAAAGAGAGGGGTCTTGCAATAAAAATATTAGTAGTTTCAATGGCTTTATGAAAAACTGCTAACCACCTATTAAACCATGAATACATACTTAACGTAAACAAAATCATAACCAAAATGTACAAAGTCATAACTAGGGGGACAAAACTGTAGATTTTGAGTTGTGGCTTTATAGCAGTTAGCTGATTGTGGTAGTTATCTTATAAAACTATAAGGGTTAGGAAAAATCATAACTTTCGTCTATAAAATCACTATTAACTATATAAAAAAAATTTATAGTTTTGTGATAAACTACAAGATTGTGAAAAAATAGCTACTACAAATAATAATATCACTATTAGTTGATTACCAAAAGTCACAATTTTGATATAAAATGACAAAACTTCAAAATTTGATTGTTTGACAAAAATGAATGATTTAATCAAGATATGATAGATGCCAAAAACATTTATGACATATTGAAATCAATTTAAAAATTTTCAAATGGATATCATAATCTTGAGCAAAATGATCCATGATTCGAATTGTTCAAATGATCAAAAAGACGGCTTCAGTTTAGACTCTAAATTTAGATAATTTGATTCAGAAACAAATTTTTTAGCAATTACTTAGATGACTAAGGACGTCTATTTATGAACAATTAATACTGATTAAAACATAGTGGTGGACACAAGTTTTTTTTAAATAAAATGATCTTAATTAAAATATATTTTATATTTATTTCTTAAATCTGCCCCATTAGATGCCAAAGTTATTCTGTAGATGGAACTAAATTTTAAAAATCCTTCCTACAAACCACGACTCAAAATACAAAGTTACTCTTTCACATATCAAAATCGCTACTAAGGGTAAATCGACAATTGTGTTATTATCATAAACTTCAAAACTTTAAAATTTTGGATATTTGACTCAGGTAATAGATATCTAATTGCCTATAAATGTGTATATATAGGGTGATTACAAATTGATTTGATGAAAAAGATGAAAAAATATATAGCTATTGTAGCAAAATATTAAAAGGCATTATATTAGATTGGTAAATTTGAAAATAACAAGACCAACGAAAAAAGGTGAACAGATAAAGTTTAAATCATCAAAACAAATGTCAATACCTCAATAACTTAACTTTGTCAATTTTAACCACATGCTTGAGCATTTCATGTCAAGTAGTTTTATTGGTGATGAACTAGTCTAGCATCTAGGCTGGGGATGTTTTTCTTGGTCAAACCTTGTTCCCTGTTGACCCTATACAACAAGTCCTGACTTTGTCAAAAAGCCTAGTTATTAAAGGGATATAGATATTACCAATAAAATTGAACAATGATTACCCTCCCCTTGTGATGTCGAGGATGCATCTATCCATAACTGGCAACTTAGTTATGTTGTAACCTAGATTTCACCTGGTAAATACCTAATCATTTACAATCTCACCTTACACACTGAGAAATAAAGGCTAGGTTTTCATCCCAAATATTTAATATAAGTATACCAAGGTTAAGAAATAGATTAAATGAAGAATTTAAAATTTATCATAAAAAAAACTTACAAAGCCATGAATATTAAGGACAAAGTGATTAGTTACGAGACAAAACCATGACTTACTAAGTCACAGTTTTGTCCAGAGATGGGAACCTACAGAAATAGACCATTAGGTAGTTAAAAATGTGACTTGTTTATATAATAACATGATTCTACTGACAAATTCATGAGTCTTAACTAGTGATATTGTCAAAAATTAAAACCTACATGATTAAAACAGATGGTTAGATACAAAATCACAACTCAGATTAATAAAATCACAACTATCTAGTCAATACCACAAATTGCAAATCACAGTTTTGTCAAAAGGCTAAACCTACATAGATGGACAAACAGTTAGTGGTTAGGTTAATAATTAAGATAAAATCATGACCTATGGGGTCAAGATCATGATTATGTAGGGTAAATTCATGAATACCAATGCAATGTTGTGACTGCAACCTGTGTATGCCAAACCTCAAAAAAATTGAGAGTTTCCTTCACCAATTGACCCTGCAAGCTTGCAAAAACATGTCTAACATGCAAAATTGATGAATTGGGAGCAAGACCCCTCACACTGTGGTCACCAAAATGTAGATGGTCTTTGAGCTCTATGGATTAAATCATGAAATTCAATAAACCCAAATATCAAACCACTAAGTAAAGTCTAAAGCCATAAAGATCTAACTATAATTAGATGAAATCAATATTCAATCCTACACTTAAATCTTAAATCCTAAATGCTTTAAATCATGATTAAATGGATTCAAAAACAAAGAGATTGGATTAGGATTGCCTTGACCCATAATTTTAACATTATGATGTTTGATTAGAGATTTTGATAATGGATGTTGGACTCATGGACTAACATGGATTGGTTATGAGAATGATAGATTGTCCTCTATGGAGGAGGAGACTTTAAATATATTTTGGAGGGAAGATCAAGGGTTGATATTTGAAGTTGGATGAGGAAATATAATGGATGAGGATTATACAAAGAATTTAAAATTCCTTGAAAGCCTCTAGATTTAAAGGCTTCTAGAAAGGGAGGTTAGGTTAGAGAGGATTCTAGAATCCTCTAATTATAGAATCCTCTTAGGGATTAATTAGAATTAGGATATGGGATTAGATAGGGACTAGGTGGGTGATTAGGGACTAGGGGTGTAGGAGAGCCTAGGCATAGGCTAGCAGGTGGGACATTGGGAATTTAAAATTCCCAAATAAGAGGTAAGTGGGATTAGGATGGGATAATGGGGATTTAGGATAAATTAATGTGGGAATAAGATTAGACTAAGGATAGTGAATGAATAATTATTGAAGGAGGCTATTAGATAAATGTACTAAGAATAGGGGATAAATTAATGGAGTTAATTAGAATAAAATAAGATAAGTAGAATTAGTGTCAATTAATAGGAATATTAGTGACAATAATACAGGGGAAAAAATTTAGGTATATACATCTATATTTGTGAAGGTGGAGGATCTATAATCTAAATAGTGTTTTGAGCCTTGAATTTATTCAACTTATGATATAATGTTGAGCATGTATTGGTATCATGTCCTGTAAGTCCATGAAAATGACAAAAGGGTTGACCTTCCTAATATGACAATCTATTAGCAGATCTATGATGAACTTGGGTAATACCATCAATCCTCTATCAAGTAATATCTATATAATTTGGTGTAGTCTATCTTGTGAACTCCCTGATTGAATATGTATAACTAGGTCTACATCCATAGATTTAACCGTAAGTACAAAATAAGTGAAGGTCTCTTCCATTGACTGTAACTGAGTAGGGGACCCTATAGTTATAGGACTATGAACTAGTGGTGTTGCAAGTGTAGAAAAAAGTATGCTTACCTTCGAATCATCTTTGTACTCTCCTAGGTCCATTGGTGTGAAACTTAATCCACATAAATAATTATCAATGTCAATAGGTGTTGGATTATCTTCTATGGTGGACTGATAATCTATATTAGAGTTATGGATGTATACTTATTTTGAGTTAATAATTAAAGGTAACTATGCTATGATAATCTCATCATCCACCTTGGGTTGGGATATATGTACTATAAGAGGGTCTTCCTCCATCATGGGTGAAAACTGTGTTGTAAGAAGATATGGAAGAGGTGTATGAATATTCTTGGTGGATTCCCTAACATCCAATGTATGCATCTTCTCAATTATAATCTTATGAGGTGAG
The DNA here is from genome assembly GCA_037957365.1 of Torreya grandis. Taxonomy (NCBI): domain Eukaryota; kingdom Viridiplantae; phylum Streptophyta; class Pinopsida; order Cupressales; family Taxaceae; genus Torreya; species Torreya grandis. Next base: position 11,595,354 of record JARHVA010000002.1, read on the forward strand.
GACTCTATGAGAACATGAGGCATCCCATCTAAAGATGTACTTGAGGTAGTAAGCTTGATAAGTCTGCGATATCTGAATGGTTGATTATCTACTATGTTAGAGGTACAATCACTAAGAGTGGGGTGAATCAGTGAGTCCAAATATTATAATTTCAATCCTTTCAAACTATCAACATATATCAACTTGATCAAACAACATTAACAAGAGAGCTCATTAATTCAATGCATACACAAGAAAAAACACATAACACATAGTTCCTATGGTAAACCCTCATGGGGAATAGAAACCAATCTCAAGCCTGCAACACATAGACTAATTATCCTATAAGATATTACAAACAAGATACTGGTCAAGTCCTTTAGACCAAAAAACTTGATCAAGTCCTCCTGACCAAAGGCCTTTAGTGAAACCCATGTTTCATAAGGAGCAACTACCCCTAAGGAAGATCAAGTCATTTAGACCCTCCTTTGAAGTGAACACCTGAATATGTATCTTTGCTTTTCTAACCCCTACAAAAATTTCCTCTCTATCTCATACAGGCCTCTCACATAGGCATGCCTCTCCTTAACTGAAACTGTCCTCATATACATACTCAGACCTATTCAGATATCCTCAAACTACATAATCAATATTATACAAACAAAATTATAACCTACATGCCATACACTCAATCTACTTTGCACATCAACTCATCCAAATAGGCACACTAACTATCTTCTTCGCCAACAAACCTTGCACAAGTCTCTCAAATTTGCACACACCTAGAAACTATCACATTTGGTTTCACTATTTATAGAGAATTCATGAATTATCAAGTCAAAAATAGTCCTTTTTGGACATAATACATGCATTCACCCTTCAGGCATCTAAAATGGGTCATACTTAAGCACAACTCTCTTTTAAATAAGCCTAAGTCACTTTTTAGGTCTTATGATGACCCATTCACCTCTTTGACACTTCTTCGAGTAAAATAAGAACATAGGAACACTTCCCAAGTATATTTACCCATGAAATATGATCTATAGGTCCTTCTTAAGTTCCCATATCCATCATAGAACCCTTTTTCTGAAGCACAAATTGCTCAAACAACATTTTGTACATCAACCATTATGAGCAAACACATAGTCAGTTTCTAAACCTTTGTCCATACTGGATATGATTGGTCAAACCTTCATAATAATCACATAAAATAATCATGGAGTCTAAAACACTCCCCAATTTATTATTAATTAATAAATATTGAACCAATATCAAAACAAGCTCGAACATCTTTTTCAGGTCACTTGCAAAACATATACTAAAACATAGTCAACTTTTAACCTTTATAACTTTGATTATACATAATTTAATATCTTTAAATTAATATTGATATATGCATCTTTGAGTTATCTAAAAGTTCACTTTCTACACCATGAGCAAATTCTATCTAGATCAAAATATATGGCCCAAAAACTAGACACTGGTCTTTCTTTTACAAATTCAAATATTCAAATGTAGATAGTCATAGTTAAACTTTGAATAAAATTATTGCATTTTGTGTCATCAATAATTATATCAAATACACACCATTGATATTATTAAAACTTTAACACATAGTTCACCAATTCCCAAATGTTAAACTTTAAATAGTTAACATCATTTCATGCAATTTGGTAATGTTGACTTAATGCGCACCATCGATCTCTGTGGATTAGCCAGGTCTTTAGCACACACCATTTGATCAATATATATAAACACCCACTCACCATTAGATCCTTATCCTTTAAATTTTCTTAGTGTTAAACCTCCAACACTTGTCCTCATCTCGTTGCTTCCTAACATCTTGAAATGAACACACTCCATTAATCTTTTTGTAAGCAACTCGATCTTTAACTTCATTAACTAACAAATAATTTGACCCATTTGACTTATTGTGCACTGTAGACCTAAATATATAAAATCTTATGAACTATTGGATCTCCATATGGTCATTATCTTTAACATTGTGCAAAAATGACTAAGTATGGGGACCATTATTTATCTGCCTGGAATGCCAACTTTGGACCACGATAACTTTTGTTACGATTAGATGCATGATCTAAAATTTAGACCATATGATCTCCTCACATAGGAGAGTCCAACATTGTGTGAAAATGCTCCTAAAACCTTTTCATGTGTGATATATAACACCATTAATTTTATTAATCATATTTCTTTCTGCCATAGAGCCAATTATGTCAAGAACTTGCTTGAAAGGTCAACTTTGCACAAGCATATCTTTTGATGCACTTCATCGCATGATCTGAAAATTAACACAAATCAAATAGGCACAAAAATGAACAAAATTATATTATAATTTTATCCACACACATTCACATGTTCAAAATATAACAACATCAAAATGCCTACTCAGCTTCTCTTACCACATTGCAAATTTGTCTAAAGTATGGGAAAACACTGTCAAACTACCTAGGATCCTAACTTTGCACTTGCATATCTTATGTTTCACTTCATCACATGACCTTAAATTTAGTGCATATAAACTAGGCACAAATATTATCACAACCATATGACCAACTCCACATGATTCATCCACACGTGGTAATGGTGATGTCAACAAACTTGCCTACTTAGATTTTCTACCATTGGACCGAAAATGTCTAGATGAAAAATATGGACTACCAGATGAATTACACTCATGAAAACAATCAATCAAGCCATATAATACATCTTATGAGACCTATTTCACATCATTAAATCACCATACTCATCCCTAAGCATTCCTAACCATGCCAAAATAGAAGATCAACCAAGCCAACTTCAAACATACTAGGACAAGTATACTACTCACTTTGTCATTATCATTTTAGACTAACAAGACACATTATCCACTCACTTGGAAACCTCCATGACATCACCATTAAATCATTGACAACTCTCCAAAAATTTCCTCCTTTATCATTGATTTCAACAAGAATTATATAGCAACATACAACTCATCTTCCTTTTCTCTCTTCAAGCACTCTCACAACAGGAACTTTCTCCCCCTTTGACACAATGACAAAGTGGGCACAATTTGATCTTGAATAACTTAAAATACCAAAAATATAATAGTACCATCTTATAAAGATGATACAAACTCCCCCTTACCTTGAGCCTACCTCTTTTTGCCTTGACAACTTCCCCTTACTCTATGCCAACATTTTCTTCAACTAAGCACTGCAATCAATGAAGAAAGAACACACAAAAATACTAAAATATGATGGAACTCACCAAGAGACATCTAAGAGGGACTCTCCCTAAGCTTTTTGAGACATTTCATATCTTGAGCATCTTCAAATCTCCATACACCATGAAGAATCACCACACAAACTTACTAGCCTCTTTTTTCAAGCCACCTCAGGGACCACCAACAAAACTTCATGTGACTCTCCAAATAGGACACATGATCTCAACCAACATGATAAATCTCCTTGAAAAATACATACCTTTCTCTTTTGTAAATAATAAGCAAAAACATCAAAACTTCATACAAGGCCTGTCTAGACTCCTTGTAACCCTACCTAGAACTTGTAGAGCCCACAACTTTCAGTAGACACATCTTCAGGACCTAAAAATTCATTTATAAAGTACTCTCATATGCCCCTTAAATCATACCAATTTTGAACACCTAGCTCATCCTATGCAACATACTTCCTTCATAAACCTACTAGCTAATTAGGCCTCCATCTTGAAAAAAACATGAATAATTTAAAAACCTCAAATATTCAAGATATATTCTCACAAATGACATTACCTTACTAGATATATTCTCTAATTTATATTTCAATGACTCATTTTCAATTACATACCTTGCACATTCATCTTCTTTAGTTGTTAGGCTTGTAGACATAATTTCCAATTGACAATGAAGATGCTTGACCATATCTTCATGATCCTTTGTGTCTTCATTCATTCTTGCCTCATACACACTAAATTTCTTATCAAAGTCCTTGAGTTTACATTTCATCTTCTTATTGATCTTTTTATCAATCTTCAGTTCTTCATGAGAATTTGTCAATGCAGTCTCATAGTCCACCTTGTCTTCATCATCATCTGAATCACACCAAATAGACTCTTTTTGATGTGAGAAACTATCTTACTCAGACATTAATAGGGATTCATATTTAATAAGACCATCATCTTCATGATCATACTCTGAGTCACTGAATTCACTTTCATCTGATGAGCTGCAATCTTCTTTGGTGTAGACTCTGTTTGTCCTTGAAATACTTCTTGTTGTCAAACCTTTTGAATCCCTTATTGCTTTTATCAGACACAAATGATCTATTTCCATAATCATGACCTTTATCATGCTCTTCATCATCATCCTTCTTATACTTATGAAGGCCCTTATTAGCAAAATGTCTTACCTTTTCATAATTGAAGCACTTGAGGGGTAGTTTACCCTTAAACTTGCATGAACCTATTTTTAATTTCCTTGAAATCAAAGAAATTAATTCATCCTCATCTATATCAAAAATGTCATCCACCTTGTGTTTCTTACCTTGTAACCTCTTCTTTATCTTCATTTCAATCTTAAATGTTGTTTCCTTCTTTGGTGGTATATCATCATTCTTCCTCATTTCATAGGTAATAAGGGTGTCATGCAATTTATCCATCTTAAACTGAGTAAGATCATGACTTTCTTCTATAGTAGATACTTTTGGATCAAAATTGAGGAAAAGAGACCTTAATACCTTTTGAAATATAGTAGCCTCTTCAAGGTTCTCTCCAAGACATCTGATAATGTTCACAACCTCATCAACTCTCTATATAAAGGATGTCACAGGATCTTCTTCATTTATCTTGAGACTTTCAAATTGCCTTCTGCGAGTCTGCAACTTAGCAATCTTGACCTTTGAATCTCCTTCATAAATAATCTACATTTTTTCTCATATCTCTTTATCATATTTATAATGGATTACCTTGGTGAACTCAGTCGTTATAAGACCACAAGTGATGGAATTCATTTCCTTGGAATTATTCTCAAATAGCTTCTTGTCTGTAGTACTAGATAAAGGAGTAGTAGGAACAACATAACCATCCACAATATATTACCATACATCAAACCCTACAAACATAATTTATGTCATCATCCTTGCACTCTAAAAAGCATAATTAGATCTATTGAACCTCGGTGTTTGCTTAGTAGAGAAACCTCCTTGATGACTACCCATATTATACTTTGGATCACCTTCAAGTTGTCAAGTCTTTATCAAAAGATCTGATCTAATACCAATTATTAGAGGTAAAATCACTAAAAGGGTAAGGGTGAATAAGTGAGTCCAGATAGTATAATTTCAATCCTTTCAAACTATCAACATATATCAACTTGATCAAACAACATTAACAAAAGAGGTCATTCATTCAATGCATACACAAGATTAAACACATAACACATAGTTCCTGTGGTAAACCCTCATGGGGAATAAAATATACTCTCAAGTATACAACACATGGACTAATTGTCCTATAAGATATTACAAATAAAAGACTGGTCAAGTCCTTTAGACCAGAAACCTTGATCAAGTCCTCCTAACCAAAGGCCTTTAGTGAAACCCCTATTTAAACAAGGAACAATTGCCTCTAAGGAATATTAATTACTTTAGACCCTATTTTGAAGTGAACACCTCAAACTTAGAATTTATGTATTCAACAATTGAATATGGATCTTTTCTTTTCTAAACCCTACACAAATTTTCTCTCTATCTCATATATGCCTCTCACATAGGCATGTCACAATCTCTCTCCTTATTAACTCAAATTATCCTCATATGCACACTCAAACCTCTTTGCATATATTAAAACTTAAATATCACTATTATCCTAACAAAATTATGACCAACATGTCATACACTTAGTCCTCAATATGCTCTACACATCAACTCATCCAAACAGGCACACTACCTATCCTCTTCACCAACAAGCCTTGCACAAGTCTCTCAAATTTTCACACCTAGAAACTATCACATTTGGTTTCACTATTTATAGACAATTCATGAATTATAAAGTCAAAAATATTACTTTTTGTCTATAATACATTCCTTCACCCTTAAGGCATCTAACATGGGTCACACTTCAGCACAACTCTCTTTCAAATAAGCATAAGTCACTTTTTAGGTCTGATGATGACCCATTTACCTATTTGACAATTATTTGAGAAAAATAAGAACATAGGAACACTTTCTAAGTATATGGAACCATGACACATGATCTATAGGTCTGTTTTAAGTTCCCATATACATAATAGTACCCTTTTACTTAAGCGCAAATTGCTCAAACAACATTATGTACATCAACCATTATGAGCAAACACACAATCAACTTCTAAACCTTTGTTCATACTAGATATGATTATTAAAAAATTAACAATGATCATATAAAATCCTCATGGAGTCTAAAACACTTCCCAATAGCTAATTAATTAAGAGATATCAAACCAATATCAAAATAAGCTCGAACATCCTTCTCGGGTCACTTGCAGAACATATACAAAAACATAATAAAATTTAAACCTTCATAACCTTGATTGTACATATTTTAAAATATTTAAATTTATATTTAAAGATGTAACTTATTGTCCTCTACAAGTTTAATTTTTACACCATGAGCAAATTCTATCTAGATCGAAAGATATGGCCAAAAACCTAGACACTAGTCTTTCCTTTGCAAATTCAAATATTCAAATGCAAACAGTCACAATTAAACTTTGAACAATATGCTCGCATCTCATGTCCTATATTCTTAGATAAAATATGAAAAATTGATATTATTTTAAATTTAATGCATAGTGCACCAATGCCCAAACATTAAACTTTGAATAGTTGACCTCATCTCGTGCAATCTGGCAACTTTGACTCAATGTGCACTATCGATCTCTACAGATCAACCAGGTCTTTATCTTATAGTGCACACCATTAGATCAATATATATGAACACCCACTAATCATTAGATACTTATCCTTTTTTTTCTCAACTTTAAACTTTGATCACTTATACTCATCTCATTGCTTCCTGACATCTTGGAATGAACATGATCCATTGATCCTTTTATAAGGCACTCAATCTTTAACTTCGTTAACCAACAAACACTTTGACCCATTTGACTTACTACATATCTTAGATCTAGATGTATGAAATCCTAAAAATAATTGGATCTCCATCTGGTCCTGATATTTAAAATCATATAAAAATGACTAAGTATGGTGACCATTGCTTATTTGCCTAGAAGGCCAACTTTGAACCACAATAACTTTTGTTATGTTTAGACGCATGATTTGAAATTTGGACCATATGATCTCACATAGGAAAATACAACCATGTGTAAAATTAATATTTAAACCTTTATATGTGTGAGTTATAATGCTATTAATCTGCTCACTCATATTTCTTTCTACCACAGAGCCAACTATGTCAAGAACTTGCCTAAAAGGCCAACTTTAAACAAGCATATATTTTGATGCGCTTCATCGCATGATCTAAAAATTAGTGAAAATAAACTAGGCACAAAGCTAAATAAATACATGTGATCATTTTCTCCTCTCACTTTCACATGTGAAAAATATAACAACATCAAAATTCTTACTTAGATTTTCTTGTCATATTACAAATTTGGCTAAGTATGGGAAAACACTGTCAAATTGCCTGGAAGCCTAACTTTGCACTCGCATTTATTATGTTTTGCTTAATAACATGACCTAAAATTTAGTGCATAGAAACTAGGAATAAATTTTATCACAAACATATGACCAATTCCCCCTGACTCATCCACATGTGGCAATGGTGATGTCAGCAAACTTGCCTACTTAGATTTTTTGCCATTGGACCCAAAATGTGTAGATGAAAACATAGACTACCAAATGAATTCCACTCATGAAAACAAGAACTTAAATCATATAAGACATATTATGGGACCTATTTCACATATTCAAATCACCATACTGATCCCTAAGCATTCCTAACCATTCCAAAAGAAAAGATCAACCAAGCCAACTTCAAGCATACTAGGACAAGCATACTGCACTTTGTCATAGTCACTTTAGACTAACAAGACACATTATCCACTCACTTGGACACCTCCATGACATCATTGACAATGATCCAACATACTGGACAAGTGTATAATTATTCATCATGTAAAAACTTGACATATCTATGTAAAGTAGAGGGTAGAACCTCCATAGCATGTATCCAAGGTCTCCCAAGTATTAAGTTATAGTGGAAATGATTAGGCATCACCTGAAACTGTATAGGTAGGGTTTTTTTCCCTACTATAATATCCAATGTAATATAACCTAATGTTTATCTTGTAATATCAACAAATCCTCTGATATTCTTATGTCTTTTGAATGGATGTTATATCAACCCCCATAGTCTATATAAATGTGAGGTTGCATATGTTAGGTCCTAAATTATTATCAATTATAACTAGTTTAATAGTGGTGGTATTGATTTGTTCTTGAATAAATAGTAGTAAATTTTGATAAATAACTGACTGTGATGGAAAATTCTCATTGAAAAAAGATATAACATCCTTAATTTCCTTGATAGTGTTCATGATAGATGTAAATTAAGTTAATTTTATGTCACGAGGTAAAGATGCATGATTGAGTGTTTGAAAAATAATATCTTTGAAAATAGTTACCTTTTGAAGTAATTCTAATATGGATATCTTAGTCGGTGTGTTTCTCAACTGATCCATAATATCAAATGTTATGTGTTGATATATGGGTCTCATTGTAGTGTGTTAGGGACAAGGAGGGATGGTGGGATTATGTTATTCTTGTATAGGCTAAGGAGGCACCCTATTCCATCTAATAATAGTTCAAACTATGAGATCCACTATTTTTTTAGGGCAAGTAGTAGAGGTAGGATAGGAGTGAATATAATCAACTAGTCTAGGTGGAGGTGGAATAAAATGAGTCCTCAGAGCCCTCTATCATCGAGTAGTAACTAGAGGTAACTCAAAATGAGCCATGCAGCAATGATCCTCATAAGAATGGAACTCACAAGAGGGAGGACCAATATGTAAAATAATCTTAATTCTGGCATGATCTATGAGAGGAGTGACATACATGTGCATTTTTTTACAAATTTTTGGTAATAAGCATGCTAAACAAACCACAATACTTTGTACCAAAAAGTAGAAAATGACATTCGTCATGATAATCATGATGATGGGTTACAAACTAAAAACTGAGTAGATGCTGGAAACAAGAAGGAAAACCCTAATGGTGCACTAGGGTTTTGAAATAATGTGTTTGAATTAAGTTGGGTTCACCAAACATTTTAACCTTTTAGGACTTAGTGTACATAAATCCTCTGTTGTTAAAAAGTTGAATATAATAAATAAGGGTAGAAATATGCATTAAATATATCCACTAGTTTGTTATATAATTAACTAACTTTGACCTTTCTAAAAATAGAAATGAATAATGTAAGTAAGAACATAGCTAGAAAATGATTGAGATAGATGATCTAGAGGCTAAAGATTGAGGTAGAGGTTGGTCTAAGTGTCACAAATAGGATCCAAGTGTCAACACCTCTGCTATACCATATCACCCTAATTGGAGAGTGGCACCATGTGGTGCTAGTCTTCCTATTTTAGCATTAGTGTCCTCTATACAGGAATGTCTCGAGCTTCTAGGTGCACCTATGTCTGGATTTGTAAGGTCTATTCCTACATGCATGAGTTCTAAAACCCTGTATATGGATTTGATTGAATTTGTGAGCAAACCATAATCCTCCAAGTTTCTAGTGCATCTGATTGATACAAGATAAAAAAGTGTGGTTTTTAGTAGGGTAGGTTGGACATCCTTAACACCCCACTATGAAGAGAGTTGCCTACATACCAATACTCTTGAGAGGGATCAAGTCTGATTTAGTTCTCTCCACTTAAGTGATGATGCAAGTGAAAGTGAAACTAGTATGATAATTGACTTGAGTGCTTTGAATGTGCTTGAGACTAGAAATTTGAGTAATTTAAGCTTATGAATGTTATATATGGTAGTATGCAGAAGTAGGGTAGAATAGGGATTGATAACCTTAATAGTGCACAACTTTTTTTTAGTTTGCATATGTAATTTGCATCTGACTTCCAACTAGTGGTTAGAGGACTAAAATTTATGTATTTATATTATTCTAGTGCTTGTGCAGGTGCTAAAAGAGGTCCACACTGACCCTAGAAGGTCAAAGATTTGAAAAGATATCCATTTGTGAAACGAGGAGGGAAAGGACAATAGAACCTTTATTGGGACACTATGACACTACTATCCCTATTATGCCACTAGTGTATAAGTGGTAGAACACTAGGCACCATTGACAATTTTGACCTCACATGGGCAAATTTCAACCCTTATCATTTGAAACTTTGCATAACCATGCCTTTTTGTCTAAGTCTCAGGAATTGGTATTTGCAATTTTCCCAAAGTGTTGTCTTCAACAAGTTTGAAGGAATTGACATTTTCAAAAATGTTGAAAGGCCTTTTTAACTTTTTCAAGGAAGGGACCAGTTCAAAATTTTGGAAAGGCATCCCCGAAAGGTTGAAAGGTACATTTCTTTCAGGAAAGGGACTTCTTCAAAAATTCTGAAGGATATAAGATCCATTGTCAAGAATTTGAAAGGGAATTTCAAAAGAACAAGGGCACTTTTCACTTTTTTGAAGGGTTCTTTTTCTTCGAGAAAAGTCAATTTCAATTTTTCTGAAAAGACAATTTCAATTTTGTCGAAGGATTTTGTGAGGGACCATTCCAAGTTTTTCAAAGGGACTTTTCCAAAAAGTTTGAAGGGTCATTTATGTCGGTCGAAGGTTCTTTACAAGAATTTTGAAGTGCAATAGAACCTTTGCAATTTTTTTTAAAGGGTCTTTTCTAGAGAAAGAGGACCATTTAAAAAGGTCCAAAGGGTCTATTGTATAAATTTGAAAGAAACTTCCAAGGAGAGGTCCATTTCAATTTTTTTGAAAGGGACACTTACAAGAAAGATGAAGGGTTCATTTATTCAGAGAGGTCCATTTCAATTTTTTTGAAGATCTCTTTTCCTTTGGGAAAGTTTGTTGCAAAAAATTCAAAGGGTATATGCCCTTCAGAAAAAAGGAATTTTAAAAGATAAAGAGGACCATTCCAAGTTTCATAAAGGGTAAGTGGACCATTTCAACTTTCCTAAAGGATAAGTCAACCGTTCTAATTTTTATAAAGGGTTCTTTTCCTTTGAAAAAGCCCTTTACAACTTTTTTGAAGGTCAATAGACCCTTTCAAAAGTTCTAAGAGACCATTTCAAAATTGTCAAACGGTCCATTACATTTTTTAAAAAGGGCATTTTCATGAATCCGAAGGGTAATTTAAAAAATTTTATATCATGAATTCCTTCAAACTTTTTGTCCAAAGGAATTATCCATTGTAAAAACTCTTAAATAAAAGTCCTAAGGCCAAAAAGCTCAAAACAATTCATTCAGACAATTTGTCCAAAGGAAATGAAAGAGAAAGGGCATTTTCAAAAAGTTTGAAGGGCAAATTTAAAAAGTGAAGGTCATTTTATTTCATCTGAGGGTCCATCGTACAATCCTGAAAGGACATTAAAAGAATGCTGAAGATATATTTCCTTCAAACTTTTTGTCTGACGGAAATAAACAGACTTTTTGTTTGAAGGAAATAAATAGAAATAATTTCTTTGAACTTTTTGTCTGAAGGAAATGAACATGGAGATAAAATGCAGACTTTTTGTTTGAGGAAAAGCTAAGAGGAAAGAAAGAAGAGCTCAAAAGAAAAGTCTCAGACAAATTATCTATAGGAAATAGATAGAAATGAAGTGGCCAAGAACATAAGTCTGAAGGAATTAATGACAGGCCTACAAATGTCAAGTTTGAGCCCCTGCAAGTAGCCATTGGTTAGGATTTCAAAAGGTTCACCAAGATTTCCATGAGCTTGACACTTGTCAAGATCTAGCAAGGAGATCAACGAATGAGAAAAGGCTATGTTTTCAAAAGGATCTTAGTGGGATTTTGAAATCCAATCAATAGAAGACAATGAGGACTTCTCCTTTAAACTCTGATGACATGATTTATAGCTCACATTCAGAGCATGCAAAGTGGCCCAATCAAGATTAGACTACAGTAAGGAGCACACCAAGTTTTTAACGTAATAATCAAATTATTCAGACTTGGAAAAGACATACAACTACCTTCAAGCATGAATCTCTCAGTTCTTAAAGGTAGAGTCAAATGCATGAAGTGCTTAAGCAGTTTAATGTTGGATGGTTGTTAAAGGAGTTAACATGGAATCACTTGGAGTTGAATAGACTAGGCTAATCATGCATCTTTCTTGTTTTCCATGTAAAGAAGGACTCTCTCTTATTTTGACTCAGCTTACAAATTTATCAAGTGGAGTTTCTCTTTTAATATTGGCATAGCATCATGCATGGAAAGAATTGAATTACCAAAGATCCATGCACATTTAATGAATTTTGAAGAATTTAATGTTTATTCTAAATAATGATCATGGAATGGGCTCACCATCCTTTTCCAATGCAGAAGAGATTTTCATGCAAGGCATAAAACAAAAAGATATTATTTGAAGGCTTGGTTATCTTGGCATAGCTGGAGTTGGACTTGGGGTGATGTGGGAGTTGACCTCCTCTTCTATTTTTAGCACCAATCTCATGGCTTTTGTATGCTTTTTCTATATAAGTTGGCTTTTTTAGCCATTTTAAGGATCTTTCTTTTGGTAAGATCAGACTCTACAAAAATTTGAGTTTTGTAACCTTTTTAGATAAATAAGATTATTTTTAGATTTTAGGATGCTAGTATAATATATTTATGTCAGTGATTTGCATATATGATATAATTTTCTTCCTTGTCAAGTCTTGATTCTTACCTATTTACTAGTTGATTAGATTATGTAGGTCATGTTCTATGTCTGATATCTTTTAGTTGAAGTTACAATGGATGTAAGTGGCTGGTTAGTGCCTTGAATCAGGCCTATTCCCTCATTTCCCTCAAGCTTTGATCACCAAATAGAACTTTTTCATGAAAAATTGATGCATAAGAGTCAATTAAAATTGAAAGTTTAGTCTTGTTCTTGTCTAATCAGTGTTTTTAGGAGCTTAACTTGAGTGTATAAACAAAAATTTAGGTGTATCACCATCATTAGATAAGATTTTTCCTTCAATTTTCTTTCTTCCCTTTTCCTAGCAGTTTATAGCATAGAGTGGATATCCTAATTGATACACTAAAGGGAACTATCCCTTAGAATCTAGAGCTTCAATCCAATGATTAGGCCACCCACAACCTAGGATTGTTTCCATGTTTCAGTAGATTGTGAAGGCTTGAAAATACCTTCACAAGGGCACAAGTCTAATTGATAATAGTTTTTGGCATGCCCGATGGGACCTCTAAGAAATTATTTTCATATCTAAATAAGTTTGAAGCTGAGGAGAAGCAATTGCAATATACAAAAATATTCATCTTCATCACAAGCTAAAGATTCTTCAGGTTGCAAGGTTTAGAGCACCATTCAATAAATCCTTTCATGCCAAAGGTTACCACAAGGTCAGTTACTAAATGTATTCCTTTTGAATTTATATCATATAATAGATCAAGGTTTAAGAGGGCAAATCCATATCCTTAAAAGAAATATTTATCCCTTGGTTATCCTATTGTTCTAGGCACTACAATCCCCATTATCCAAATGGCCATCAGAAACTAGGTATTTGTTCCATTCAATAGAGGTATCCCACTGAATCTAGCCCAATTTGATGATATTCCTGTATCTTCTCTCAAGAGTAGTCTTAAGAGAAAACCAAACAACCCCTATTGAGCATATCCAAGATGTAGCTAATCTCTGTTTAGTCCATAATGTTGTTGAGGATAATGTTGCTATTGTATTGATTATTGATTCCTTTAAAATAAAATCATTGTAGTGGTATAGAAACCTCCCACTAAACTCCATTTCTACCTGGGATGAATTGGGTCCAGCCTTAGTTAAGCAATTTGAGGACAAATCTGATCACCTATCTTTAGTTGAGCAATTAACTGCCATAAACAGAGCTCCTCATGAGTTCATTTCTAATTTTAACCTCAGATTCTAAAAGACATGGACTAGGATACCTGTGTTGATTAGACCATCTCCTGAATATGCATTTTTATATTATTTAAAATCCCTTAACTCTGACATTAGTGTGATGATAGAGTCAATGGGTGGTATTAATTTGCTAGATGCTTATGAAGTTGCAATTAGGGTAGAGAATAGTTTGATACAAGATGGTAACCTTTCTCTGAGTCTTCCAATGCCTATATTTCTAAAAATAAATTCCATATCAGCCCCTCAAATTCCTCAAACCCCTTCCTTAGCTCCTATTCCATCACCTTAAGCTCAAATTGCAACCCCTACTAGTCAAACTAGTGAGATAAGAGAGTTGAAAATCTTGTTAGAATCCTTTGGGAATGAAATAGTGCAACTTAGGAGACAACAATATAAAGCTAATAGGCCCTATCAACAACAAAATTAGACCACTTATCATCCCTTCAAAGATCAAAGGCCTCTTTATCAAGGTTTCAAAGAGAATATACCATGTTATCAAATGGAAGGAGCCATAACTCCAGCTAATCCATATGTTGTCCTTGATCCTAATGCTCCTTACACTTCAGTGGCCATTGTTCCCATCCCACCTCAAAAAAACTTGATGCAGGATTCAAGTTGGCAGTCCTCAAATCTCAATGATGCTCAAACCCAAACCTTGGTGTCACAAAACATCACTATGCCACAAATGACACAAGAAGAGTTTTATTTTCAAGGAGGTTAGTACCAAGATAAAAGTTTGGCATCACAAGGAGAGACTCAATAGGTTCAATGGAAACCTAATGCCATTAATGTAAATTGACAAGTGGATGATCATGTTGCTTTTATTTAGGGTGTTGAGACTAACAATACAAGTGGTCATGTTGCAACTGTAACTAGAGCTAAAAAAAGATCCATTGATGAGCTACAAAAGGTGACAAATGATTTATGTAATCTTAATTTTGTTTCTAAGAGTAAAAAATAACAATTTTCTACCCCTACAACATAAAAAAATAGAATATAGAGGTTAGTAAAGTTTATTGAATACCTCTAGTTTGTGAGCAACCAGTGATTCAGAAAGTGAAATCAAAGGTTAGTAGATCTCAGTGTAGTATATTGGATCAAATTAAAAATTATAATATTATCATTAGTATGTGGGATTCTCTTTCCATTCTAGGACAAAAATATATGCTCATCCAAGAACTTTTAGCTCTCAAATTATCTCCAAAACTGGTTGAGAAAGAAGGTGTCATCTTAACTAATTCAGATCGGCCAACTAAGAAACTAGTACATAAAGTAAATAAGATGTTAAAGGTGGACATAAATAAGGTAAAAACAAATAAAACTTCTCCTTTTTACCTTTTTTTGATAGTAGGTGATACTTTGGTTCATAACTGTATGGTGGATAGTGGAGCTAGTAGTACAATCATACATAAACATATTGCAGACAAGTTCAGCCTTGTTTATGAGCCAAAAACTAAGAGGGTATTACAATTGGATGGGTCAAAAATAAATATGGTAGGAATTATCAGAGATCTGAAACTGACATTATATGCTTGTCCCAATGTTACTATTTAGCAGGATGTTGTTGTGGTAGACTTGCCTCCTTACTTTGCTATGTGCCTTTCAAGGGACTTTACCTCAAAGATTGGGGGATATTTACCAGCTAATTAGAATTATTTATTGTTCAGAACTAGGTATGGGACCAATTTAATGATTCAATATGAACCTATTGCATGTTTCCATATGGAGTCATATATGGCAAGTGTTGTGAACACTAACTGTATCATCTCAGATGCTATACTAGAAACTAGTGGAGTAGAAAATGGATCACCTTTGGATGGAGTTCCAGATTTGTTTCTTGATGAGTTGGATTCATATTTTCATGAGTATTATACTTATAATATAATTGAATAAGACGAAATTGGTGTGTATTGCTTTCATGAGAATGATGTACCAATTCCAGCCATGGTTAAGGATGATGAATCTAGTGAAGGTTTATGGAAATTATACTTTGATGGATCAAGGAATAAATATGGTACTAGAGATAGAAATATGTTATTTTATCCAAAAAATCAAATGTCTTTCTCTTCTATTAAATTTCATTTTGGTTGTTCAAATAATATTGCTAAGTATGAAGTAGTAGTTCACGATTTGCAGTGGGCTAGGAAGATGAAAGTCAATTCCTTGCAAGTTGTTGGTGATAGTGAACTTATAGTTCACCATGTAAGAGGTTTAAATGTATGTAAAAAATTATTTATTAAATATTACAAGTATATAATATGGGACTTACTTGAATATTTTCAAGCTTTTAACATTCATGGAATACTAAGAGGCAAGAACAAACACACAAATAGGTTGGCTGCCATTGGGTCACAATTTAGTATCCCATCTAATATAAAAAATGAAAAAAATTAGTTACATATAAAGGTAGTTTTAAGGCCTTTTGTTCTAGATAATCATGAGAATTGGAAAGTGTTCAAAGATGACAATCAAATTGTGATATTCTTTCAAGAGGAGGTTGAATTTTCTTCAAGAAACCAATCAAAGTATTTGCAGCAGTATGATGATCAGGTTGTGCAATTAAGAACAAATAAGTTGCCCAAGGGATTGGTCACACTTGAGAACAATTTTAGTGGTGATGACGAGTTAAGGGAAGGGAACTCATCCTTTTCAACAAAGGAAGAACACTATGCTAATGTAGAGATTGCAGCTGATAAGATTTTGAAGTTGGGTAAGGTATGCACTCCTTCACAATAGGAAGCTTTTGTTGAGTTATGCACAAGTTTTATTGATGTATTTTCATGGAAATATAGTGATCTCAAAGGATTTAACCCAGGTTTAGCTCAACACACCATTGAGTTAGAGGCTAAAACTAAACTTATGAGACAAAGACAAAGGCCCATCTATCCTAAGATTGAGCCTTTGATGAGAGCTGAGCTTCACAAGCTCATAGAGTCAGCTATTATATTTCCAATTAAGTACTCAACTTGGGTGGCAAATCTTGTTTTGGTACAGAAGAAGAATGGTGAGATTAGATTGTATGTTGACTTCCTTGATTTGAACAGGGTTTCAATTAAATATCACTATCCATTGTCATCAATGGAACACATTTTACAACTGGTTGCAGGATCAAAGAGGTTTTCTTTGTTGGATGGATATAGTGGCTACAATCAGATTTTGGTCAAGGAAGAGGACCAATTTAAGACAACCTTCACAACTAAGTGGGAGACATTTGCATATAGAAAGATGCCATTTGATTTATCTAATGTTGGAGAAACCTTTCAGAGAGCCATCAATATGGCATTCTAAGGCCTTCTTAGCAAGTTTGTAATTGTTTATTTATATGATATAATAGTGTTTTCAAAGAGTGCAGATGATCACGTGGTTCATCTCAAGCAAGTGCTTGAAAGTTATATGCAATTTAGGGTATCTCTAAATCCCAAAAAGTGTGATTTCTCGATTCATGAAGGTAAGCTTCTTGGCCATGTGGTTTCAAAGTATGGTTTAAGTATATATTTTGAAAGGGTAGACTCCATTCTTGCACTTTCTTTACCTAAGCACAAAAAGGCTATGTAAAGCTTCTTTGGAAAAATCAACTATATAAGGAGATATATTTCAGATTTTGCCATTTTAGCTAAGCCACTTACAGCCATGCTAAAGAAGAATTAGAGCTTCAGTTGGTCCAAAGAAGGAGTTAAAAGTTTTGAAGTAATTAAGAAGGCCATAGCTAGTGTTCCTACATTTATAAATCCAGATTTTACAAAAGATTTCATTTTGTATATATATGCCAACATGGACACCATTTTAGGCATTCTTATGCAACAAAATCATGAGGCTTTGGAGCAGCCAATAGATTTATTTATTCAAGGCTTGGAAGAGTATGAAACAAGGTACTTTTTTATTGAAAAACATGTGCTTTCAATAATAAAGTCTCTTAAAAAGTTCAGATAATTGTTGTCTAACAATAAAATACACCTAATGGTTTCTCATCCAACCATCAAGGAGTTCCTTTTGAACAAAGATATAAATGAGAAGAGAGCTAGTTGGATAACCAAGGTAATGGAGTATGACATGGAAATTAAGGTCACAAAGCTGATTAGAGGAAAAGGACTTTGTGAGCATCTAGCTCAAGACTTGCAAGAGACTAATGAGGTTGTTTTGATGTCAAATGATGAAGAGGTTGTAGCTGGTCATACCTCACCTTCCAACTGGTTTCATGACTTGTTAAGATATCTCCAAGACTATAATTATCCATCTCATCTAAGTGATTCAAAAAGAAGGTATTTTATGTTGCAATCAATTCCATTTTTGCTTATTGATGGTGTTTTGTTCAAGAAAGATATCAATGGCATTTTGCTAAGGTATATAGAGCCAAGTCAAACTCAGAGACTGCTTGAAGAATTTCATGATGGACATGGTCGAGGACATTTTTCTGTAAGAACTAAAGCCCTTAAGGTCATGAGAGGTGGGTACTATTGGCTTAGCTTATTTAGTGATTTCCATGCATGGGTAAGGAAGTGCAAACAGTGTGCTATGTTTGTGGGAAAATTGAAACTTGTAGCTTTACCTCTTCAACCAATTACGGTGGATTAGCCCTTTATCCAATAGAGATTTGAATTTATTGGTCTCATAAATCCTCCTTCAAGTTCAAGACATAAATGGATTCTAACTGCTATAGATTATTTCACATGTTGGACAGAAACAGTGGCGTTAAAAGAAGCAAATAAAATTAATGTTTTATATTTCTAAGAAGGTTTGCTTACTAGATTTGGAGTTCCTTCAACTATTATTTTTGATAACACAATGGCTTTTATGGGAACTAGGATCAGTCAATGGGATATTTAATATGAAATTTATCTTAGCACTTCATCAAACTATTATCCACAAGGCATTGGCCTTGTTGAATCTACGAATAAGAACCTATTGAAGATCATAAGGACTATTGAAGACAATCAATGGTCATAGCATCTCAGGTTGAAGTTAGCTCTATGGGCTGATATGATCACCTACACAATATCAATAGCCTATTCTCCATACAAGTTGGTATATGGTAAGGAAACATGGTTACCCATTTCTCTTAAGTTTCTTGCTTTGAAACTAATGCATCAACTTGAGTTTTTGGAGAATGAGACTATGGAGATCAGGTATGCAGAGCTTATGGAGTTGGAAGAGATAAGAAATTAGTCTATGTTAGCCATGGAAATTCATCAAACACAAGTGAAGAGAGTGTTTGACAAGGAGCTTCTTCATGAAGTTTCAAAGAAGGAGATATGGTCCTCAAGTGGGATGATGATAGAGATAAACTAGGAATGCACACAAAGTTTGACTCCCTTTGGAGTGGCCCATACACAATCTCCAACTGGAAATCCCACAATGCCTTCCAACTTACAAATATGGATGGCGAGGAGCTTCTAATCCCAGTCAATGGGATACATCTAAAACATTGCTACTGAAGAGCTTAGCTCCTTGTACATAGTTTATTTTTTTTCCTCCAAGTGTTGTTTAAGTACATTAATTTTGTTTTGTTTTGTCTCAAATAAGTGCTTTGTTTGCACATTTGCTTTGTTTAGTTAGTTTTCCTATTTTGTGTGTTTCCCTTATTATTTTTGGAGGATGAAGGTTATATTTTTGATTAAGGATCATGAAAACCCATTTTAAGTTCATAAAAGTGTTCACACAGGTGTTATAAATCTTGATCTTCATGACTATGTTTTTGGAGCTACAGGTAGTTTTCTGTTTATGAGTGAGAATGTTGTTCTTGAGTCTCTTTGCATAGATTTGATGAATAAAATGAATATGAATCTATTATTTAGGTATCATATGTTAATTTTAAAACATTTTTATTCATGATAAACTTTTTTGAAGGTGTGAAAAGTTAAAGGCTTTTGATTGGGTTCTTAAGGCCCGTGTGTAATTCTAAGTGAGCATATGAAGTTGATCAATTAGAGGTATTTTGACCTATTTTATGAGTTATAATGAAAATTATGGTTAATCTTAGATCATGGAGATTACATAAGTGTTATTTATTTTTTTTTTTTAATGAGTACACAATAAGGGTCAAAAGAGAATTTACAGTCATGGACCATATTTTCCATTGTTTTATGAGTTCAAATATCATGTATATGATCTGAGATCTCAAGCATAGTAGGCATGCTTCCTAGTTCAGTCACCAAAATGTTGACAATTTTGACCCCGCAGGTCAAATTGCAACCCTTATCATTCAAAACTTTGCATAACCATGCCTTTTTATCTAAGTGTCAGGAATTGATCTTTGCAATTTTTCCAAAGGGTCATCTTCAACTAGTCCAAAGGAATTGACATTTTCAAAAATCTTGAAAGGCATTTTTAACTTTTTTGAGGAAACGACCAATTCAAAATTTCAAAAAGGCATCTCCAAAAGGTTGAAAGGTACAATTATTTCGAGAAAGGGACTTCTTCAAAAATTTTGAAGGACATAAGATCTGTTATCAAAATTTGAGAGGGCATTTCAAAAGAACAAGGGAACTTTTCACTTTTTTGAAGGGTTCTTTTTCTTCGATAAAAGTCGATTTCAATTTTTTTGAAAGGACAATTTAGTTTTGTTGAAAGATTTTACCGAGGGACGATTCCAAGTTTTTCGAAGGGACTTTTCCAAAAAGTCCGAAGGGTCATTTATTTCAGCCGAAGGTTATTTACAAGAATTTTGAAGGGCAATAGGACCTTTGTAATTTTTCTGAGAAGGACTTTTCTAGAGCAAGAGGACCATTTCAAAAGGTCTGAAGGGTCTACTGCAAAAATTTGAAAGGCACTTCCAAGGAGAGGTCCATTTCAATTTTTTTGAAAGGGACACTTGTAAGAAAGTTGAAGGGTTCATTTTTTCAGAGAGGTCCATTTCAGTTTTTCTGAAGGGGTTTTTTTCCTTCGAGAAAGTACATTGCAAGAAAGCCGAAGGGTATATACCCTTTGGAAAAAGGCATTTTCAAAGACAAAGAGGACCATTCCAAGTTTTCTGAAGGGACATTTTCAAAAGGGGGAGGTAACTTTTTCGAAGGGTAAGTGGACCATTTCAACTTTCCCGAAGGGTAAGTAGACCATTCTAATTTTTTTGAAGGGTTCTTTTCGTTCAGAAAAGTCCTTTACAACTTTTTCAAAGGGTAAGAGACGATTTCAAAAGTTTTGAGAGATCGTTTCAAAATTACCAAATGGTCCGTTACATTTTTCCGAAAGGGCATTTTATTGAATTCAAAGGGCAATTTACAAAAGTTCATATCATGAATTCCTTTTGACTTTTTGTCTGAAGGAATTGTCCATTGCAAAAACTTTGAAAGAAAAGTCCTAAGGCCAAAAAGCCCGAAACAATTCCTTCAAACAATTTATTCAAAGGAAATGAAAGAGAAAGGGCATTTTCAAAAAGTTTTAAGGGTACATTTGAAAAGCTCGAAGGTCATTTTCTTTTAGTTGAAGGTCCATTGCACAATCCTAAAAGGACATTAAAAGAAGGCCGAAGATAGATTTCTTTCAGATTTTTTATCCAAAGGAAATAAACAGACATATTTCCTTCAGAATTTTTGTCTAAAGGAAATAAATAAAAAGAATTCCTTTGAACTTTTTGTTTGAAGGAAATGAACAGGGAGATAAAACATGGACTTTTTGTCTAAGAAAAAGCTGAGAGGAAAGAAAGAAGAGCCTGAAAGAAAAGTCTTGGATAAATTATCTACAGGAAATAGACAAAAATAAAGTGGTTGAAAACATAAGTCTGAAGGAATTAATGACAGACCCACAAACGTCAAGTTTGAGCCCCTATAAGTAAAAATTGGTTAAGATTTCAAAAGGTTCACCAAGATTGCTGTCAGCTTGACACTTGTCAAGAGCTAGCAAGGAGATTAATGGATGAGAGAAGGCCAGGTTTTCAAAAGGATCTTAGTGGGGTTTTGATAGCCAATCAATTGAAGACAACAAGGAATTATCCTTTTGACTCTAATGACGTGATCTACAACTCACATTCAAATTATGCAAAGTGGCCCAAGCAAGATTAGATTGCATTAAGGAGCACATTGAGTTTTTAATGCAATAATCAAATTATTTAGACTTGGAAAATATATGTAGCTTCCTTCAAACATGACTCTCTCAGTTCCAAAAGGGAGACTCAAATGCATGAAGGGCTCAAGTAGTTTAGCGTTGTATGGTTGTTCAAGGAATTAACATAGAGTTACTTGGAGTTGACTAGACGAAGCTTATCATGCATCTTCTTTGTTTTCCATGCAAAGGACTCTCTCTTGTTTTGACTCAGCTTAAAAATGTATCAAGTGGAGTTTCTCTTTGAAGATTGGCATAGAATCATGCATGGAGATAATTGAATTACCAAAGATCCATGCATGTTTAAGAAATTTTGAAGAATTTAATGTTTATTCTAAATAATGATTATGAAATGGGCTCACCATCCTTTTCCAATGCAAAAGAGATTGTCATGCAAGGCATAAGACAAAAATATATTATTTGAAGGCTTGGTTATCTTGGCATAGCTAGAGTTGGACTTGGGGTGATGTGGGAGTTAATCTCCTCTTCTATTTTCAGCGTCAATCTCTTGGCTTTTGTATGATTTTTCTATATAAGTTGGCTTTTTCAACGATTTTAAGGATCCCTCTTTTGGCAAGATCAGACTCTGCCAAAATTTGAGTTTTGTAACCTTTTTAGATAAATAGGACTATTTTCAAATTCTAGGATGTTGGTATAGTGTATTTATGTTAGTGATATGTGATAGACTTTTTCTTCCTTATCAAGTCTTGATTCTTACCTATTTACTAGTTGATTAGATTATTTAGGTCATGTTTTGTGTTTGATGTCTTTTGGCTGAAGTTACAATGAATGTAAGTGGCTGGTTAGTGTCTTAAATTAGGCCTATTACCTCATTTTTCTCAAGATTTGATCACCAAATATAACCTTTTCATGAAATACTGATGCATAGGAGTTAATTAGAATTGAAAGTTCAATCTTTTTCTTGTCTAATCAGTGTTTTTAGGAGCTCAACTTGAATGGATTAACCAAAATTCAGGTGTATCACCATCATTAGATAGGATTTTTCCTTATGCTTTCTTTCTTCCCTTTTTCTGGCAGTTTGTAGCATAGAGTAGAGATCCTAATTGATACACCAAAGGGAGCTAGCCCTTAGAATCTAGAGATTCAATCTGCTAATTAGGCCACCCACAGCGTAGGATTGTTTCCATGTTTCAACGAATTGTGAAGGCCTAAAACTACCTTCACAAGGATGCAAGTCTGATTGACAATAGACACTAAGGACTAGGATGCAAGAATGAGGGTTTGGGATTGTTTTAGGGATGATTAGGGACACATATGGCTTGCATGAAGGCTGGTTAATTATGAAAATAGGATCTAGGATAGGTTTAGGGCTAAGCTAGGCATAGGTGGTCTCAAGCAACACTCTTGGCATGCAAGTGTCACTTTTAGGTGATTACACTCTCTTATTATCTCTCTAATGTGAAGCTAATTCATTTACATTTAGGGAAGTGACAAAAAATAATTTGGAATTATTTACGGGCATTGTTATGAGGCATTAATGGGACTTGATTTTGGCCTCCTCTTGGTAAGATCCTTACCTTTATTTGGCTCTTAATTATACAGTTTACATTTCATCTTGTGCTTTGAAAAGCTTTATACAGTTTCAGTGTCTCTAGGTATGTGTTGAGCATTTGGTTTCCTTTGGGGATCAATTTATTTCCAAATTGGGTTCTCTTTTCCTTTTTTCTCTCTATACCTTCCTTGAGGGGATGAAATGCAGATTGAATGATGGTTTGATCATCTAATTTACTATGCTTATGATGTTGGAGAGATTGTATTTTCTTGGATTAATCCCCTATGCTAATTTTATTCCCGAACATTGGGTTTAGCTCTTGTGATTATGCATGTAAAATGGGGGACAAAACATGGCCTTCTCATTAGGATGGTAAATAGAGAGCTCCTAAAAATATTGGAGAGATATTGGGGGTGGGGAGGAAGTTTGTAGACATTATGGATTTGAAATCAAGATTCCACATTTGAAGATGTGGGTGTGAAGAATGTAGATGTTGGGTGTAGAAGTTGATAATGTTGGTAATGAGGATGTGGCCTCTCTTAAAAAAAAAATTGCTTGATCCCAAACACTCAATTGGGAGGCGTAACATCTTTGATCTGGCATAATATTTAAGCTACGTCAACTTGTTATTTAATGTAGTTGGGTCCTTCTCTCTCCATCTAGATGTCAATGATGTTGACTATGTGATTAGTGGGGAATCCAAGAACAACACACCTTGTTCTGATCCCACTTGTTAGGATCTTGCTCCTCAGAAAGAGCACAATATGATTACCAAATACAAGTAATTAAACATGCAGAAATAACCAGAAGTACAAGTAACTAGAATTCACAAATAGCACAGAATATGAGAGACAATACACTATCTTATATTAATACTCGTACAGAAAAGAATACAATAAAGAAGATGCCACTTCTTCTCCCACCTTCCAGAGGCTTCCCACACCTCAAGTGTATAGTAATTCTTCTTCAAAATTTCACTCTCCTACCAAAAATGGTCCCAACACACAACTCACACACAGAATTGGTGTTCACCTCTCCAACCAGTCAGTAATAACCCTGCCAGTACACCAAGCACTCTAAAGTACTTCAAGTAGATCTCCCATGAACCTACAACCTGCAATTCAACAGACCATACTTACACATGTAGATCTCCTATGAGCTTGCAACAACCTGCAACTCAATGATCTTACAATGGAAGGATCTTCCTTGCCTTCCTTTTCAGCTCATAATCACAATACATGCCAATAGGTCTATAAATAGATCCCAGAATTAAACAATAACTTAGACTCTTAGTTTAGAATAATTATCCATGTAGCTCAAGACTCAAAATAGCCTTTACATGTAAACACTTAGTTCAACTAACTAACTGTTCGTGCAATGAACAGTTCTGGAACACACAGGCAACCGACGTCGGTCTCTGTCTAACTGGTGTTAACCGACATCGACCGACTCCCTGCCGATGTCAGTTGCCTTCTGCATTCATCATGACTGACATCGGTTACACTACCGACACCGGTACTTTTGGAACTCAGCAACCTCCTCTTCATCTGCATAGTTGAAGCTTTTAGCTCCACAACCTAACAATCTCCCACTTGGAGATAAACAGCTGCAACTGTACCTGTACCTATACATCATCTAGTTTGTTTCCTTGGCTTTGTATCCCTCTTCAAGATCACCCTTGAAGACCAAACACCACAAAACCTGTGGTGCACCTCCTGTCATCCAAATCACCTGCCACATCCACATCTACAAACCATGTAGAAAAGAACTTGACCTTGCATAGCATGTGCACCTGCTGCTGGTCCCTCTAAAAATCCACTGAACTACCCTCCAGTGCTTCTCTCCCGAATTGGCTCCAAACTTGTGACAACTCCCACTACTTGGGAAATCTCAGGTTTAGTACATACCATGCACTTAACCTCATTATGTGAATCAAGACACTGTTCTGTGAACTGTCCAACCATTGGCGTGCTAACCGGTCTCACACAATCATCCTGAAACAAAGTCAACTTGTGACCTTCCATGTCCCTAAAACACACTCATGCCAAAGAATCTTGCTGCTCCCAGATTCCTCATGACATACCTCTGAACTAGCTTTACCTTTAGTTTAGCAACTCCCTGTATATGTAACCATGCAACAAGCACATCATACAGTAATAGGATAATGTAGCTAATATTATCCAACCTGGTAAAGAGAAACACAATGATCAAACCTCCATTGCCCTGTAGCTTATTCAAGACCATATACCCTGGCCTTCCGTCTCACGTGTCCATTCCCGCTCTTCTTCATCCTGAACATCCATTCGTCTCTCAGTGCTTTCTTCCAGCTGGCAACTCCACCCAAAACTCCTGTTTGGTTCTTCTCCAAAGAATCACATCCTTCATCCATGCCAAGCTCTCACTGTTTCCTGAATCTACCTGTTCTGCTTCTTTAACAACTTCCTGGTTCTTTACCATAAGTGAGCAATAAGTAGTGTAAAGAAGGGAAATGACAAATTTGAGGCTTACATACCCTTTAAGTCCTCCATATGGGTGCTTGAGACTCCTTGACAGCTTGCTGTCTGCCCAAAATCCATCTCAGTGACCGATGTCAGTCACATCTTAGTCTGCACCCTATCGACATCGGTTCCATGCGACTGCCTCATTACCGACGTCAGTTCCCCCTGACTGACGCCGGTGTTTATTTGTCCCTGAGTCACCAACGTCGGGCTGCACATAGCCAACATCGGTCCCTGTCTGGATGCCGACATCAGTTTTCTAACCGACGTCGGTCTTTGTGTTTTGCTTGTGAGAACTGACTTCTACCCGCGAGCTCCTTTTGGATCAAACCCTTGTCCAAATCACCCATGTGTTGCCCGTCTACAATTTTAGCTTCACTTTCCCTTTGCCAACCATCTAACAAGGCTTACCATCCCCTAAACAAATTTCTCCAAAGTCTCCCTGGACATATTCATGAAAAAAAAAATCTATTTGGGGATGCATGAAAAGAGGCACCAGAATCTAAAACCCAAGATTCTAATTTATCCAAAGAACATACCAGAGCATCCTGTGCAATGAAATCTGCAACATCTGCTTCTTCTTCATGTCCTTCATGCTGATCTTCACCCGACCTGCAATCTCTCTTTAAGTGCCCTTGCTTTCCACATTTCCAGCAGGTTATTCTGCCATACCTGGACTTGGATCTCCTGCCTATCTTTGACCTTGATCTCCCACGCTCGATCTTCTCTCTTTGCCTTCCCCTGCCTTCAACACTCAAAGCATTCCCTGATGATTCACCTGTGCTTTTCCTGCGAATCTCTTCATTCAAGATTACACCCACAATATCATCCACTTTTAAGATTTTTGAAGCAGACGCAGTATTGCTAACTGCCATTACCAAACTTTCCCAACTTTCAGGTAATGAGCATAAGATTAAGAGAGCCTTAATTTCATCATCAAAAACAATATTGACTGAATTTAACTAGTTTACTAAACCATGGAAATCACTTAGATGACTATGTACAGATCCACCTTCCAACATTTGCAAATTAAATAATTGCTTCATAAGAAATACCTTATTCGAAGCTGAGAGTTTTTCATATAAATTTGCCAAAGATTCCATCAACTCTACCGTTGTCTTAGCATGTGATAAGTTGGAAATCACAGACGATGCAAGGCTCAACCTTATAGATCCCAGAGCCTTCCGATCAAGAACCTCCCATTCTTCATCCTTCATATCTTGGGGCTTGCAATCAACCCCACCCAACGGTAAGTTCAAATCTTTCTGATACAGATAATCTTCAATCTGCATCCTCCATAATTGATAGTTCTTGCCATTAAACTTTTCCATTCATAGCTTACTGTCTTCTGCCATTGCTCTACTCCCACTCAAATAGAAACCCCTGTGAGTAACCTGTAATCAACACACACTAACCAGATCTAATCCAACCTATTAGTATCCCAACCTAAAAGCTCTGATACCCGTTGTTGGGGAATCCAAGAACAACACACCTTATTCTGATCCCACTTGTTAGGATCTTGCTCCTCAGAAAGAGCACAATATGATTACCAAATACAAGCAATTAAACATGCAAAAATAACCAAAAGTACAAGTAACTAGAATTCACAAATAGCACAGAATATGAGAGACAATACACTATCTTATATTAATACTCGTACAGAAAAAAATATAATAAAGAAGATGCCACTTCTTCTCCCACCTTCCAGAGGCTTCCCACACCTCAAGTGTACAGTAATTCTTCTTCAAAAGTTCACTCTCCTACCAAAAACGGTCCCAACACACAACTCACACACAGAATTGGTGTTCACCTCTCCAACCAGTCAATAATAACCCTGCCAGTACACCAAGCACTCTAAAGTACTTCAAGTAGATCTCCCATGAACTTGCAACCTGCAATTCAACAGACCATACTTACACATGTAGATCTCCTATGAGCTTGCAACAACCTGCAACTCAATGATCTTACAATGGAAGGATCTTCCTTGCCTTCATTTTCAGCTCATAATTACAATACATGCCAATGGGTCTAATAAATAGATCCCAGACTTAAACAATAACTTAGACTCTTAGTTTAGAATAATTATCCACGCATCTCAAGACTCGAAATAGCCTTTACATGCAAACACTCAATTCAACTAACTAACTGTTCGTGTAACGAACAGTTCTGGAACACACAGGCGACCGACGTCGGTCCCTGTCTAACTGGTGCTGACCGACGTCGGTCGACTCCCTGCCAATGTCGGTTGCCTTCTGTATTCATCATGACCGACGTCGGTTACACTGCTGACGCCGGTACTTCTGGAACTCAGCAACCTCCTCTTCGTCTGCATAGTTGAAGCTTTTAGCTCCACAACCTAACAATTAGTTGTTTGGGGGTTAATATGTTGCTTCATTAGCATATAATCATAAAAAGAATTAGGGCTTTGAGTTTGGGGCAGTTGGAAATTTTGGAGTGCTTGGGTGGAATGATTTATGATGAAGTCACTTTCTCTCCACCTTAATGTTGCCCTCCTCCTCCGTTAGAAGTAGACATTGAAGATGCTAATCATTCATGAAGTGATGGTGATGTTGGTGATGGTATTGCTCTGGATAATGTAATTTTGGTGGATGAATAATATCCTTTTTTATATGAATTTATTTTTTTGACTAAATGTACATATCTACTGATGGCTTATTGGGCTTGTGTAATTTGCTATGCCTCGTGTTTGTGGTTAGGAACCTTTGATAAAATTTTAAAATATCTTAATGGTGGGATTGTAATGATAATGTAGACTTTCAAAATTTTATATAATATTTTGAGTTATATTTTATTATTTTTCAAAATTTTTACAAATATTATATACTTGATAAAATGATTTATGTTTGAAAGATCGATTTTGAAGACTTCAACTCAATTTAATTGAATACTCCCAATCAACTCTTGAAATTTATTGTCTTGTTTTCATTCATTCTCTACATTAATAATCAATTTTAAAATATTGAAAAATAATATATAAATTTATTCTCAAATCCTTTACTTTTTCACTACAAATAAATAAATTCTGACTCAATTCTCTTTAATATAAATTTAAGTGGCTCAATTCTTTTTAATATAAATTTAAATTATTTAATTTATTAATGAATCCGTTATTTCTTAACATATAAAATAAATACCCAAAACTTACCCTCACCAAAGCCATACAATTTTGAATACAACCATCTTCCCATTAATGAGTACCCAAAACTTACCCTCACAAAACCCCAAAGGACTAAGCAAACAATTTTGAATACAACCATCTTCCTATTAAATAAATTAGGAGTACTTTGTGATAACAACTTTAGAAACACACAATGTACGAAACAACCATGCATATATGCTTAGAATGGTAATGTGGGTCACAAAAAAATCATATAATTGACAAACGAGCCACGCATGTATGCTTCGATTGGTATTGTATTTTAAACATATCTTTACAATATTATACCCATCACACATCACTATAGAAAAGTTCATCAAACATAGACATATGCTCCATTCCAAACACGTCCAAATAAAGTGTCACTTCTTCTTAGTATAGTATATTTAATGTTCTCTATTTTTTCAAAAATAAAATGCTCACTAAAATTATTATTAATATATATATTTTTTTAATGCTTTAATAAGATTATTATTTGATAGTTTGTTAATAATATTGACGGAGGATAATATCGATTCAAAACAAATGAAATAAAAATAAAAAATATTGATGTAATATTAGAGTAATTTTAATAAGTTAATTTATTTAAATTTTATACCGAAAGATAATATCGATTCGAAAAAAACAAGATAAAAATAGAAAACACTAACACAACATTACAACAATCTCAATAAACCAAACTATTTAAACTTTGTATTGGAGGACAACACCGACTCAAAACAAATAAGATAAAAATAGAAAGCGCTAACACAACACTAGAACAATCTCTCTCTATTTCTTTTGGGTACAATAGGAATCGGTTACAATCCATTATTATTTCTACCTAGGTGTGGATTTCTATTTTGGTAACTAGGCAACCATCTTCATGCTTTGTCTTGCTAGGCTCTTGCCACGTTTAAGCTTTTGATTCGAATTTGCATTTACTATAACCCACCCTCATCTTAATAAAGTCCAACAAAAACAAATGAAACCCCCAAAAACGCAAATTTCAAAATATAAATTTCGAACTGACAAACACTCAACCGCATACCAAACATACTACCAACAAACAACATCAACTCAAAACGAAAAACACTTAACACAACACTAAAACAATCCCAATAAGCCAACCCTTTTCCATTTCCCCATGATCAACCCAAATTGTGCTTGGTAATAAGCCGGCATCTTTTACCTGAGTATTCCCTCCAACGTTGTCCCTCGAAATAAGCGCCTCGCCTAGGATTGATCACCTTGGATTCCTCGTCTAATTCCTTGCCTCTTGATTTATATATCAATCTATTTCGCTCAATTATCCTGCAGGTGATTTCGCAGCCATTTCGATCTGCGAAAACAAGAAAATGGATCATCATGTCAATAGAAATGGCGATCTGAGCAAGAAATATTGTAAGCGAGGCCAACAGAGGCGATACGTGGGTGTAAGACAGAGACCCTCTGGAAGATGGGTTGCAGAAATAAAAGACTCCATGCAAAAAGTGAGGCTGTGGTTGGGCACATTTGACACAGAAGAAGCTGCTGCCAAGGCTTATGATGAAGCCTCTCTGGCCCTCCGAGGCCCCAATGCCAGAACTAATTTCCCCCTTCCCAAAGATGTCAATGCAAACGAGTATGCCAACACCAGGCTGGCCTCCCTCTCCGCCAAAATTAGAGGCCCGCTACAATTAGACATCAATAAGAACAGTGCTCCGTTTTCTTTTGAGAGCGCCGACGACGACAATGGCGGTGCTGCTTCTGGTGGGGGAATTTATGGGGCTCTAAAGGCTAAGCTGGAGAAAACAGGCGGGGCCAAATTGGATAGGGGAATACCCACCAGTTTATATGGTGCTCCTGTGCGGCCTGTAGAAGATTTTCCAGGCTGGAGAATCTTGGGTCCTGACTATGGTGGTTCTTCTTTCAGATTCAAGTTTGTTAATGATGCTGATAATTTCTTAGAGGGAGTCCCTTCTGGTTCTAAGAGGTGTAGGGTTTCTTCTTCTGTTATTGTGCCTTCTTCATCTGATCAGGATCAGATCAATGGCCAAGTGGGCTTGGAGGTCTCTGCTGATTATGTTTGTCCTGATCAAGATGCATATGATGGACTGTGTGGTGGTGTGGTTGATGAAGAGTCGTTATTGTTGGAGCAGGAAGGCCTGTGGAATGTGTGCAATTGGGAACAAAGTCATCTCTGTGTATAATGGTTTGGATTCATTTGTGTGGTTGAGAGTCAATATATGTTGAGGCAGTGGGCAGTTAAATTGTCAACAAGAATCTACTGTTTTATTCCCTCAATTTAATTTCATGTTTAAAATCTCTATCGCATAATTTGATGGAGAAACATTATTAATATAATAATATTATTTGATATTACAATTTATATTGAATGACGAAAGTGTTTTTAAAAACAGTAATCACAAAAACACATTTTTAAAAAATAGTAATCACAAAAACCCTTTTTTTAAAAAGCATAAAATTTATATAATAATTTTATCTTTACTTTGAAAATATATAAATTTATAAAATAAATTAAAACATATTAAAAAATAAATAAATGTAAAGAACATACAACATAGAATAACATGTATGTTTTATATTAGTTTTTGAGTAAATAATAGTACAATGCTTAATTTTAAACAAACAAAAGAGTCTCACGCTCATAGGCTAGTCATCAATGCATCTCCAACTCCTCCTGTATTGCATCCTAGAAGTGGAAGACAAAGATTCCTTATATGAAATATCATCCGAAAACACATTGTCCATATCCGCACCAACCTCTCCCAATGCCTATGCTTCCCCTGCCACTATATCTTCTTCTACTTCCCTCTCTGAATTTGTGATCTTCTCCTCATTAAACATGGGTTCTTGTTGCACATTCTCAGATTCAGTGATCCAATTTGTATGTGGATCAATATCATCCAATTTAATTACCTCGTGACTATCTTGTCCTTCCTCTTGTCTCACACAAAGAAAAATATTGTAACACACAAAGATAAGGTTATTGAGGCATTGTGTTGTCAGCGTATTGTGCTTCTTTGTGTGAGTGACCTCAAACATGCTTCAATTTTATTCACACACAAAAACATTACCTAGCTGGGACAAAATGCAAATGGCTAATTTATGAAGATTTGGTGCTCTTACATCATAATCATTCCACCACATATATGCAAATTAGAGATTTATAACTTTGTAAGTCAATTAGGCATGCATTTTAAAAAAAATAATGACACTACAATCAAATGACTCAATTT
Organism: Torreya grandis; assembly: GCA_037957365.1. Taxonomy (NCBI): domain Eukaryota; kingdom Viridiplantae; phylum Streptophyta; class Pinopsida; order Cupressales; family Taxaceae; genus Torreya; species Torreya grandis. The sequence goes on from JARHVA010000002.1 coordinate 11,627,895, forward strand.
TAATTTGTTTTTTACCTAGTTGATGGGTTGTTCTCTTTCGAATGCATAGTGGTGAAGAAAAGAGCCTCTCCTCTACAATCTTGTAAATCTGCAACTCATCGACAATTATGTCTCTAGTGGCTTCATCAGATATCATCCTCTTTATGCATATGTTTAGGTTATTCATGGCCTCCTCATTGACCCTAAATGAATCTGTGAAGGAAAAAAATTGGGGTTCAATAGGCCACTACATGTATATGTTAGTGGAGTTGATTATTCCATTTAAGATTAATTAGGCACCAAATGGGCTCATTTTTTTGCCCATAATAATTTGTTATGGCCTCCTTGGCCCTGTCCATGATCTCATACAAATACCCCATCAGATTTTTTTCTCCATCAAACAACCATAAAACTCTACCTAGATAATTTGACACCTAAAAGAAAATAATGTATAATTTCAAAATTAAAATTAAAAGAAGTTTGAGCCATTTTTTAAAAATAAATGATAAATAAAAAATAGTTAAGTCTAAAGTTACGTTGATGACCTCATTTTAGTCTTTGCAAACACATCATCAAAAACAATCTTCATGACCCTTCCCCCTTGGTCTTCTTGTTATAAAGAGACTCTAACCATTGTGTGCTCACAAACATCTATTTAAGAGATGTTAGTGAGGCTGTAATGTGATGAAGTTTGTGACAAATTGTGTGGCTTCTAGTTGCACAAGCTTCTTTCCGTTGGTGTGATCTCTCATCAAGATCAACACCCAAGGATGATTGTAGATGTACTTTATGATATTTCTTATCTTTTCAACCATATTTTTCACCTATGTCATCTTTCCTATGTCCTCAAGTAGGAGATGAATGCAATGGATTGAGCATGAGCTCCAAAAAAATGAAGAATGTTTCTCCTCAAAAAGTCTCCTCATTGCTACATACATTGTTGCATTGTTGGTCACAATGTGAACAACATTCTTTACACCCACTCCAAGACCACCTCATTCAGCATATCACACAAAGTATTTGTATTTTTCACTTTGTTAGAGGCATCAATTGATTTCAAGAACGCCAACTTCCCACTTGAAGCCACTAGAAAATTAATGAAGGTGTGGTTCCTTCCAGCTATCCACCCATCAGATAAAATGTTGCAACCCTTCTTGTACCATATTATTTTTTGTTCATCTACAATAATTTATATATTTTAACTGCATCCTCCAACATTGGGCCTCTCAAATCATGAAGAGTATGGGATTTGAACCCCTTCTCAACAATGGTCAAAGAAGTTACCAAATTCTCTCAATATGAGTTTTTTTCCACATTAAATGAGATGTTTTTGTAGTACCAGATGTTTATCATAGCCACCTTGCTTCATTCTGTAATTAGTTGTTCTAAGGTATACCTTTGAGTGAAGGTTGTGCCCTAGGGATATTTCAAGGGACAAAAAATCCATGTGAAGGTGAACTTGAATTGTCTCCACTAGGTGAACCTCATCCTCGAACTACCCTTTGGGAAAGATAAGAGCTAGAGGTTCCCAACTCATCATAATCAACTCTTGTTTCCCCCTATTCATCACATCTACAAGTGATTCAACAATTTTTTTCTCTCCTCATATGAAACTAGAACAACAACCATCTCTTTTTGAGCCTCAGGTGGCATTTTGTTGCATAGCCACACAACATTTATTAGAATTCATGTTGTATTATTTGAGGCAATTGACCTCTGCACTCATCTTAAATCCACAATAGTTATATATGACAGAGTTGTTATCTAGAGTGTCATAACAACATTTCCATGTTGGGTCATCAGACTTTCCAGGCCTATGGAAACTGGAGGTGGATGCCATTTTAAAGTTGTTTTGAAGTTGATGTCACCTCACCTTTGGGTTCTATTTTAGTTTCTAAAATAAAGATTTGGTTGATCACTAATGTATTACTATTATCATTTTCTTAATAATAACCTACCAATGATGTAATATGATGAATGATCAATGACAACGTATTGTTACACTCTTCATGAAGCTTTGTATTAAATCATGTGGGTTCTAGTTGTCTGTTAGAACTTATAAGCTTTGTATGAATCAGGTTACAAGTTATAATTTGTTGTTAGAACTTAGCAAGTTAGCATGTTGGTTGTTAGTTTACTATGTTACAATTAAATGACGAATGTGCAGGTAGAGAGTTGACTGTTAGCATGTTAAAAGTGAATAGTTCAACCATAGTGACACTATTTGCTAAAACATGAAAGTTTGAAACCCTGAAAGCTCGAGTCATATACCAACTAGTAGTAAGCAGCTCCCCATTTGACCCTCGAGGTCAAACAATGATGAATCCTCAAACAATAAGCATTTTAAAGCATAAAAGTGAGTCGTTATTAAAAACCCGTAGTTTATGACTGCAATCCAAGCTCAAATGATGATGAATCATGTAGGTTGTTATAGTGATGAGAAAATGATGATTAATCTTGATGAATGACGATCAAATGATGATTATTCTTATAACAACAATAACATACGTAGAGCCAAAAATCATGATGAAAATAAGTGTGACTGATGTTTTATTTTTTAAACAATTCATCTATTTATCCTATACTCTAATTAGGGTCGAGTAGTGCTATGAAAACTTCAGTTAATGGTGAATAACTATATTTAGTTACTCGCCATTAACCACAGTTTTCAAAACATGAAATGCCTTGCAAAATGTTCAATGGTTACCCATTTAGAAAAAAATGTTTACCGTAAGTTTTAATACAAGATTTGATGTACATTATGCTTGTATAATAATATCATTTGATATTATAATTTATATTTATATTTTAAGAATAATAAGTCATAAGGATTTGTCTCAAGAATGTAAAAACCATATGATATAATTTAATGTAATAATATTATTTGACATTAAATTTATATCACATAATCTAATGCAAATAATGATATATACATTTTTTATCACGATATATATGTTTACTATTGTTACAATCATTTTTTCTAAAATAATTAAATGTTATCAATTTTAAATTGACTTTTATGTATATTATAATGTCATTTTTTTCAGAATTTCACAAACATTATATATAACATAAAGTGTTGTGCTTTACATACCTAAATATACATCTAGTGTAGTGGTGGGACCTCATGTGGAATCTAATATGTTACATAGTCAAATCCATAATGGTCAATATTGTTTGAATTTTTTAGGTCCAAAATAGAACACGCGTGTTTGTTATATTCAACGTTTCTTTTATGGCTTTAATTTTTAAAAACATCCCTTTACAATAAGCTTCTAAAAATTACCTTGCTAATTCAAGCCATATACACTTAATCTATATGTCTTAGAATTGATTTTATGACTCTAAAATCCTCATATCTACATGAAACCTTAATCTCATATTGGTTGGAAGGCTTGCTTTGTCACAACATATAAACTCAATATGCCATGATCTTTATGTCGAAGGGGTGATGCCATTGGCCCTCCTATAAACATAATGGTTGATTAGTTTTAGTTATGTATGTTTTTTATGACATTAAAATCTTTATATTTAAATAATAATTTAATCCTAGATTGGTTGGAAGGCTTGGTCTACGCCAACCTTATACTAATGAGAAGATGCTATAATAAAAGTAGCCCTCTCACATTAGTCCCTGCGACAACAGATAAATCTGAAATACCACAATCTTCCCACATGGGTTAGAATGCTTGGATATAAACGTAATATATTTGTGTGATCATCCCCATCAAATATTTGAAAACTTGGATGTAGATCTAATATACCATAATCCTTTGTTATTAGTTGGAATGCTTGGTCTATGGTAACATATAAATCTATGATCCTCTCACATTAATTGAAAGACTTATTTTGTAGTAATATATACAACCATGATCTTCTCACATTAATTAGAAAGCTCGATCAATAATAACATATAAACTTATAATACTTTCATACTAATTTAGATATAAACTTAATTACCACCATAATCCTTTCACATTAGTTAGAAGACTTGATCCACCCTAACATATAAATTCAACCCATTTTTTTTTTTTTTTTTTTTGCATGACCTCCCTCTCATCTTCTCTAGCTTACTACAAATATGTTTTCTTTCTCATCTCCCCTCGTCAATTATCGACAATATATAAAACCAAAAATTACTTATACAACCCCTCCATCAATGAAAACATATAAACTTAATAATTGCTTCTACCTTACTATAAATATGTTTTCTTTCTTATCTCTCCTCATCAATTACCCACAATATATAAAACCAAAAATTACTTATACAACCCCTCCATCAATGAGAATATATAAACCTAATAATTGCTTTTACCTAAAATCCTTTCATCCTCTCTCTAATATAAACCTAATAATTGCTTTTACCTGAAATCCTTTCATCCTCTCTCTAACACCAACAAGTCTAAAATCCTTTCATTCCCTCTTACACCATTTAGCAAATGATGGCCGATAAGTGTCAAGCGCATTCTAGCCAACATAAACTAATATAACATTATAAAATTCTTGGAATAAATTTTATATCATTAAAACAACCGTAATATTCCGAAGAGATGTTAAAAATCACCAAAACAATGATGTTAATGAATACAAACATATAGGATACGAAATATACTTATGTCGACGCAATCCTTTTAAAAAACCAGACATTTCTAAACATATGTGATTAAATCCCTTTAGAATCTGGTATCTTTTCTCTTTGTTCTTACCGTCTTCCAAATTAAATACTTCTCTATCTAGTGAATAAAAAATAAAGCATATTGTGTTGTATTTATGTTATTTGCTGGTCATGTCTTGTAGTTTATGTTAGCATATATAACATACATATTAATAAAAATTAAGTTATGAGCTTACAATAGATGTTTGGCAAGACATTTAAAAAGATATTAAGAATATAATAATATTAAAAATATTAATTGGAAATAAAAGATATGGTTCAAAATTTATTGAAATTAGTTTTTATTATAATTTTATATTAAATAAAAAGGTCACATGTTTTAATATTTAGTTATTAATATGGAAAAATAGAATTATTATACTATGTGCTTAAGATTTATTGTAAGAAAGAATAAAATGCTTTTATGAATGAATATTTGGAATTATTATTTACTTATAATAATAGATGCTTAATATTTATTATAAAAAGGATAATATATTTCTTACTTATTATTTTTTGATGATATGATATTTTAATATTATATAGGTCATTCATTTAATGATATATTTTATTCACAAATTATTTTCATATATATATAAAACTGTGTTTAAGATGTTTTTGATACGAAAATAATTATTTTTTTACAAAAAATTCCTACAATATTAAATCACACATGAACCCCTCACCTTATTATAATAAGTAGGTGGTCTTCACCACTAAACTAAACGAAGTCCTGAAATAATGTATAAATTATTAACATTGATTATGTAAAAACAAATGTCAATATAAAATATCATGACATTAATGTAAGGGACACATATATGTTCTATCAACCCAATAAATATGGATTTAAAAAATAAAATTGATGTCATTTAAATAATGTAAAAGTTAATAACTTGGATTGTTCAAAGACAAATGCCTTTATAAAATATCATGAAACTATACGCACCTAAATTTTATATAGTGATTTTTTTTTACGATATCTGATCATGATGCAAGGACCTCCATAAAAAATAATATTTTTAGATTTGGTATTCTCCTTTTTTTTCTTGTACTTTTTTTCAAACCTCTCGCAAGTGCTAAAATTTTAAAATTTAGACTTAATCCTTTCAAATCTGGATGTTTTGAAGTGCATGAAAAAATCATCATTACAGTTCACGCAACCGTATTATTGGTTTTGAAAACTTCTTTGGTGGTTTTAAAACTATCGTGGTTGTTGCACAAGCACCACCTTCATATAGTGACAATTTCACCATCGTTACATGCACTTCTGATTTTATTCTTAGGGTAAGTGCATGAAGTTGGGGGACTAAAAAGTGGACAATTTTCACGTTAAATATGATTTCAATGTTTCTGCATATATAGTTTATAAAAGTTTGTATGTGGTCTTGGCTCATGAGCTTGGTGATTACCAAGCCTAAACCATGTACACAGTTTTAGTTTTTAAAAATGCATACATGGTTTTAGTTTTTAAAACTGCATACACATTTTTAGTTTCTAGAAAAAACCATGTACATGGTTCTATTTTATAAGTAAAAAAGTGCATATGCGTTCCTTAATATATACATTACTTGCATAGTCAACCCTAAACGTAAACCCTAAACACTAAAGCCTTAAACTCTAAACCCTACACCACTTAGGTTCACAAGGTTTAATTTGGCCCAAATAGGGTTTAGGGCTTATGGTTTAGAGTTTATAGTTTAGGGTACATTGTCCAATCATGAATGTAATTGGGGCCAATTTGAGTTCATAGAACCTATTTGTGACTACGTAATGTGATTTTAGGCTCAATTAGCCCTAATGTCATCATTGATTGTCCCAATTAAACTATTTGGCTCAATTTGTGATGACAATGGGGCTAATTGAGCCCAAAATCACATTCTATAGTCACAAATAGGTTTAACAAGCTCAAATTGGCATAAATTACATTTGCAATCAGACATTGTACCTAAAACTTTAAACTATAAATTGTAAACCCTAAGCCCTAAGCCTTAAACTTTAAACCCTAAACCTTAAACCCTAAACCAAATGATTTATCCCTAATTAACATACTTTAGAGTAATAATTAGGTTCATAGCATTTAATTTGGCCTAAATCACATCACATATTACCCTAATTGACTAATCAACTCAATATGTGATGACAGTGGGGCAAATTGAGCCCAAAATCACTTTTTTAGTCACAAATAGGTTCAAAGAGCTTAAATTTGACCCAATTACTTTTGTGATTGGATCCTATGCCCTAAACCCTAAATTGTAAACCTTAAGCCCTAAACCCTAAATTATAAAACTTAAACCCAAAACTAATTGATTTAGCCTCAATTAACATCCTTCAGAGTAAAAATTAGGTTCATATGGCTCAATTTGGCCCAAATCACATCACTAATTACCCTAATTAACCAATTGGCTCAATATGTGATGCCATTAGGGCTAATTAAGCATAAAACCACATTTTATAGTCACAAATAAGTTCAATGAGCTCAAATTAACCCCAATTACCTTTGTGATTAGATGTTATGTACTATAAACCCTAAACCTTAGGTCTTAAGCCCTAAGTCCTAAGCCTAAGCCTTAAACCCTAAATCATAAACCTTAAACCCATAACCAATCGAGTTAGCCCCAATAAACATACTTTAGAGTAAGAATTAGGTTCACATGGCTCAATTTAGTCCAAATCACATCACTAATTACCCTAATTGACTAATTAGATCAATACATGATGACACCAAGGGTTAAATTGAGCCTAAAATCACATTATATAGTTGCAAATAGGTTCAATGAGCTGAAGTTGGCCCCAATTGACTTCATAATTAGACCTTATACCTTAAACCCTAAACCTTATACCTTAAACCCTAAGTCGTAAACCTTAAACCCTAAGTCGTAAACTCTAAACCCTAAATCAATTGATTTAGCCCTAATTAACATCCTTTAGAGTAAGAATTAAGTTCACATGGATCAATTTGGCCAAAATCACATCATTGATCACCAAAATTGACTAATTGGCTCAATTTGTAATGACATTGGGGCTAATTGAGCCCAAATCACATTATATAATTATTTTGGAAAATTCTCACAATAGTCATAAATATCTTCAATGAGCTTAAATCGGCCCCAATTGCCTTTGCAATTAGATCCTATACCCTATAATATAAACCCTATACCCTATAATATAAACCCTATACCCTAAGTCCTAAGCTCTAAACCCTAAAAATTAAATCATAAACCATAAGCCCGAAACCAATCAATTTATAACCAATTAACATCTTTTAGAGTAAAAATTATGTACATAGGGATCAATTCAACCCAAATTACATCACTTATTACCCCAATTAACTAATTAACTCAATTCATGATGACATTGGGGCTAATTGAACCCAAAATCACATTTTGTAGTCATAATTAAGTTTAACGAGCTTAAAATTTCCCTAATTACCTTATCGATTGTACCCTATACTCTAAATCCCAAACCATAAGACCTAATCCCTAAGCCCTAAATCTTAAATCATAAACCCTAAACCCTAAACCAGTTGATTTAACCCTAATTAACATTCTTTAAAATAATAATTAGGGTCAAAAAGCTCAATTTAGCCCAAATCACATCACTGATTGCCCCAATTTACTAATTGGCTCAATCTATGATGACTTTGGGGCTAACTGAGCCTAATATCAAATTTTATAGTAAAAAATATGTTTAATGAGCTCAAATTGGACCCAATTGATTTCACAGTTGGACCCTAAACCCTAAAACAAAAACCCTAAACCCTAAACCTTGAAACTCTAAACCCTAAACCCTAAAATGTTAAAACCCTAAAACCTAAACCAATCTATTTAGTCAGATAAATGACATCAAAATCATAGTTAGAATTAGTTTTACTTTTTTTTATGTACAAAAATTCAATGTTAACAACTAACATCAACTAAGGCCATGCGTTAACTTTGAAAATAGAAAAACTATATTAAAATTAATAAGATGACCAAATTGAGCTTGTAAACCTTATTGGTTTAGGGTTTAGGGTTTATAGTTTTAGGTTTTAGGGTTTAGGCTTAGGCTTAACTGTGTAAGTAATGTATAGATTAAGGAATGTGTATGCACTTTTTTAGTTATAAAAACAAAACTGCGTACATGATTTTAAAAAATAAAACCACTTATGTGGTTTAGGATCGGTAATTCCACCTACATAGTAATTCCACATAGACGGTTCTAACGTTTGACATTTCAAATGCATGCCTCAAGATTAAATGATGGCTTGGATTCCCAAGCCTAAGGCATGGACTTGCAAACACACAACTGAATATGTGTTTTTAACTAAAAATAATAAAATGCAACTTACACCATACTTAACACTATTAATTTTATCATAAAATTTCTTAAAACTATGACTGCAACATCAAGCACACTCTCCTCTTTCTAAATATATATGTTTTAAATGTTTTTATTACTTTAAGGTTTTTATCTATATTTATTTCTAAGTATGTTTTTTATATGACTAATTCCGTAACTATACATGTTTATCTTTGTTTATGTATCTTTTGTTTCATTGATTCAAACTTGAAAAAAAATAGAGGGTTAAAAACTAGACCTAATTCTGTACACATTAAAAAAATAATAATTTTTGATAATTTTAGATAGTTAGGGAGGCGTACGATAAACTATGCATTATTGATCATATTTCAAGGTCTATTGATTTATGAAACTAGATGATCTTATCTAACTTTTAGCTAAAGGGATTAAAAAAGTAAATGATGCTTTAAAAATGATGGGGTGTATGACATGCTATTTACTATAATTTTTATAAAAAATAGTAGTACCTCCTCAAATTTATGATGTTTGACCTATTTATACTTGACCATTTAAAAGAAAAAGTAGCTAATAAACTAGTCTCAAAATATTATAATTCATGTTATTATAACATATTCAAATTTTAAATGTAGGTGTCTCAAATAATCTTTACAAGTTGAGATTTCTTATCTTTTAGGTAAAATATGTCCACTTAAAACCCCATTTTGACCCTCAAATTCCATTCACTTACCACTTGAAACACACATTTTCACATGTTTTGCATGTTCAAACCTTCATTTTACTTCCTAATTTGCTATAATTAGTTCACCAAAACTCCAGTCCACTTAAGTTTATTCTCAAGATAATTTTAGTTAATTTCAATTCAACTTTAGTAATCTCTCAACCAACTCTTGTTAACTATCACATACAACAACCATTATTTTATTACATAGAACTCTCTTTACCATTGTTGGTGGAAATTTAAGTTAATTTTATATTTATTAGTTTTATGACTCACCCAATGAGAAGTGACACAAATTTGCCAAAAATTAGAGAAAACACTGTTGAAGTGGTGATTTGCCTTTATGTTTGAAAGGGGTAGTACCCTTATAGGATATGTGTATTTTTTTTTTGTGTGTTTTTGTGTAATTTTAACTAGAAAGAACAAAAAGGAATGAAAATTAGTAATTGCTGTAACATGAGAAGAGTGGAAGAGGATGGAGGTGAGAAACCCATGGTGTAAATGTAGAGAATCACCAGAATAATTTAGATTTGACTGAAGTGGTTAGAAATTCTTCCTTTCACACAAAAACAAAACTATGAACAACCCATGTAATGAACACAAAAAGTTTACTTAGAAGCACAAAGTCTCTTCAAAACTCAGATTGGGTACACTTAGTTCATGTAATGAACATAAAATGATTACTTAGAAGCAAAAAGTATTCTCAAAACTCATATTGGGTACACTTGGTTCAAATCCCATACAAGAGACTGTCAACACAAAATATGGAAATAATGTGAGTTGCACATAACTAAGTAAAGTGTAGTTTTTTAATGGATTCTGTATTTATGAATATAAGTAAAAAAATCACAAAAAAAGAGCATCAAAACTCATGAATCCAAATATTGATATCACTTGCTTGCTTGTATTCCATTTCTTAAATATATAAAATTACACAGCTCACACATAAATTTGCAACCAACCCTTCCCCAAGAACTTGAAATAAAGAAGAACCCTTTTATAATTGTCATCTCTCATGATTATAATATAGAAAAAATAAATGAACTTTCGTATTATCATTTTTCTCCTATTCTATTTCACATTTATTTTTCAATAGCGACTCAAATAAATCATCATGTGGGATCACTAAGCCTTGCCATTGGGCAATAGAGTCTGAAAATAGTATGTGCCAACTTGAACATAAGAAATTGGGGTTTTAAAAGGGGCATTTGAAAATAAATATAAGAATTGAATCCATTTAAAATTATCTGAAGATCAACTGCTTTACATATTTAGATCATTTTTTTCAAGTCCTTTCCAATGCTTCAAATAGGAGCCAAAAGATATTTTGGATGTGAAATATGTGGCCAACCAAATAATTCATACCTAGCACTCTTGTGATGTACCATTATAATAATATTTACAAATATTTTTTTATAGAATTTTTTTCATAAAAATATTAAATATTTTAAATAAATGTATAGATCATTTCAATACATTTATAACACTTCAAACAAGAGTCAAAATAGAGTCAGGACACAAAAAGTATGGCCAAAACAAGATGCTATTATTTTTCCCTTACACGTTAATGCATCCAGAATACCCAAAAATCCCATGGGGATTGGATGGATGACCTTGGAACATGTGATTCACTCAACATGTCCATAGGGATAGGTTGGATGACATTTAAAGTTTTAGATCTTTGGCTTTGAAAGTTCTAGATCTCTAGTTGCATTTTGCATAAAATCTATGAAGTTTGGGCTCCAGATGCCTGAAGCAAAGATGATATTTGAGATAATATATTTAAAATAAATAAAATGAGAACCAAAATTGAGATCATATGTAAAATGTTTACTAAAATAGATAATTTTCATATGATTGGCCCTTTGTCCTTCTTGGCTCTGAATTTTCGGATCTCTAGTGTGAAAAATATATGAGCTTTGGGACTTTGAGATCTGAAGCAAAGTTGATACACTAGAAAATACATATCTAAAAAATTAAATAGAAATAAAATTAGAGTTAATATGTTAAATACATGCAAAAAATAGAAAATTTTATCTGATTTTCCCTTTTTCCCTACTACGAAGTTTTAGATCTCTAGTGTGAAAAATCTATGAACTTTGGGACTATGAGATCTGAAGAAAAGATGATCCCCTAGACATATATATATATATATATATATATATATATATATATATATATATATATATATATATATATCAATTGAGAATTAAAATAGATTATGGATGTGAAATATATGCAAAAATAGATAATTTCTACTTGATTGGTCCTTTGTCCCTATTGGCTCCAAAGTTACGAATCTCTAGTATGAAAAATATATGAAGTTTGGGCCTTTGATGTCTGAAGAAAAGATGATCCTTAGTAAAATATTATTATAATGTATTAAAAAAGAATCAAAATAGATATTTGATGTGAAATATATACTAAAATAGATAATTTACATCTAATTGGTCCTTTGTCCTTGTCAGCTTGAAAATTCTAGATCTCCATTATTAAAAATATATGAAGTTTGGACCTTTGATGTCTGAAGAAAAGATGATCCTTAGTAAAATATATTTATAATGTATTAAAAAAGAATCAAAATAGACATTTGATGTGAAATATATACCAAAATGGAGAATTCACACTTATTGTGCACTTGAGGTACAAATGGTACTTGATTTCTATGGTTTCTCCAAAATGAAATATCCTCAAGTGAAATTTGTAGAAGACCTAGTACATCCATGAGGCCTAGATGATCTAGTGCTAAAATTTATATTTATTCATATGGAACCAAAATTTATAAAATTTCATGATTTTGGGTGCAATAGTGGATCAAATTTTGGGACCACATTCCTTCGAGGAATGTAAGAGAACTCTAGATTATTTATTAACCAATGCCTTATACACCCTATGGATAGTGTGTAGTGCACATGAATATCTTGGTCCGGCCAACTAGCATCTAGTTCACCTATCCCAATCATATGAGAAATGAACATGTGTTATTGGGCCAAATCATCATCTTCAAAACTTCATTTATTTGTCTGAGTTGAAATTTTGGGCATTTTATATGCTTGGAGGGATATAGAAGGACAAATTTCTTATGTGTTTATAAACACAAGTTGATTTATTTGTATACCTTTGGAAGTAATGTTACCTAGAGCAAATCGTCATAGAGCTCATGATATCTATGATCATCCTAAAATTTTCCTATCAAGGATGTATGTATTGATATCAACTCCAACATGGGGAAGGCGAAAACACCAAAATGCACAAGCTATGTTTATTTAACACAAACACCCACATAACATAAAATGATAAGGAAAACCCAAGCCAAAATTGTGTATAAAAATAAACCATTTACAAGGAAGAATGCAAGACAATGTGACCAAACATCACCATTTATTGGTTGGCAAAAATATGATCCCTTACAAAGTAAGTTTTGACAAGATGAGGAAAATTTTGATAAGACCATGTGAAACCAAAACATCATGATTTTAACTATATCTAAGAGATAAACATGAGTCATAAGTGGGAAGATAAATAAGGAATCAAATAATTGACCACACATACTTTCCTCTAAATAGAAGGAATATGTCTCAAATTGATGTTTAGAATACTAATAAAATGAATCATACCTCATAGGTCTTAAAGTTTTGGTTGCTCTTATGGCTATTTATCTGTGAATGGCTAAATTGAATTGCCTTTAGGCATCTCTAAAGCTGAGCTTGGGGTCAAAACCTCATGGCACTCAAAATGACTATAAACTTATTGTTGATTGCTTCTTGTCTCTTCTTCAAAATATTCTTTGTGCTTGTGCTCAAAATATTCACATACCTATTTATCTTCAATGTGAAGCTCAGTATTTTCATGACTTATCTCATTTTCTTGGAAGGAGGTTGAATTTAAATTTTCATTATGTTATCCCATGACTTCTTTCTCTTGGGATAAATTTTCAAGAAGTATATTCCTATGTTAGAGTGTTCACCATAATGGAATTCAAACCATCACTTTCATCTCCAACACCAAAAACTTTCTCTTTTTGTATTTGCTCCACCATGGAAAAATTTTAAATTTTTAAAAATTCTCTTTACTTGCTTTTTATAGCCCAATTGACATCTTTTAGAATCTATACTCATTTTGCATCATCAAAAAATTGGTGAATTTTATTTTATTTTAAGGATAATGTGAAGAAGAAAACATTTCTCAATGTATCATCATTTTTAAGAATCCAATCAACCCCTAATTAAGGATATTTAAAATTATTTATTTTATTTATTTATTTATTTTATTTCCACCCAATATTTCCAAGGTATACATATTCTAGTTTCAGAAAAAAATTATTCATGCTTGTAACAAAAAATTAAAACATGGGAAGTGATAGTAAAGCTCAAAAAATTAGAAGCATGGGAGACGTTCCATCATTTCTAGTTATATTTTTAATATAGTTACCAATCTTCTTTTGCAATGAGGAGATTCCCTTAAAATTGTAGAGATAAAAGACAACTTTTAATCCCCAATGGAGTAGCCAAAAACTGTTGGTGTAAATTTTGGTCACTTTTGTATTTCTTGGTTTAATGGCTCACCTAATGAGAAGCAACACAAACTTTCCAACAATTAGAGAAATAAATGTTGAGATGGTGGTTTTCCTCTGTGTTTGAGAGGGGCAATCCCTCATAAGATATGTGTATTTTTGGGGTTTCTACGTAATTTTAATTAGAAATCACAAAAAGGAAACAAAATTAAGAAATGGTAGAAGATGAGAATAATGGAGGAGGATGGAGGTCAGAAACCTCCAACATAATAAATGTAGAGAACTATCAGAATGAATCAGATTTTAAGGAACTAGTTATAAATTATTCCTCTCACACAAAAATAAAATAATGAACAACAAATGTAATGAACACAATTTTTTTGATTAGAAGCACACTCTCCTTAAAACTCATATTGAATACACTTGATTCAAATCCTATACACAAGGTTTTCAACACAAAGTATAGAAACACTATGAGTTGCACACAACCAAGGAAAGTGCAGAATTTCAATGGATTATATATCTATGAAAATAAATACATAATTCACAAAAAAGAGCATAAAAACCCATGAATCTAAATAATGATATCAATTAATTTCTTTCATTCCATTGTTGAATTATATAAATTTACATAGCTCACACACAAAGTTGCAACCAACTCTTCCCCAAGAGCTTGAAAGAAAGAAGAACCCTTTTAAAATTGTCATAACTCTTATTTATAGCACACATGAGGATGAAATGACCTTTCATATTATCACATTAAACTTTCATATTCCTATTTTTGTCATATTGTATTTCACATTTATTTCTCAATAATGACTCAAATAATCACCAAGCAAGCCCACCAAGCCTTGTCCATTGGGCAATAGAGTCTAAAAATAGTATGTGCCACACCCTAGCATATGAAATTGGGTTATGCAAAAAGGAATTTGGAAAAATATAAGAATTGAATCCACCAAAAAATATCTAAGGATCAACTATTTTACAAATTTGGATCGCTTATTTCAAGACCTTTCCAACACTTCAAAAGGGAGCCAAAACTTATACCAGATGTGAAAGATGTGGCCAACCAGATAATTTGTGCCTAGCTCACCTATGATGTACCGTTAGAAAAATATTTATAAATTTATATTTTATAGGTTTATTTTTAATAAAATGATCAAATATATTATATCATTGGATATATAATTTTAATAACTTTCCAATGCTTCAAACAAGAGTTAAAACAAAGTCAATAAAATTAAGATGCTAATTTTTTCCCCTGCGCATCAGTAAATTTGGTGTATTTGACATACCCATGCAGTCAAGAAGGAATCCCTTGGCATGTACATCATACTCAATGCACCCTTGGGGTTAGGCTAAATGGCCTTGAAAGTTTTGGATCTCCGACCTTTAAAGTTCTGGATCTCCATTTACATTTTGCACAAAATATATGAAGTTTGGGCCTTTGATGCTTGAAGTAAAGATGATATTTGAGATAATATATTTAAAAAAAATCAAATGAGAAACAAAATAGAGATAAAATGTGAAATATATATCAAAATGGATAATTTTATTTGATTAACCCTTTGTATTTACTAGTTCTGAAGTATTGGATCTCTGGTGTGAAAAATATATGAACTTTTAGACTATGAGATCTCAAGAAAAGGTGATCCCCTAGAAAATATATCTCCAACATATCAAAGAGAACCAAAATATATTATGTATGTGAAATATATATAAAAACAAAGAACTTGCACCTAATTTTCCCTTTGTTTGTGCTAGCTCCGAAGTTTGGGACTATGAGATTTGAAGTAATGACAATCACCTTGACAATATATCTCCAACATATCAATTGATAACAAAAATGGAGGCTAGATGTGAAAGACATGATAAAATGGATAATTTACCCTTGATTAACCCTTTGTCCCTACTGGCTCTAAAGTTATGGATCTCTAATATGAAAAATTTAATAAAGTTTAGGCCTCTAATGTCTGAAGCAAAGATGATACTCAAGACAATATATTTACAATGCATCAAATTATAACCAAATAGAGTCTGGATGTGAAAGAAATACCAAAACAAATAATTTGCACCTTATTGTCTCTTTGTACTTATTGGCTCCAAAGTTTTAGATCTACAATAGGAAAAATATATGAAGTTTGGGCCTATGATGTTTGAAGCAAAGATGATCCTTGGGGAAATATATTTCTAATGCATCAAATGAGAACCAAATGAAAGATATAACAAAACAAAAAATTCACACATGTTACACACTTGAGGTATGAATGGTACTTGATTTATCTAGTTTATCAAAAATGAAATATCTTAAAGTGAAACATGATGAATACCTGGTAAACCCATGAGGCTCAAATGATCTAGTGCCAAATGATGATTTCTTCATGTGGGAACCAAAATTTTAAAAAAATCACAAAGTTGAATTTTTGGTACAACAACCATGAAATTCAAATTCAAAATTTGGATAGTGTAGATACTAAAATATGATTATATATAGCATCTTAGTCTTGTACACTTGAAAAATACCAACCATGGTTATACCTTTTAGTTCTAGACCTTCTACTTCTTAAAGGCTCACATTTTCCATCTCACTGTGCCTAACTAATCATCTTATGGATCGACCTTATCATTTTGATGAACCAAATCACATGTAAACTACAACAAACTCAAAATATAATTTATATATTTCACTATCAGTTATAGACCTTCAGTGGCTTTTTATCCCTTCTAACACTACCATTCATGTAGGGACATTAATGTCGACACTAGTGTCTATACCTCAAAATTTATCATGATTGTAAATATTTTTAAATATATGGGCTTACCTATTTGTCTTATCTAACCCTTCTATGAGATATTTTAAAAAGGTGTGTTATAAATAAAAATCAAATATACTCATTATTCACCTAGAAAATACCAAATAAACACCTATTTAACCTCATTCAATCAATTGCACATCTAATTTCTAATTCCATATTCTTCCTTATTTATATATCAGTCATAATGGTAGTTATATTATAGGTCTAAAGTATTCAAAGAACAACCCATGAGTAGCATTTGTCAAGAAAAAATCTAGATCATTGCATGCCCTTGTATATAACACATTTCACCCTTGTGCATGCACAAACCCACACTTAGGGGATAAATAAATATGTCTGAGACCTTCCTTGGAATACTGGCTATGTAGGAAATGCTTATTGACAAAGGGGTTCTTAAGGTTAGTTTGAATTTGTGAGCCCACTAACCTATTTTTGACAAGGTGACATGACCTCGGGTGAAGAAACTAGGGTTTGATATATATATATATATATATATATATATATATATATATATATATATATATATATATATATATATATATATATATATATATATATATATATATATATACAAAGCCTATGCACACAATATAGACACATCAACAAAATGAAAAAAAAACTTAATAGATCCAGACAGTCATTTATGAATACAAAAAAATTTATGTACATGATAGAAGCATCAAGCCACGAATAGTCCACAGGTCGATAGAAGCGTCTAGGTCTATAGAGATAATATTTATAGAATCTAATGACTAGATCCCAAGCATCAGTCTGCATATTTAAATACATGCACATCTCAGATACACTTTTTCATCTAAAAATTAGATAAATATTATCTCTTATTTATGTTACAATTATCAGAATATCAATTGGCATTGCACTTTATATATTTATAAATTTTATATATTAAGTATATTGTGTTACTTAAGTAATTTAATTGTCCTACTTTATAATAGTTTTATTAATCCATTTAATTAGGTTATTCTAACCCATTAACCCTCATCAAATAATCTAAAAAGGTTTAAACATTTGGTGAACCCAACCTCTAAATCTTCTCATGCAAAACCTAGCTTGATCTAGGGTTTTTAATTTTAGTAATTTGTAGATCTAGTTTTTTTCTTTACTTTTAGCATCTTTATTTGCATTTAGAAAATATAAAAGATGTTAAGAAATATAATTTTGAAATGAAAAATAAATAATCCTTAATCAACCATATAAATACAAATCAAGAATTAATTAATGTATTCTTACATGTTACACAAGAATAAATCAATAAATATGCTAAGGCTAGTGCATCCACATTCAATAATGTTGAACCTTTATATGGTACAAATTTTGATACATCCTCAATGGGAACCAATTAATACTTTAACTCAATTACCAGTTTCACTTCATACATAAACACAAGTGGTGTTTTAATTCCCTTTGGTGGTTTCTCAAGTATCAAATCTAAAT
This sequence comes from Torreya grandis, assembly GCA_037957365.1. Lineage (NCBI taxonomy): Eukaryota > Viridiplantae > Streptophyta > Pinopsida > Cupressales > Taxaceae > Torreya > Torreya grandis. The sequence goes on from JARHVA010000002.1 coordinate 11,646,332, forward strand.
CCCTATGGGTCTAATGTACAAACTCTTCTCCCAATTATTCAAGATTTAGAGGCTAATGTTACAAAAATTGAACAAAATTCTTTGAAATAAACTCATGATATTGATTCATAAGTTATATTACATAATCCCCTATCACATGACATATTTTCACCCTTTGCCAACTGGTTTTGTTGCACTCATGTTCACATTTTATTATAGAAAGGAAGATCCTGAATAACATCTTCGATATTTATATGCAACATGCCTTGATTATGTTTTAAATGATAAAATTTTGACCAAATTATTTTCAAAGATCCTAAAAGACTATTATTTAATATGGTTCTATGATTTACCAATTTTACCATTGAAAACATTCAAACCTCTAGTGGATTAGTTTATAGCATATTTTGATATCAACATCACTAAAAATATTTCATATGCATAAATTTTCAAGATCAAATAAGGAACCAATTAAGCTATTAAAAATATGTTTTGAGGTACAAAATAATGTTAGGAAAAATAACAAATCCAATGGTAGATAAAGAGCTTCAAGACATATTCAAGCAAAGTTTTTTTGCACTGTTACATGAGTTTATTATCTTCAAGTAGTTTAAATTTATTGATGAATTATGAAATATTGTATGATATCGTGAAGAGAAAATTATTTCATTAAACAAGCTTAAGTATGTAGCAAACACACTGACTACATCTACTACCAAGTTTTATATCAAACAAAGCTATAAGGTTAAACTTACATAACTTAAAATGGAAGTAACCACAATAATTAATGCCATGTCACAACAACCTAATAATATTATCTTATCCAATGCACCTAAGAGTCAATTTTCATGATTACCTAAGTCTTTAGCTTCATTAGTTAGAAAAATTATGGAATATCATATCATATATTTCCCTCTTCCTATAGAGGTTTATATGAGTCAAACTCTACCAAAAGGATATGATGTTAATGCATATTATGACTATCACTAAGGTACCAAACATTCTAAAATTAGATTTTATACCTTGAAACACAATATCCAATACCTTATTTATAATCATCAAATTATATTTGATGATCCTCCAAAGGATTTAAGGTCACAACCTGGTGACCATAAAAACCAAAATATGTTTAAATATCCATTACATGATCATTATAAGAAAAATATGAAAGTGTAAATGGAATATAATGCATATAATGTAACCCATTAGATGGAAATATTGGAATAATTACACACACTATACCTCATATGCTTCAGAGAGATTCTATTGCATTCGATGATAGTGAAATTGTGGATGATGATTCAGATCTTCACTCATTTCATTATTATAGCATACCATGATCATCAACCTATACATAGTGTTATGATCAATAATGGTTTTAATGAGAACATATGTACCATGGTGTTACTCACACATTTAGGATATACACATGATTATTTATACCCTTCGACCAAAATAGTTAGAGCATGTGATGGGACATCACAAGAGGTTATCGGTGAGATTAATTTACCTTTACAAGTTGGTCCAACACATGTAATCACTAATTTTTCTATTATACCATACATGAAAATATTTTATATTTTATTGGGATACCTATGGATACATAAAGACTACCTGGTACCTTCCACAATGCATGGATGTAATAAATACATTCATACCAACATGATAATTATAATTTTTGAAATTCCATATGAACATCCACTTAAACAAAAAAATTTTACTCCAAGACAACTAAATATAAAACCTACTAATGTTAATCATGAATGAAAGTGTAATTAGCATGCAATAACATTTCCTATGTGTCTAATACTTGAGTTACTATTGCACCAGGTATACACAGTGGACTCCACAGTGTTTTCATCTACACCTACACGGACCACCTAGTTGCTAAGAGCAAATAAACATGTTCCAATTATAACTACACCAAAGAAACCAAAGAACACTAAATAGTGGGTTTCAAGAACCAATACTCCTATTACCTCCTCGCAACTATAAATTCCTATGAGACATACATAGAGTACCACAAATTCTATAGTTATAGATATGACACCTATACATGCTCCCTGGTAGTATCACCAATTTTATGCACCATATTTTGAATTCAGAGATTAATATGAGCGTCCCTTAGATGGGATCATAGGTTAGACCTTTTCTTTCCAAATATTCTAATAAAAAAACAAAAACAAATATTCCAATAAAATACAAAAACATTTAAATGAATAAAAAATATAAAAAAATTCAACATACAAATGTTTACTAGCTCTTTGAAATCCATATTATTTACTTTATGTTAATAGATAACATATCATCTATTTTATAGACATTCATATGCTTCACATGTACTTGAGTGTGATAAAAACAAACATTATATCCATGATACATTCACATGCATATGTTGTTGGATATTTCCTCTTCCCACATGGAAAACTAAGTTGGGTGCATATTGCTTCTATTTGATCATGATTAATACATGCTATATTGTTTATGATCACTTTTAAATTATCATGTTGAGATTATATACTAATGATTACACATGTCTATACTCATGATTACATCCTATATGGTGTACGTGATATGATATGTTACGTGACATTTTTGCTAACACATATATTTAGGGATTAGTGTGATATGCTTATGTTGGTTACTTATACTTTATTTATTCACATTGTCAATTCCCTGAGTGTAATTCTTGTTTACTATTATCTTACTTGGGGAAAATTTAAATATGTTCCTTTCTTGTGGGTCCATGTGACATTACATGTTGTTTATTTATGGGTGGAAATTTGAATATGTCCTCCCTTTGAGTGTACATAATTTGAACATGCCCTTTGTTTATGGTCTCCTTAGACCCATTTTATGTGACATTGAGTGCTCTTGTGTGTGTTCTTAATTATTTTATGAGATTTTACTCTTACTTTATAAATGTTATGATGATCCATATTGTGCATATTACGTATTTTTGTGATCATATACTATGATTTTCATTTATATATTTACTTCAACATACTACTCCTATATGCTACATGATTCATACAAAGATAATATAGATATCTTATCCTTTTAAGGTAAGGTGACTACCATATTCCATTATCCTTAACTCAAATGGGGGGGGGGATATATTAGTGGGGTTATTCCATAGATACATGAATCCACACATACACACTTGGTAGTATTTAATACAATTTACATGATTTGGATATACACTTGGGTCAAAATTTTATACATTTGACACTATTTTTTAAAGATTTGGGACAATTTTTTTTATATTTGTTACATATATTATACATAATTATACAACAAAGGTTAAATTTTGATAGATGATTCAGATTGAGATAAATTAGAGGTTCATAAGCCATGTAAGTTAATTAAATAATGTAAATACATTCAAAACATTTTACCAAGATGCACCATTTTGAGCCTTTCCTATTTATAGTAGTTGGATCTATTGAGTAGTGCAACTAAGATTATACACTCTTGATGGCCTTATCACTACTTCCATTTTGTAGGTTGAGTTGGTTATACCACTTAAATAGAGGTTATTATACATTAAATTAAGTTGTGTGATTGATAGTCAATGAGTTCAATGGTTGAATCACAATTCACCCTTGCACTAGATTTGGGGCATAATTACCCTCCAAATTTCCTCTTTAAATCTCAAAGGTTTAGGTTTAAACCACTATTAGATCCAATTATTCATAATGAAGCACCCTAACTAGAGTAAAATACCAAGGGGAAGCATGGTTGCATCAACATATAGGTGTACTCTTTACTTGCTTTTTGTAATTTTCAAGCATTTCCATTATTAAAATTTAGATTACATGCACTAATTTATAATGTAACATGTTCTTAGTTACATGTTATACACTAAAAAAAATTCACCAAGGCTCAATAAAAGCAAGGTGTGTTGTACACATGTAGGTATTCATTTATTTCCTTTAACCTATTAATTTCATCTTTATGCATTACTAGATTAAAAGGGGAAAATGTACATACTAAAATTTGATTATATATAACATCTCAGTCTTGAAAACTTGACACTTACAAATCAAGGATATAACCTTCATTTCTAGACCTTCATGCTACCAAAAGTCTTGCATTCACCATCTCACTATGCCTAAATTATTATCTTATGGATCGACCCTATCCATATGATGATCAAGATCACCTGTACACTAAAACAAGCTCAAAATATGATTTTTATCCTTCATTATCAGTTAAAGACCTTCAATAGTTTTATATCCTACTGGACATAATTCTTATAGGGACACTAGTGTCAATGTTAGTGTCTAAATTCCGTATCTAGTGTCTATACCTCAAAAGTTATCCAAATTCCTTATCTAGTGTCTATACCTCAAAAGTCATCCAAATTGTAAATATTTATAAACATATGGGTTGACCTATTTATCTTATCTAACACTTCTATGAGATATTTTCAAAAGATGTAGTATAAATACAAATCAAAGCCTACTCATTATTCATCTTGAAAATACCATAAAAACACCTATTCAATCTCATTCAATCAATTACAAAACTAAGTTCTACTACCATATTCTTCCCTATTTCTATATCAGTCTAATGAGAAGTGATATTACAAGTCTAAAGCATTCAAATAACATCCTATAAGTAATATTTTTTAAGTTAGAAGATATATCATTGCATGCCCTTGCATATAACATACTTCACCCTTGTACACACATAAGACCACACATAGGGGAGAACTACGTATATATTAGGCCATCCTTAGAGTATTGGATATATAGGAAACACTCATTGACAAAGGGGTCCTTGAGGTTAGATCAAATTTGTGATCCCACTAACCCATTTTTGGTAATGTGACATGACCTCAGGTAAAGAAACTAGGGTTTGAGATATATATAATCATACATAACATGTGTGCATGATATAGACACATTAAAATAAATATGAAATAAAGTGTTAAGATATCTAAGAAGTTAATTTTGAATACAAAAAATATTACATACATGAAATAAGCATCGAGCCATAAACAAAGCATCAATACTAGTGTCCATAGGTCGACAAAAGTGTCTAGGCCTCTAGAAATAATATTTTTAGAGTTTGATGACTAGATCTTAAACATCAATATGCTTGTTCCATACTTACACATCTGAAAACCAACTAAGTATTATCTCTTCTTTGTGTTGAAATTATGAAAATATCAATTGACATCATAATTTATATATTTGGTAATTTCAAAAATTTAGTATATTGTGTTATCTGAATTAATTTAATTGGCCTATTTAAAATATTTTTATTCATCAATTTGATTAAGATATTTTAACCCATTTAACCCTCATAAACTAATCTAAAAAATGTTAAACACATATAAAATTGATTATTTAGATTTGGGAAGAGTTATAGTTTGCATTATGTAGTTTTTATTGAGGTATCAACCCAAGTCTTACAAGAACCTTCTGGTCACCATAGTAAATTGGATAAGGAAGCTAATATTTGAGCATATTATTCTATTATTTGTGGGAACCAACCACAGTTCAATTGTTAGTTTTATTCACTTTGTCCCTGCATTTCTATTTCTTTCACTTTCCTCTTATTGGAGAGTCCCTAGGTCATCATTGTAAAAAATAATAAAGAGGTAGTAGCCTAAGGATCTAGATATTTCTAATTTCAATAAAATCTTCTTCCAATATGTCCTATGCTCTAGTCAAGTAGGGGATATTTTATTTTCTTTCTTGTTTTTTATTTATGTTTTCATTAGATTATATTTTAATTGATTAGTTGTTTTAAATATCAAAAAAATATAAAATATACATAAAAAGAAATCATTTCCTACACTTCATTGCATCATAAATCATTTAGTTTTCTTAGGATTTAACTTGCATACAGAAAATGCAATAGCATAAAATTTTGGCATGTTAGTTTTTAGAATTCAAAAGATAAAATATTTTCATTTCCATCAATTTATATTCTTCTATTTTATCTCTCAATACACATACACATTGTAGATACTAAAATATGATATTTGACACTTTTCAATGTTAGTCTTGACCTCCACTTATCTTACGTGACTTATGCATATACAAATAACTCTTACTTGCCATTCCCACACACTTACATGCTAGTTGTGATCCTGATCCATTCTAAGTTGATATTAGTCACCTATAGGGATATTCTAGTCTATGATAAATTAGTGAGAAATTTTACTTAGAAATTTATAGAATACTATGCTTTCATTTATATCTCCTCTAAAATAACTTCAAAATTATATATTAACACCGATGTTACTTTACTTCACCTACTAATGTCTATATTTTTAAATTAAATCATTCCCATAGGCCACCCCATTCACTTAATGTGTTGGTGGCATGGGGAATTACCTAATTGATAACATATTAATACAAATCAAGGTCAAAATTGTTACCCATATGACATTTTGAAGTACCTATCAAATATACTACCACATGTTGAGCAAATCTTACCTAGATTTTTCCAAAATTGAAAATTAATCAGTAAAAGAATTCATTAGCCAAGTTTGAAACACACTAAGCCAAGTCAAGTGCCAACATTTTTAATATGAAAGATAAATTTATAATTACATTCATATATCAAAATAACACAATTGAAAAGTCATAATAAATGGAAGAACTACTTGTGGCTTGGATTTCCTCATCAAAGTATTGAATATGTAGGCAATGGTCAATCATCAGTGGGGGTGATTGGGGTCAACTCAACCTAGTTACACTTAAATTTTTACAAGTATTCATCCTTCACAAGTGGAAATATGATTTCAAGGAAAAGGAATTTGATTTATAGATGTGCATACATAATCAAGGTTGAAAGATCACACATACATACACATCATGTAGGCATGCCACATTATATATTCATAGAGAGATAAATCCACCTAGGAAAGTAATGTCAACCTTAGTCAATACCATTAAAATTTTGTCCAGGATCGATGGTACCTACCATGTGAACATAACTACATAAATATGGATCTAAATGAATCACATGCTTTCTTCTAGCCTATTTTCACTGTTGTAACATAGTCATAGTCAATTAATAAAATAATAAAGCTAGGTATTTTGATCTCTTTAGTAAATTATATTCTCAAATCAGTTTCAATCAATTACATTCATATTTATGTTTGATTTCAATATATTATAATATGAATTAATTATAAAAGTTTAGTCATGATTCACATTAATTTAAAAATAGGGTAAACATTTTAGTGAACTTGTATAATTTTTGAACATTGCCCACCCTAGGTTGCCCTTATGGTTTCATTTATTCCTCCTAGATTTTTATATTTTTACCATAGGGTTTCATGCCTATTTTTTAAAATATTATCTGTGATTTTTTAACCCTAACCACATTACATCCTTTTTCCCTAGTATTATTTCTACTTGCATGTTTCTATTCTATGCCACTGAATAAGGTTGGTTCCCTTGTTCTTCTATGATGAAGTGCTAGGCTAAGTGGTTTGAAAATTGAACACAATCTTATTTCTATTAATTCAACTAAAATGGATAACAAAAGTACAAAGTGCAAGCCTTCATCATCTTCTTTTGATGTTGAAATTATCAATGAATATGCATAAATGGATGATAATATTCATATTCCTGAGCTAGAACACAATAATCACTATAACCAAGATTACCAAAATAGAATTACTCTTGATGACCTTAATGGGGTAAAACCTCAACAAGTGAATTCATTATATTAATTTTGAATCTGTATCATCCAAAATAATCATGATATGGATAGAGTCTTAAAGCTAATTCTAAAATTCATAGCCAATCACCAATTTAAGTTTTCTACATTTGAAGCACATGATCCCTAAACTATTAATATTATCCCTATATCTATTCCTCTAGTTACACGTGATATACACCCAAGGTGAGGGTAAAACACAAGTAATCCCATATATTTCCATGCCTATTCCTACATAAGAAACATATTTCCATCATTTGATGACTATACATATTAAATAATCTACCTCTCCTATTGCACTTTCCCTTGAGAAAACTATTACAAATCTATAAAAAAATGTGTTATGGTTAGAGCAAGGTACATATTGAGCTATTAATTTATTATATTGACATAATTTTATTTATAATATAGTAGCTCATAAGATATAATCCTATTCCATACCTTTAGGGTTTGTAGGTCACAATCTTCTAGTATATGGAAAAAAATTGATCATGGGAAATACCTTTGATCCTTCCATACAACATGCTTAGAATATGAGACCAATAACTGTTTATTGAACAAGTTATTTCCAAGGAATATAAAATATTATGATTTAAGATGGTTATATGAACTTCCACCTCAGCCAATTAGTTATTTTCTTCCTCTATCCAATCATTTTCTAACACATTTATCTATCAACATTGATGAGAATATCTCTTATGCATAAATTTTCAAAATAATATTCTAACTAAGACGTGCTAGAGTAGGGGTTACTTATTTTTACAATATTTATTTATTATGATTTTTTAACCTCACTTGGAGTTTTCCTAATTTCATGGAGAAACTAGCTTAGGTGTATAGTTTGACCAAAAGATTAGGAAGTAACTCCCTTAATTGATTATTCCAAGTATAGGAATTAATCTTCTATTCTAAGATTCTTTGACCAATTTTTATGGAGGAGTTACTCCTTTATTCTGAGGGTATTTGACCACCTTTTATAGAGGAGTTACAATTCTATTCTCATGGTCTTTGACCACCTTTTATGGAGGATTTACTCAACACTCTCCTGTACATACCCCTCACATTTATGAGATTTTATTAATGAAAGATTGGTATTTTAGATCCTATTTTATCTTGTGTAATATTTTCACACATTGCTTTTATTTGGTTTTAGCTACATTGTGTTGTGCACCTGCTTGGTTCATGTGATCACTCTACTCATGCATTTGATGTACCTAGAACTTGTATTCAACCTCAATATGGTATCAAAGCCACTATGGTAATCATGTGTCTAATTTTTTATTGTTATTAAGATATACTTGAATATCAAGTTTTATTGTTTTAAGTTTTCAAAATTTTGTGAAAGCATTAGATCTCTCATTTTTTGAGCTCTAGTGTGTTAGTGTTTCAAAATTCTAAGGAGGATTGGATCTATTATTTTATAGGCAGGTTGTCTGTGTATACACATAATATTTTCAAATTTTTACTAATTACTAACACTTTGTATCTTAAAAGAACCCGTCAAGTCTCAATCTCTCTAAGTACATGCCTTAAGGGGTGCACCAAGAAAGGGGTGGGTAGACCATTGGTGCTTCGTATGATTGTTGTCCCTTTTTTCACTTGCCATATACACACTCATCTCCTAAAAACATTAAACCTAATCTTATTATTCTTAGCATTACCCATTCTAGTCATTTTCCTCTTTCCATCCTCCTTTTATTGCCTTAATTCCATTTTAGATAGTCAATTATACTAGGTCAACTTGGTTGACCCTGTACAGTCTAGGGGTATTTTTCACTTTTTGGGTTTGTTAGCCTTTCAGGCGACCTAGCTCAGACCTAGTGAATTATCCCTAAAAAAATATAGGGTCAACTAGGTCAATCCTGTATAGCCAATTTTTTTGAGAGGATTTAGGGCAAAATCCTCTTATATATACAAGTTATTTTCCAACCATTTACAAGAATAGAAGGGAAGAAGAATAAGTGCAAATGAACATCTTCTGATTGACCATTCTACTTGAGGAATAAATCTTAGGGTTCTATACTTTATTTAAAGATACAAATCTTGTCTTGTGGATAAGCATTTTGGATGCATAGATAGGTTGTGTAGCCTAGAGATGATTTGTCTTTGTTATCCTTACATACCACAACAATCTCTTGTGAAGCACCTTGGCCAAGGGAGAGATTTAGGCTCGATAGATTCATATTCAGGGTAATTATTCCTAACTTTATTTATCCTTTGTAAGAGTAGATAGATAATGCATTTGTGCTTTTATTCCCATGCATTAGGATTTCATAGACATTGAAATGAGTACATGTCTTCTATACATGTTTAGTTTAGTTGTTTATTTTATTTCTAACCCCCACTTTGTGCCACAAGCTTTGGTATGCACTAGATTAGATTTACTTTCTAATTTATTAGATTAGGTGAATATTAAACCTAGGAATCTTTTATGGTTATTGCATGATTGAGTTAGACTATAGACTTTGGAACCCTTCCTAGCATGGTGTATTATGACAAGTGATCCCCTAATCAGGTCTAACAGATCCCTATATTGGTCATGCTCTCACTTAATAAATGTATTCCCAATTATAAGTGTAGGTATGCTCTATCTTCTCTGAGCTAGGATTGATTTATAGACATGATGCATTTCTAATTACATACATTATGGTAAAACCTATATGAAACTAACCCTTGAAATATTTATTTCACTTTATTTCATTCTTTTTAGCATTAACATTATCATATTTCTATCATACAAGATCGACTCTGTCAACCTAGTTCTAATCTCTATGCATAGGTTTTCAAGAATAAACAATTGGATCAACTCAGATGACCTAGTATAGATTTACAAACTTCTAAACTTCTAGTTTAGACTACTAAGTCAACCCAATCGACCCTATACACTTTCAAGAATCTATATTTAGCTACTAAGTCAACCCAATTGACCCTGTACATTCTAAACACTCAGTAGTAGGATTCTACAAAGCTTGATCAACCCAGTTCACCTAGTTAATATAGTTTTCAAGCATATTCCAAGGTTTTGGACTATACATATTCATTCTCAACATCTCTTATCCACCAAGGTTCCTTTCTATCTCTTTGTCTCTTTCTTTTCTTTCTTTTCATAATTTTTAGTCTTCAAAACCACCCTTGCACAGTCAATAGGATCAACCCTATCAACCTAGTTCTATGTGCTATCTAAATAACTGGATCAACCCTAACTGACCCTATTTATTTTTAGACCTTACTTTTATAGTACATGTTTGACCCTATTAATCCTATTCTATATTTTATGCATATAGTGTCAACACTATACCTTGTTTAAAGTTGGAATTAACCTTATATGCTAGTAATTAATTCACACTTGCTCTTCCTGTTACTTACATGCTTATAATTGTTCACATAGTCTAATTAGGGGGTTCTTAATTAAATATTTAGTTTCACTATTTTTATTTTATGCACACATGACCAATTCAAAAAAACTAAATAAACATTTTAACATTTGTTTACCCAAGGCCAACCTACTTGGATTTCATCACCAAGAGGGAAGCTGCCTTGATACTCTGGTCAAGTATAAAACATGGTTAATGGTATATTATGGCTAAGCACCTAACACTTTTATCACTTTTATGAGTGAAGTAAGGGGGTAGGCCCCAATACCAAGCTTGTATCATTGCCACTATAGTCATGTTCAGCCCAAACTACCTGAACCAATCCTTAGATTGCCATTCTAGTTCCTTACAACCAACTTCCCATCACTTTATAAATTATATTTGAATAATCTAATAGTTATTCAGGTTGACCAATTAGTTATCTCTTTACTTTCCAAGTTGATTACTTTCTCTTTTCTCATTTATAATTTTTATTGCAAAAAATTGCATTAGCAAGTGTTGGTGCAAGGTTTTGTGCTGTGTGCTTCAATTGGATTAACTAGCATTAATCCAATTGATTTTTTGTTTCCTTTCTATAATTTATTTTCAAATTTCTTGCAAAACTTATCTTGTTTTAGTCCATAAATCTATCATAAGTTTTTTAATTTTCCATTTCTGCTCTGCTGGGTGGACCCAATACCTTTTTTTAGCCTCTATTCAATGTATTAGATCAATGTAATCGACCTTATTTCCATTTTCCCAGCCTCTGTTTACTATACTAGGTCATCCCAGTTGACCTTGTACAAATTACAGACCCTATTTCTTGTATTGGATCGACCTAGTCGACCTTATACAATTTAATTCCTATTCCTATTTCCTTGTGTGGTTATCTAGTCTTATCTCATCATGACAACTTATATTCAATGTTATTTTAGTCAAGAACATTTCATAATTAAAGATTTGGATAATAACCTCACTTATTTCATTACTTCAGATGAACCTATCCAATTTCTTCCTTCCCTTCCCCTAAACCAAAATAAATCACTACACAATGTAATGTATTTGAATTCATTCATCCTAATCCTCCTCCTAATACCAATTTTGGGAAGCTTCCACCAATTAATCTCCCTCATATCAACACTCATACCCTTACTACCAATGTTCATAATCCTCTTGTTACACCCATAACAAGATCACCAAGTCTTATCAATTCCCAAAGTATTATGGTTGAAACCACTCAAATTGATAATCTATATGGTTCCCAATTATTCAAAAACCTTTATGATAATACTATTTAAACTTCTCACAATAATGGTGGATTTACCAAGCTTCCTTATTTTACCACACTTAAGACAACTAACACTAATATTGGGAATCCTCCACCTACAAAGAATCCTCCTCCCACCAACACTACCAATTTTCCTCCTACCAATAATACCAATAACCCACCTTCAAACCCACCTATTGATACAACTCAACTTATTTCACAAGTCATACAACAAATGAACATCATGTAAACATCCAATCAATCTCAAATGATGAACATGTAATAATATTTATTACACATGAATAGTCAACCAACTCAAGTCATCATGTCTCAACCATATCAAATTTTTTTCCCTCCTCTTCTTAGAGATGAAAATGAGGATATCATCCCTTAATCTCCAATGAATAAAAAAATGCTTCAAAATCTTCAAAATGAACCTTTAACCCAATTTATTTCATCTATATATGTTGGAAACAATTCTCCAACTATCACATGAAATGGGACTAAGGATCCTACTATATTTCTTAAGTCTTTTTGTAATCTCTATAAGAAATGGGTCCAAACTAACACCTTTTATACCACGAATCTCTTAGCCAAAACATTTATGGGTGATGCACTTGAATGGTACACCTAAATTCCTAGACATTCCATCTCACATCTAGAGGATTTAGTCAATACTCTAGCTAAGGAATTCCAACATGATGACCTTCCTAAAAATTACCGTAGCCATTTCATCAATGCCAAGCAACTTCTTAATGAATTTTCTCATAGTTTCATCAAATGATGGAAGTATCTTGCCCATAAAGTGGACCATAAAAGGAATGATGACACTCTTTTGAAAATATTTGTCACTGCTCTTAAACTTCCCCTTCAATATAAAGTTCAAATATTTTCTCCTAAAACTTTAGAAGAAACCTTAGACTAAGAAAAAAGGAAAGACTTTCTTATGACTCAATTTGAAACACCTCAAACAAATATTAAAGTAACTTCCCAATCATCTTCTCATAACATTGATTCATCCAAGCCTCCCCAAACTCAAAGTGGAGCATCTAATTCATCCAATTTTAACCCAACCCACCCTCCTTTGAGTTTAAAATAACTTAAAAACAAATTTCACCCTATAAACCCATGAGCGTTGATCCTTCCAAACCTCCTCAAAAATGGTACAATCCTAATAAATTTTGTTGGTTGCATGATACTATAAGTCATTCTCATGATTCTTGTCATGATCTTCACTATTTTCTTATTTCTTCCTTGCTTGGTCCACCTTTCAATCTTGATACTCTAGTAAAACAACATTATCAAGACTATCTTCAAGCTTCTCAAATTCAATCTCAAGAACCAAAATCACATAAACATTAACTACCTAATGATCAACAACAATCATCCCATACCTATACCTCATTTGCTAATTTTGTTCAAACCATAATTGATCCTTCTTCCTACACCACTAAGGAAAGGATAATTAACATGAACAATTTTAAACATAGCATTGCATCCATTGAACCTCAACCTCTTAGGCCACATTAACTGAAGGAGAACTTAGTTCAAATGCCTACTCTAAAGCATATCATACATGGTCCTCCTTTACCTCCTTTACCTCTTCATACCTCTCCTACCCATCATATGTCAAATTCAACTTCCCAAAAATCTAACCAACCAACACATTTTCCTATCTCTGAGTGTACCTACCAACCCAATGCAAATATTTTTAATGGTTCAATGTTACCTCACTCCAACTCACATGTTGGGGCATCTTACAATGCCCATCTACATGTCCCTTCAGACTTTGGGGCATCTTGTGATGCACATCTCTACATACACTTACCCACTGGAGCATCTTGTGATGCCCACTCTTATTCTACAATGCATAATAACAAACACTTCCAGCTTCAAGAAACCATTCAAGACTTATAGACTTGTATTTCACATGCTCATATTTGATACAAACATTAGCATAGATCTTACTTGTTTTTTTTGTCTCATGTTTTTATGCACTTTATTTATTTTACTTTCACTTTATCGGCTTCATTATCTTCCTTTACATTCTTTGGTTTTATTTCAAATTACATTTGGAATTTAATTTTATTTTTGTCATCATATATTTATTTTATCTTTATATGTTATACTTTGCCTTATTATCTTTATGATTATTTTTACCCTTTATTTAGCATTCACCCCTGTGGGTTTTTATTTTGTGAGTTTACAGTATAAGATCATGGATAAGACCTGACCCTCCTCACAAAATACCACCTTGACTTATTTTCTCATTTTATTGTTTCACATTTTACTTTTTGGCACCCTCATGGGTTTCTCTTTTATGAGTTATAGTAAAGACCATGGAGAAGACCTGGCCCTCCTCATAAAATTACCATCTTGTCATTCTTTTTATAGAAAATGCTTTTGATCCTTGTTTTCAGCTTTAGCTTTTGCTTCTTTTGATATATGAAAATTTCACAAAAATCTATGTTAACATGTTTTCCTCCATTTCCCTCATTCTTATGATAAGGAATCAAACTTTACTATCATTGTATCTTTTTTTCCCCTTTGTCACATTTTTTTTGATTTGAAGCAATTCAATTGTTCCATGTATCATTCCTCTTGATTTCCCATTTCTTTCACTCCTCAATGGATAAAATAACGTCAAAGTCAAGATATAACTTTTATTTTACCTATCTTTATCAGACTCTTAGACCTCATTCCCTTCAAAGTTTCTCTCTCTTAGCAACCTTGTCCCATGTATTCAAATGAAAGTCATCTTTATCACCCATGTTTGATTTTCCAAATCCTTATGGAGGAGGAATATAAAAATCCATCAAGAAAGTTAAAATCCAAATCATTTAAAAAAAGGCAATGATATGTAAAAGGATCCATACAAATCTCAAAAGTTAGCATTACCACAAAAGACATGATTCAAGCACATCTCTTATCTGGAATCAAAGTTATGGAGCACATCTCTTATCTTCAATCAAAGCTCAAACTCCATAGTTGGCCTCACATAGAGCTGAGGCCATTTGGGGTGTGGTAGGCTAACAGATTGGGATAGTATAATTCAATAAAATCTATGGTGATACCTAATTTTTCACATAATTTTTAAATCTTTTTAGTATACCGACGACTCTATAAGGGGTCTTGAGGAACAAGGAACACATTGTGTGGAGGTAGGTCCATTTTAATTTTCATGCATATAGCCTTCATAGGATGATCTGTATACTTAATTTGTTGACCTAAGACTTGTGTGGCTAAGAGAAGTTATTTTGAGTCCTTATGGTCAAAAGTCCTCTTGTTTTGACAAACCTAATTTGAGTGTCTTGACTCTGATAAAGAGTTGCTCTACCTTGTTTTTTTATTCATTCTCCCCTCCACCCATTTTATTTTCCCCCCTTGATAGACAAATTGTGATTCCAAATCTATTTTCCCTCTTCTTTAAATTCCTTCTTCACCTCTTGAAAATATGCTAGCATTACTTTGTTTCAATTTTATCTATCCTTAGATCAAGACAACATGTTTGAACAACTATGGATTACTTCATTAAACTATTTATTTACCACACCACCTCATTGTCATACTATTCATGTCATTAGGTGGTTTTGTTTTCTTACATTGTATCTTATAACAAGCACTAAGTTTGATTTTTCATCCTTTAGATCTTTTTGATTTTCATTTCTCCATTATGTTCTTGTTTGATTTTTATAGACATCACTTATCTTACATATGACATTGGCCATTATTACATGATTCTATTTGTGTATGTCTTCTTCATGTTTATCTCACATCTTAAATTACATTTCATTTTGTCTTTCATGTTTTTCTTTTTGCTTATCTTACATGAGCTTACTTTTACCTTTACTTCCATATGTCTGTTCATGTTTTCTTGCATTGATATTTCATTTGTCATTCATGTTTTACATACTTCCCAATGTGATTTATTATGTTCTGCATTATTTTTTTCTATTTATATTTTACATGCTTTCCAACATGATTTAATGTGTTTTACAATCATTTGTCATTCATTTACACTCATTTATCATTCATTTGCCAATCATTTTTTCATTCATTTGCCATATTTTTGTCATTTATTTGCCTTTAATATTCTAGCCTTGCTTTAACAATCCTAAGTCATTAATTTTTACTAATACCCTCATGTCTCTACTAACTCATTTTTTACTACTATATGCCTATCTTCCCAAAATTTTGATTTTTGGCTAGTTTTTAAACTAACTTCTATAGGTTTGCCTAGTGTTATTCACATTAGATGCCTTCACTTTCTCTTGTAGTATACTTCTTTATCTATAGTATTAAGGTAATTAAAGGTATGTGTTTTTCAATTCTATTTTTTCATTTATCTTATTTGCTATTTATTGCACTTTACTTAGCATCAACATTGTGTGTTATCATGTTTTATCCTAAAGCACCATCCCGTGTTTCACTTATGTGACACGAGATGAGAATTGAGTGAGGAATATGTATACACATAATATTTTTAAACTTTTATCAATTATTGACACTTTGTATCTTATAAGAACCCATCTAGTCTCAATCTCTCTAAGTGTATGCCTTGAGGGGTGCACTGGGAAAGGGGTGGGTAGACCATTGGTACTTCATAAGATTGTTGTCCCTTTTTTCCACTTACCATCTACAGACTCATCTCCTAAAAACATTAACCCTAAGATTATTCTTCTCAGCCTTACCCATTACAATCATTTTCCTCTTTTCATTCTCCTTTTCTTTTCTTAATTCCCTTTTGGATAGTCAGTTGTACTAGGTCAACTGGGTCGACCCTGTACATTTTAGGGGTATTTTTCACTTTTTGGGTTTGTTAGCCTTTTAGCCAACCTAGTGAATTGTCCCTGAAAACATATAAGGTCAACTGGGTCAACCTTGTATAACCAACATTTCTAGGAGGATTTAGAGCAAGATCCACACACACACACACACACACACACACACACACACACACACACACATATAAGTTCATTTCCAACCATTTACAAGAATATAAGTGAATAAGAATAAGTGTGAATGAACATCTATTTATTGACCATTTTACTTCAGGAATAAAGCTTAGGGTTCCATACTTTCTTTGGAGATACGGATATTATCTTGTGGATAAGTATTTTGGATGCATAGATAGGTTGCGTATCTTAGAGCTGATTTTTCTTTGTTATCATTTCATACCACAACAATCTCTTATGAGGAACCTTGGTCAACAGAGAGATTGAGGCTCAATAGGTTCATCTTCAAAGTAAGTATTCCTAACTTTTTTTCTTTTTTGTAATAGTATATAGATGACACAATTGTGCTTATATTCCCATGCATTAAATTTTTTTATACATTGACGTGAATATATGTCTTCTATAAATGTTTAGTTTAATCATTTGTTTTATTTATAATCCCCAATTTATGCCACAAGATTTGGTGTGCACTAGATTAGATTTACTTTCTTGTTTATTAGAATAGGTAAATGTTAAACCTAGGAATATTTTAGGGTTCTTGTGTGATTATGTTAGACTGTAAGCTTTGAAACCCTTCCTAACATGGTGTATTGTGACAAGTGATCCCATAATTGGGTCTAGCAGATCTCCATATTGGTCATGCTCCTGCTTAACAAATGTATTCCCAATCAGAAGTGTAGGTATACTCTATCTTCTTCTATCTATGATCGATTTATAAACATGATGCATTTCTGATTGCATACAATTTGGTCTCTAATTTTGTATTCAAGCATACCTACATCTCCATTATGACATTTTGAAAGCTAATTTTTGTGAAGACAAATAATTTTAGATGTATGCAGATGTGCCTTCCTCTATTTTGGCACCTCTCTCTGTGGTGATTCAAAGTGTAGACTTGTGTGTGAAAAAGGGGGTTTACTACTAAGGAACTACTCAAATCCATCTCATGACCTATGTACATATGCCAAGTTATTCAAGAAGCAACACCAAAGGTATCTAGATTTTAACTCTTCTAAAGCTAAGTAAAAAAATATTTATTATACCCTAAGAACAACTATTTTATTCATTATTTTTTATAAAATAACTTGTCATTTATTTTTCCCCTCAAAGTGGAAATTTGTCACTAAGTTGCACATGTAGAGGTGCATATAAAAATTGTTTAATATTTGAAAATTTATTTATCAAGGTCATTTATTTAATTTCATCCCATTCATATAAGGATATATCTATTCTTTATCCAATAATGCATTTAAATTTTATGTTTTTTATAGGCCATTAGAGATGGGAAAGTGATATATTGTGTAACTTTTGATCAATAACTTGGAATTGAGTACCCATTTGTTCAAAAGTACATGCTTTTTCATGTCCCATCCATTCATCTCATCTATTTTTTAAAACACACTAAAATTATAAAGTGCCAAAATTGCGGGGGAGTTATCAAAATTAATTTAAGGGGGAGGGTGTGTTGTGTTGTGGTGCATCTTCTTTCACATTTCTTGTAATTCTTTTATTTCTGCAATAAACAATAACTTCAACTACTACTAAAATAATTTTATTTATACAATGTGGATATAATTTCAATTAATCCTCTAACACTATTTAACTATTACAAATGGAAAAACAAAATGTAAATTATACTAAGGAAGAAGGGGTTACATCGTATTATAATGGGAATGAGACCAAACCTAATATAAAAACATAAAAAGTTAAGTGGTATGATCATTTTGATGAAGCCTATGGGTTGTTATGTCTATAAATTTCTCCTGCTCTTTTATTTGATGTATAGTCTACTAAAAGTCTTAATGAAGTCTAGAACACCTTAGAAAATCTCTTTAGAAGCTAGATGTAATGAGAGGGCATGAACTAGAGAATGAACTCATTAGTTTGAGTCCTAGTAGTTTTGACACACTTCATGATTTCTTCACTAAGTTTAAGTCCTTAAGGATAAAATTGAAATATTTTGGGATAGATAAGAAAGATGACCAACTTATTATTTCTATACTCTCAAAACTAGGTATAGATTACTTTATATTTGTATATACCTTCCATTCAACTAAAAGTGCCTTATGCACTACATGGAAGATGCTTTATTTATATGAATTTATTGTTGACTTGAATCAGGAGCAAGACAAGTTAATATATATGGGCACACTGAAGTCCTAAAAAACTCAACTCCTAATTATTGGGTTTAGGAAACAAAAGTCTTCAATAAAAGAGAAGAATAAAAAGAACAAGGATCATGAGAAGAAGAAAGAATCAACCTCTAAAAAATTAATCACTGAAACCTCCTCTTTCATTAACAAACTTAAGAAAGAGAAAGTTAAGTGTGCTTATTGTAATAAAAATGGGCATGATGAACACAAGTGCATGAATAAATAAATTGATCACTGAACTCAGCTTTTATAAAAGAACAACATAGGTGTTCTTGAGTCTATCAAGTAGAATTCATCAAATCAAGATTATTCTAAGACAAAAGGCAAAGGTAAAGAGAAAGAAAAGAGAAAACCTCTTGTATCAGTTGTATCTCCAATTTCTTCATGGGTTATTAAATCAGGTGCTTCCCACTATAAGGGATCTTCATAAGTTGAGTTTTCTTCTTTAGAGCCTTGTAACATGTCTTCTATCACATATGGTGATGACATTTCAGTAAAATTTGTAGGGAGAGGGTCTCTTGAAATGGTTAGAGGAACATTTAAAAATGTTATAAGTGTTCCATCACTTTCAACTAAACTCCTATCAATGTAACAAATCATTCATATTAATGAGGGCATGAGGGTATAATTTTCACTAGATTTAGTCATAATCAGAGAGTTGCATAGTGATTCTACAATGGCAGTGGTTAGGTTAGATCACCAATCAAGGTTATATACCTAGTAGCCAAGTTTTGAAATACTATTTATTATCTTGATATTCACCTTCATATTGAAATATTGATGTTTAGAGACTCAAGTTGATTTATTGTAATAGGTTTCAATCCTTATTCATGTTTTTAGTGTATTATAGGTAAGTGGAAGGCATTAATTTGGTTCATCACCTCCTTGTTTTGTTTACTTTCTTTCCCCATCCCTTTCCCTTGAAAGTACTAGGTTTAATAGTGATTATAGGTGATACATAAGGAGAGATAACCCTATATAGAGATTCAACTCATTTATTAGGCCAACCAAAGCCTAAAGGTGTTTCCATACTATCACCTAAGTGAGAAAGCTTGAACAACCTTATCAATGGGGTAAATTTAGTGTGATAATAGTTCTGGCATGCCCAGTGGGACCAAGATTTCATCTATTGAAGAGTTTTTTATGATAATTTTCAATACACCAGTATTTGGAGGCATGAACACAAGAATCAATGGTGATTATAAGTGAACCATATCTAGTTTAATTTGCCTCAATGCTTAGAAGATAAAAATTGGTATGCATTCTCAATATTCATTTGGTGAAAATGCAGATTCCTTACCTTTATATCCTTCATATCAAGTTAATGATATTTATGACTTCACCCAAAGTGGCCATAAAAAAAAAATACCAACCATTATAAGGTTATCAATAGTCTTATATGCCCCCTCCCACTGCAACTCAACATCCTTAACAATCTACTTATCCATTTAGTCAACCTTGTAAAAGTTATGTTGTTTATAATCAATTCCTATCAAGGCTCAAACAAATTATATTAGACTATGATGGGATATTAAGAGAGATTGAAATAGAAGAGAGGCTTGGTAAAATTATCCCTATTAACCTCATTTTGAGTATGAGGGACTTATTAGAGGTGAATAGAATGAGTGGGTAGCTTTTGGGAGAGAGAATCGATATATACCAATAATTGACATGCTGGAGATTAGATTTTTAATTTAGTATATGGAGGATAAGTTAGTGTCCCATGAGAGGTGGTTAATGGACTATGAGAGGTATAATGTTTAATGTTATCAACCTTATGTACCTATTCCTACATCAAATAACCTATTCCAACTTGTAATATGCCATAAAAAAGGCTTATATCTATGCAATCCCTTCCTCATGAGCCTTCACTAATGCCCATCCAAAGTCAGAAAAAAGATAAGATAATGGAGGTTAAACCAAAAGAGTTTATAAGTCTCTTAAGTTCTTCATCCAACCCTCAAGATGAAACTATCCATGAAGTTCAAGGTACATCAAAGTTTGATAGAGTGATTGGGGAGTGGAAGGAGAAGAGTGAAGCATCCTTGACATAACTTCCTTTTTATTCTCTCCAAGAATTATTCAATGAGATTACTACTCCCAAAATCATAAGTTAGAAGGACACCTTATCAATATTCAAATAAGCTAATGAGATATCTTTCCCCCCTACCCCCTCCTTTGGTGAGAAATAACCTATTGTAAAGAGGGTAGAAGAAAAACATCTAGTTGAAAAAGAGAGTTTGTCAAGAGAGAATGAGGAGGTGGTTGTCCTTGATAAGCTTGATGAATATGTTTCAAGTGAGTATGATGAATAAATCATCATTGGTATCCCTCATTATACTATTGGATAATATTTGGAACAATAGAGAGAAGAAATTTCAAGATGAGGCAATTATCTTGACTAATGAACATGGTAAAAGCATGAAAGATGTTCAGTGTGTCTTTGCAACATATGATGAGGTCTCTACCACTCTAAGTCATACAAATAAGCTCCAAAAATTATTAGATAAAACATAGAGAGTGAGAAAGAACCAGATTATATTCACAACATACATCCATATCCAAATAATACAAGAAGGCCTATTAAATAGCCAAAGAAGGGTGGGTAAAACAACCAACATCAACTAGCATGAAATAACTAAGTCCATTAAACAAACTAACCTCTTAACCCAAGTGGTTAAGAAAAATAACCATAGACGTATTACCTTAATTAATAACCCAAGGTAAATACATAATTACACTAACAACCTCCCCTAATGACAAAACTATAATCAATACCAAGTTTATCTTTGAATTTTATGAACTTATATGCACCAAGTGGTTTGTTCATTTAATCATTTGGCTACTTTATAGTGGGGAAATAGAAGAGACTAATGTCTTCATTTGTAACTATGATATGTAATGATGGTGAATCTTAATGTGTTTGGTCTTGGCATGGAATACTAGATTCTTCACCATCTATAGAACACTCTATTTATCATAGAAAATCAGAGTAGGCTTTGATGACTCAAACTGAAGATCCTCCAAGATTTTTTTCATCCACATAGTTTGATAACTTGCACTGACCATAAATTTATACTCTAATTCTATTGAAGACAATGCCACTTTACTTTTCTCTACCATGAAAAAAATCTTGAACCAAGAGTGAATACATAAACTATTGTAGATTTTATTAAATCTACTGATCCTACCCAATCATAGTCAGAATATCTTGAAAGCTCAAAATCTATATACTTCTCATATAGTATGCCTAACTCAAGAGTACCTTTAACATATCTTAATACCCATTTTGAAGCTAAACAATGTACTTCTTATGGTTTATACATGAAGCGAGATAGAAAACTCACTACAAAACAAATATCCGGTCAAGTGGTAGTGAGGTAAATGAGACTACCTAATAGCTATCGATACACTGTTTCATTGAACAGAGGTGAAGTAGTGTTAGTTGAGATTTTAGTTCCAAATTCCATAGGTGTGTGAGTTGGATTACAATCCATTATTCTAAACCTTTCTAGCAATGATTTGGCATACTTATTCTATGACATGAATACAACATAATCACCTTGACAAAACTAAATAACTAAATAGTATTTCAGTATTCCTAAGTCTATCATGTCAAAAGTACAACAAATGTCAGCTTTCACCTGCTTAATGAGACTAGTACTACTCTTAGTGATGGCTAAATCATCAACATATAAAATGAGAATCAAGATATCATCACCAAAGACCTTTACATAGAGAGTTGGTTCAGAGTTACACCTTTTGAAACCAGAGTCCCTAAGGTATGTATCTATCTTCATATATGAAGCTCAAAGAGCTTGATTAAGCCCATAAAAGGACTTGATCAACTTGCAAATAAGATGTTTCGTATTTGGAACTTGAAAATCCTATGGTAGAACCATGCAAACTTCCTCCTCCAAATCTCCATTCAAGAAAGCACTCTTGACATCTATTTGGTGCACCTGCCATCCAAACTAAGTAGTAATAGAAATAATCAAATGAAAAGTTACCATATTTGTAGTAGGAGTAAAATCCTCCTCATAATCAACCCCTTCCTCTTGTGCGTAACCTTTTGTAATAATTCTAGCTTTGTGTTTATCCAAGGAACCATCTGCTTTGCATTTGACCTTGCAAATCCATTTACAACCAATGGATTTATTTCCTAGTAGTAGCTCCATGATCTCCCAAGTCTTATTTTTCATCAAGGAATCATATTCCAATTTCATGGCTGATTCCCACTCATGCTTCCCTTTGGCTCAAAAAAATAATTATTCTCAAAAACATGTGAAACAACAGTTGTTGGAGCAAAATTGTCATGCTGACCTCTATTACCAAATTGCTTTCCTGATCTCAATCTTCTTCCTTCCACACCTTATGGAAAGTCTTCCTCCTTTAGTGCTTCCATAGTGGTAGAAAACTACTTTGGATTCTTTGGTTTTTCTATTAGAACCTCAAAATGACCTGCATCAATTCCCTCCCTAGAATGTGACTCCACTAATGAACTAGAATTCTACTCAAGTTTCATACCATAACTTATAATAAAATCATTATAAGAAAAAAATGACTCAATATCTAAAACTATACCATTTTTTATGAAGTATGGCATCTATTCATTTACTATGACATCTCTATTTACCACAACTTTTTTAGTAGAAACAACACGTAATCTATAGGCCTTTTATTTCTCACTGTACACAAAAACATGTATGCTTTGCTTTTAACATCTAAATTACTTTTTTTTTACTAGGAATAACTACAAAAGATACACAACCAAAAATTTAGAGAGAAATTACATCTAGAGTTTAACCTAACCAAGCCTCCTCTGGAGTCATATTCTCTAATGATTTTGTAGGACTTATGTTGAGGATGTACACTACCAGATTCATTGCTTCTACCCAATATTTATATGGGACATTTTTGCTTTGGACCATACAACGAGCCATGTCCATCACCATCTTATTTCACCTTTCCACAACTCCATTTTGATGCAGAGTGTAAGGGGTATTATACTATCTGTATATGCCTTTAGTGGCACAAAAATCCTTGAATTATTTTGACATGAACTCAACCCCATTATCCATTCTAAGAGATTTCACTAACCTTCTCACCTATTTTTTAACCATAGCTTTCCAAATAAAGAAGTTAGAAAAATAATTAGATTTATTCATTAGAAAGTATACCCACTTTTTATAGAAAATAACAAGCTCTAGAAGGGGTAGGTATCTGCATTAGACCATGCAAATCTACATGTACTAGATCCAATGCTCCCTTAGCTCTGGAAGCTTTACCAACATCAAATGAATGTCTAACTTGCTTCCCTAACTGACATCCAGTACATATGAATATCCCAAATATGAAGAATGCCCTTAACCATCTTAATCTTGCTCAATGTAGTCAAATACTAGAAATTCAAATGCCCATACCTTTCATGCCATAGTGAAATTGTGCTATCAACCATTGAAAATGCACTTTCCTTTACCCTCTACGGATCTACAAGCTTATATAATCCTTTCTCACCAATCCCAATAATAATAATCTTGTTGTCTATGGTAGTGACTAAACATTGTTGTATTTGAAACTTTACAACAAAATCAGAGTTTCTAGTGATCTCACTAATGGAAAGCAAATTTTTGTTCATGTCTAACACATACCTAACATTATTAAATGTATACCAAATAGTAACATCAAATATGATCTAAACATTACCATATCCTTTCAGAAAATGAGTCCTACCATCTCCCAAAGATACAGATTCATTATTACTATCATTTTCAACAAAATCCACATACCAATCCTTATGGCATCTATAATGGTGAGATGCCCTTGAATCAAAATCTTGGTATTTAGAAGTAAGAATAGTCCATAAAGCTGATGCACTTTGAGATTATATTATCTACTACTAATAATTTTAACAACATAAGAGCCTCATGATGATGTTTATAATAGTCATCATAACCAGTGGTAGGCCTTTGCTCTTTACCAAGCACTATTTGATCATGTTTTTGATATTCACATATCATCAAAACCTTGTGACTCCACAAACTAAAGTTCTTGATGATCAATTTATAAGAATCTAGTAGTAATAGGTGTTGAATACTGCCATTTGACCTAATTTTTTTATGAAAATAATTAAATAAAAAAAATGACTTTTATAAAAATTCCTTCTACACATTGATTTTGTATTAACACTAAACAACTCTACCATTTTTCAGCAATAAACTCAATACTATTTGCAAGATCTCAAATTTTATACCATTGAAAAAATTAAATCTAGAAACCTACAATTTCAACTTAAACAATTCTTTCTCCATCCACATCCAGCTAAAAACCCTAAAAAATGGTGAAATTTTAAACTTCCTTGACACTTATATGATTATTAATCAGCTGTAGGTCCCCAATAACCCCTATTGGCTAAAGTTTTGATTTATTTCAATTAAAAAATTAAAAAAAATTAAAATAATAAAACTTTAGGTTAAAAATTTCATGAAAATATTCAACCAATCAAAAAATTGGCCTACTTTTGAAACTTCAAGTATAGATTATGAGCCCATTGCTCAGCCAAATCAGAAACCATCTGCACCATTTTTCAAGTTATGAATTAACTCATAGTTTAGACTCTTATTTCAATGAAAATGATCAATATTTGAATTTTTCCACCTCTCCCTAATTTGTATGGTGCCCAAACTATATGACCTACCCAAAAAAATAAATAGAGGCTTTAAACCACCTGAAACTACTACCTCTTGCCTTCTTTCGATCTTATTTGGTCTTTGATCCTCCTAGGTAATTTTCTCATCTTCAGATTGAGATTATAAAATTTTCTCTCTCCTCCAAATATCTATTGGGTGCATGAAGCTCCTCCCTAGTAAGACACTAACCTCTCTAGCTTCCATAAACCCCCACTTAGGCTCTACGAACCATGGGTTCTGATTACCATATTAGATAAAACATAGAGAGTGAGAAAGAACCAGATTGTATTCACAACATATATTCCATATATGAAAAATATAATAAGGCATATTAAATACGAAAAGAAATGAGCCACTTGAAAAACATGTGAAAAGGGTGGGTAAAACAACCAATGTTGACTAGCATGAAAATAGCTAAACCTGTTAATCAAACTAACCTCTTAACCTAAGTGGTTAAGGTAACTAACCATAGACTTATTACCTTAGTCAATAACCCAAAGTAAATACATAATTATTCTAACATTAAGGCCATGGTAAGGATGTTTAGGCAATGATAGAGGTATCAAATGATCAAGAAGAGGTACAATTTTTATTTAAACTTCCTTTTTATGTTGAAGATGATGATTTCACCTCTTGTTATAAAGAAGATCTTGATAAGATAGATACAATGAAACCACTAGAAAACATCTTTCAAAAAGATATGCATGATCAAGTTACAGTTGTTCCATCAGAGGATAACCCTAGAAGTAGAACAAATGAACTAATGTCTAAATCTATAGAGACTCCTAGTGAGCTTGACAATGCTTGGAAATAATTATACTATGTTTTTCTATAAGATATTGAATATCTTGGTAGGGTAGCATTAGATGATAGAGTAAAGAACCAAGATGAATTCTCAATTGAGGTTGTGATGGATTCTAATGAACAAAAAAAAAATTCTACTCCTATTGAAGAAATTGAAGACCAAGATAGGATTGAAGTCAGTAGTAGACCATTAGAGGTGAAAAATGAGGTGTTTGCTCTCTCAAGTGATCAAGAGGAAGTTGCCTTTTAGGAAGACCTAGAGAATTTTTGTTCAAACTTGGATAATAGACCTGTAGTTCCATGTGAAGACATTGATAAGGTAGTTGGGAATGTTGATCAAAGTACATACTTCAACTCTTCCTCTATTCTCACTAAGAACATCACAATACCATACTCCATAGAAGCAAAAGAAGACCCACATGAGTCACCAATGTGTGAAGAATAGTTGTATTACTTATTTATGGAACCTCTTTCCAGGGGAATACAATTTGATTAAGTCTAAGGAGAACATCTTTCTAAACATGTCCTCCCAAGAGACCACTTCACTTGATGAAGACTTGTTTGATGTTCTAAAAGTTAGTTATCACCTTCTTGAGCAGTTTGCCAAAGTTGAAAAAAATATCACCTTCTCTCTTACTGGGTGCATGCAAGCTCAAGATGGAGAAGAACAAGTTCATGATAACTCATGGCAGCCATACCTTGATATCATTCAAAAGGTTGAATTTATTTGTAGGCCTATATCTCCTAACAAGAACATTGATGGGGTGTTTTTCAAGTTTAAAGAACATGATATTAATGAGCCATCAAAGACTGAGGTGGAAGCTATGATCACATTGGAGATTTCTCTTATGGATAAAGAATAATAAGAGGTAAACTATGAATTATAAGAAGATATTTTTTTACATTGGGGACATGTTTATTTATTTTGATTCACTTGAGGTCAAGACAAAGACATTGGTAGTCAATAAGAGAGTTAATATAACAAGAACAAGGTTTGAATAGTAGATGGTATATTAATCTTGTCCACCCAATGAAGAGGATCTAAGAAGCTTCCCTTTTGATCCAGGTGGATCAAACCTTAAAGGTGAGTTTTATATAATAGTTTATTATGCTTGTCTTCCCTAAGTGATTCTTATCATAGTGTGTGTCTTGTTTGGTTTAGTTGTTTATTGTGTGTGGTTCTTGTCTTGATATGTGTTTTGGAGATATATCAGTTATTTTTTTTACTTCAAGGCATTTAAAATCAGTTTTAGGGTCCATATCATGTTTGTAGTTGAGTAATAGGTGAATCCATAGCCTAATGGATGTGTGAGGCAAATGGTCTAAGATGCATAGTAAGCATGAAATCTTATGAGGTTACTAAATATGTTAGCCAAAATTGGCTACCATAGGCCATAGTATTTCAAAACTTTCGATTTAAACTTGTTTAAATTTGTTGATATGCCTTGAAGGCTCTTATCTTATTCATAGTTGTCTTGTCAGAGTGATGTGTGGTGTTTTATATAATTGTGATCAAGGTCTTGTATGGTCATATAGACAAAATGAGAAGTCATGTTCCTCAAGTTATTAACCAATACTCATGACTTGATCCTTTATAAGGTCTTTGTCATAGTTTAAGGTAATTTTGGAAAAGTTAAGGTGATTCTATATTTGTCTAAATATCTCAAGTTTCAAGTCCACATGATTTAGGTTAGCCTAGATATAAATAAGTCTTATAAGGTTATTTTTAATTTATTATAAATTATTCCACACCCCATCATGTCTGTATAATCTCTGAAAGGTGCCAAAATGCCATTTCTAACATACAATCTCATTTAAAACCTTCTTATTTGTTGTCCTAACATATAAAAATAATTATAACATGACAAAAGGTAGGTGGAGGGATTTTTTTACGTTACATTTGATTTTTACATGATAGGGAGAAATCCATGAACATCTCACATAGGTATCTAATAGGGTACTCATCGAAATGATCAAACTCTATTGCATGAAGAAGACATTTTGAGGAGTTTTTATAGGTTTTTTGTATGATCATAACATCTCTAGCTAAGGAATAATGGAATAAGGTGGTAAAGCATGTATAGTTTACCTTATATCCTCCTAAAATTCAAATCCATGCTTAAGAAGGTGTTATAGGTCCAAACATGCAAAAAACCTTTTCAAAACCTCTATAGGGTTCTTGGAAACCTTAAGAAGGTCAACTAATTTGAGGATGGTATGTAGAGGAGAGAGATTTGGGTAAAAATATCTTGGGGGTAGATAGGGGCCCTTATTCACTTAATATTTCATGCATTGGTTTAAGGTTATAGAATCTATGCTCTATGAATCATCACTAAGAAAATAAGTGCTAAAAAAACTTATAAAACCCAATGAGCTTGGTTCTCTCTTTCAGTTTGTGTTTCTAGGTTGATGGAGACAAGATGATGGTGGAAGAGTGATATCAAATCACATAAGAGTCTCCATATAATTGATCCAAAGTATATTAACATAATCACATGTTTATCTTTACATGAGAAATGCACCTTCTCACTATTTTAGTGTGGCAGTCAAGTGTGAAGAGAGGTTGAAGTGATTTCAGTCATGAAAATGCTAATAAAAATGATATAAAATGTATCTTAACCCTATAAAACTTAAAAAATTTATTTAAGTCTTATAAAATAATAAAATAGGCCAAAATGGTGAATAATGAGCTATGATCATACACTAAATAGACTACTGTAGGTCATAAACAAAAACAAACCTTCTTGATGTCATTGAGAGGAAAAAGATGGTTTTAATGCACTGAAAAGCTTTAGGTGATATTTTCCAACCTTTCACACCCATTTATATCCCCTCTCAATTTTTATATTATGTATAAAGTAGTCTTCTTATGTCAATTCAATGTTCAAGCATCAAATGTGAGAAGTACAGTCCTATAGGTGTCAAGTTCAAGATCATCAATCTTGGGTTCTTGCATAAAGTTTTCAATGGAAAAGGGCCTTAAAAAAAGTGAAAAAAGTATCAAATTTTTCCTAAAGTATCATCCAAATACATGTGATATAGGGAGGTTTCATCATATGATAGGTGAAGTAGGTGTTAGGCCTAATTCAGAAACCTATAGGCCTGCATGCACTATATGAGGAAAAAGTGATCTTTTGGTTTGATCATTAGGTTAGAAAGTAGTTGAAGGTTTGAGGAACCATGAGAATATCCACCTTGAATAATTTAATTTTTAATAAAAAAATACTATTCAATATGATCTATCCTCATGCCTTGGTAGGGTATTTGGCCCAAAGGAAGATCAAACATGAGTGCATGGACAAGACTAGGTGATTGGAGATATTTCAGATGTTTTGAAGAGAGTCTCAACCTTGAAAACATGTTAGAGGGGTAGATTAAATTATTTTAAGGAATTTAAAATTCATAATGCATGTTTCAAATAATATAAATAAGGGTCAATGTAGACCTACAAGTCTATAGACTTGTAGATCAAAGATGACAACCTTGCATGAAAAGAAGTGTATTGATTTAACTAGGGTAATTATTACCTCATACAAATGTAAAATGGGGAATAAAAAACTTGAGGCATTAATATATAGTGGAATAAAGTAAAAAATGATCTAAATAAGGGTGAAATATAGTGGAAAGGACTAAAAGACCTAAACTAGCCTAAACCCCACTCGGACACCTACAGGTAGATAAGTCATATTTAAGCAATATGAAACCTTAAGGAATATGGAGGAGAATATTAAAGCATCATATGAGTAATATTAAACCTATTTTATATAATTATAATTAATATATATGAATTTTTAAGGCTTTTAGGCCTAAAAACCTTTCCTCGGTCTCCACACACATGTCTATCAACCAGATAAGGTCTAAACTTTGCTTGGAACTCAAATAAGAAGATGAATGGAAAGGAATAGATATTTAATATGTTGAGGATTTTTTCACAATCCAAATTTATGTCATTGGTTTTTTTCAAGGGAACTTTCATGGTATGAACAATCACTACTAATGGAGACCACTCAAAACCTTCCTACACCTTGTGAAGAACTCAAGAAGACATAGTTTTTTGCTCAAAACTTGAATGAGAGCATGTATGGTTTAAAATATATATTATATGTGTTAATTAGGATCCCATACAACAATATTATGGCATTATTTCATAATTTAAGGCCCTTAATTTTATGAACAATCATTAACAAGACAAACATTCTAAAACCCTCCTAAAACTCTTTTAGGAACATGATGTCTGAGTTTTTAATTATAAATGGTTATAATGGGAATGAATTGTCATGAGATAACCTTTATTTCATATGAGGATCCCATGATCACTTGAATGAGCAATTTGGTGGCACATGTGGAGTGTAAAAAGAAAAAATAGCCTAAAACACTATTTTTTCAAGCTATTTGTAGAGGTCTATGTAGGTATGAGTTTCCTAATCAATTTAGGAAGAATAATAATCATGATTAGAGGTATATTATCCCTCATAAATCCATTTGAATGAAATCCCATGGTGATGTAATAGGTTTTCAAGCAAGAAACTAGACCAAATAAAGATTGTGCCTTCTTGCATGCATAGATGACTGGTTGTAAACCTCTTCAAGGTAATTTAGGGTATGGAAACCTTAAAAATATCATTATAAGAACCTAATATCATCAATAAATTTTTTTACAAGTTGTGAATAGGTCATCCTAATGATCAAATATAGTCTTGAAGTGCCTAATACACTTGTAGATTAAACAATATCCTTAAGTATGTCATTGAAGATCCTTGAGGGAGAAGTGTAATGAATATGAAGGGTTTCAAGACACATAAGAAATCATGATTACCCATGAAACATCAATATGGAAATTTATTAATCATGTGAAAAGTGTCAAAGAGATCAAATGGTATCTCAAGGATAGTTATATGATCAAGAATACAACTTGTCACTTCTCAACAAGAAGGAGGTTAGTTCATAAGGAGAGTGATGAGTCATCAAGTGCAAATAGAAAAATCCTAAGCCAAATTGAAAATCATTATATTTTAAAAAAACACATGTTGAGGAGGATGATAAGACTATCATTGTCCTCCTACACTTCACACAATAATAGACTTGTAAAGGATGACACTTATCATGGGTTCTCGTAATGTAATTCTCTCTCTTTTCTCTCATTTATCCTATATGTATGGCCTTGTAAGGATTGTAAAATTATCCTCAACTTGTGTATGGTGAATCCCTACTCAAATAACACTTTGAATTTGTCTTTGATATGAATATAAGTTGATTTACAACCTTCTTAATGTTTCAATTAGTCTATGCTTCATGGTTAGTTGATGAATGCTAGTAGTAGAGTCATATCTCTCTTTTATTTATCTTATCTCATTACCTACTTGTAGATTTTTATTCATCTTATCAGGTCATATGGATTGTGGTGCATGGTCTTACATTGGCTAAGTGTGGATATTTTTTCATTAATGTCTTATATGAAACCTATTGATCATCCCCTCTTGGCTATTGTTCATGTTGAGACTCATGTGGTTATTGAAATACTGATGCTTGGAGACTCATGTTGAGTTAGTGCAATAGATTTTAATCCTTGTTCATGTTCTTAGTGTAGTATATGAAAGTGAAGGGTGTTAAGTTTTCTGCATCACCTCCCATTTACTTTTTTTCAGTCATTTCTCTCCCTTTTCCTAGTAAAAAATATGTTTAATAGAAATTTTAAGGTGAAGCATCAAGGGAGATATCCCTATATAGAGATTCAACTCATTAATTAGACCACCCAAAACCTAGAGTTATCTTCATGCTATGACCTAAATGAGGAAGGCTTAAACAACCTATTCAAGGGTGAAATTTATTGTGATAACAATACCTTCTTATATTTTTCACCTGATTCTTCTTCGACTACATTATTGACTCATTCATATGGAGTTAACAAATTATGGCCTGAGTAGTTTGGCCACCTCAACTACTGCTACCTAAAATAACTCAAAAAAAAAAATGACATGGCCAAATGATCACCTAAAGTCCATTTCTCTAAGGGTATTTATGAGGTTTGAACCCTTTAGAACCATCCCAAAGAGAAATTTGACAAATACAAATCTTGGAAGGATTCATAGGCATTGGAGTTAATATATAATGATTTATCTAGGCATTTTCCTAGTCTATCTTTCAAAAGGGATAATTACGTCCTTACTTTAATTGATGATTTCTCAAGATACACATGGGTCCACTTCCTTAGGTAAAAATCTAAAGTTTTCAACAAGTTTACATAATTCAAAGTTCTTGCAGAGAAACAATATGAGAAATTAATCAAGACTATTATAACTGATAATGGGGGTATGTGAATAACATATTTGAGTATTTTTACACAATAGAGTGGATTGATTTTCAAA
The DNA here is from genome assembly GCA_037957365.1 of Torreya grandis. Classification (NCBI taxonomy): domain Eukaryota; kingdom Viridiplantae; phylum Streptophyta; class Pinopsida; order Cupressales; family Taxaceae; genus Torreya; species Torreya grandis. Next base: position 11,679,586 of record JARHVA010000002.1, read on the forward strand.
ATAAAATTCCATATAGTCCACAATAAGATAGAGTTATAGAACATAAGAACATGTCCTTGAAAGAGATAACGAGCTGTATGATTCAGTCTAAATCATTGGTACCTCAGTATTAGGATAAGGCCATTAATTGTGTTTTCTATATTTATAATAGGGTTACTCACATATCTTTAAAATTTATAACTCCATTTGAAGCTTGGTACAAAAGGAAACCCATAATTGAGCACTTTAGGGTTTTCAGATCTCCATCTATGGAATGCATATCGAAGTAGAAATGCAAAGATATATAACCTCAAAGTAAGCCTTTCATATTCATAGGTTATCTAGATGGTGTTAAGGGGTGTTTCCTTTTTCATCCAACCACACATGAGCTATTCATCGAGAGAAGTGTTCACTTTCAAGATAGTCCCATAGACTCAACACTTGACACTTATCCCACTTCATTGGACTCACTTGGATTCAATTCAAATGATTCAGATCATTTTGAGAGCATTCTAGAGGTTGATGACACTTATTCCAATTTTGGTAGTGAGAGTAGTGATGTGGATTCTTTTCCATCCACATTTAGGCACACTTCAGAGAATGATGTTTCTCTACTGGACTCAACCACTTTTGGTCCTATTTGGGTTAGGTATACACTGTAAAGTGTAGGTACATGGGTTGGGGATCCTTCAGATGATAGGTAGATACATTTAGAGTTTTAGAGTGGACCACATGATTTATATTCCTTTGCCTTAGATCCATAGACTTTTCAAGAGACATCATGTATTAATTAGTGGGATTTTTCCATGCATGAGTATAAATTATTGACTCACGAGGATGCATCCTATCATTGGGATGTTCATCAAATGGATGTGAAGTTTACCTTTATTCATGATGATCTTGAGGAGGAGATTTATATGGAGCAACCTCTGGTATTTATTGAGGATTTTTACCTTATATGTAGACTCTAAAAATATATATGTGGCCTCAAACAAACCCCTTTGTATTAGTAAGACAAGATGGATTACTTACTTGTTAAAACATGACTCACTGGATGCCATTCAGATCTGAACATCTATCTCTTATGATAGGATGATTCACTTTTGATTTTGGTTCTTCATGTTGATGATATTTTGATTATTGGTAGCTCTTCTTCATCCATTGTAGTGGTTAAAATGACTCCATTATAGTGGTTAAAATGACTCTTCAAGAAAAATTTTCATGAAAAACTTAGGCTTGTTACATTACTTCTTTGAGATTAAAATTTCCTAGTTTAACTCAAAGATCAATTTTACACAGACTAAGTATGATCTTGATCTATTTGTTCAGTTTCACATGGCTAATTACAAGTCAACTATGACATCATTGCTATCTAGAGTCAATCTTAAGGTATATTGTACTTCACATTTGGTTGATGATACCTTGTATATAAAACTTGTGGGTAGCCTTATCTACTTGACACATTCCAGAATTGACATATCATATGCAGTGGGCTTAGTCTCCAAATTCATGCATGAACCCCATAAGCTATAATAGAAATCAAATAAGAGGATCATGCACTATAATCAGGGCACACATAGATTTAGGATTCATTACATAGTTGACACTAATGTCAACTTAATTAGTTATAATAATTCAAATTAGGTTGGTAATATTCAGAATCACAAGTCCAATTGAGTTTACAATTTTTCCATTAGTTCAGGTTTGATTAATTGGTCAAAAAAGAAGTAAAATGATATTGCTTTATCATCTATTGAGATAGAGTTTATGGGGTTGTCAATTATATCATTGAGGCCATCTAGATTCAGGGGATTCTCATAGAGTTTGATAGCTAATTCAAATAACCTACCATCATTTATTGTGACAACAAAAGTACTATTCATATTTGTAAGAATCTAGTCTTGCATCAACATATCAAACACATAGAGAGTCACATACACTTTATTAGAGAGATCATTCATGGGGATATCATTGATATGAGATATTATCAAATGATAGATCAAATAACATACATCTTCGTTAAAACTTTCACATAGAGCAAGTATCTTCACATGTGGGCTCTAATTGAGGTTTAGGATACTACAAAATCATCTTTTGGGTGAGCCTTCTAGCCTCTTCTTTGTGTCTCTATTTTTTTTTTGGGGTGGGGGGATTTTTTTCCTTTGGTTTTATCCTTTTCTCTACTTTATGAGAGATTGGTTTAGTACATGGGTACCTCATCAAGCCTAGTTTTGGGACCCATTTTTTTACATTGCCCACCTAAGTTGTGCTTTGGGGGGGGGGTGTTCGAGTATGGGTTGTTTATTTTTCTCATATCTCTTTATTATGGTAATTTTTACCTCACTTGAAGTTTTCCTACTTTTATGGAGAAGTTTGATTAGGTGTATAGTTTTATTGGATGACTAGGAAGTAACTCCCTTGATCGACTATTCTAGGTATGGGAGATATTCTTCTATTTTAAAGGTATTTGACCACCTTTAATGGATGAGTTACTCTTTTATTATGAGGGTATCTTACCACATTTTGTGGAGGTTTTATTCAAAACTATCTTATATGTACACCTCACATTTGTGATCTTTTCTTAATGTAAGATTGGTATTTTGGCTCTTATTTTGTCTTGTGAAATATTCTTGCATATTGGTTTCATTTTCTTTAAAATAAATTGTGGTGTACACATACTTGGTTCATGTGATAATTCTACTCATGAATTTAACTTACCTTGACCTTAGAATCAACCCAAATAAGATGACCAATCTTATGGAAGAAAATGAGTTAAAAATAATCTTTAAGCAATGAGTTTCACCATATCATGAGTCCATTTTATTCAATAAATTTAGATTATTTGATGAGTTATGCACTACATTGAGATATTTTGAATTCAAACTGCTTTCACTCAATAAACATAAGTACACATATACTACCACTTTGAATTCAAAGTTTTAAATTAGGTGAAACTATAAGGGTAAATAAAATGAGAACAAGAATGAAGCCAAGATTACAATTATCATAGTATCACAACCTAAAATTAGGATCCTCTTATTTACTTCATAGAAGATGCATTTTTTACACTTACCTCAACCTAATCTAAAATTTATATAAAATTTACTTGAGTGCAACTTTTGATCTCTCCATCCACCACTAGTGGTTTATACAAGAGATCCTTTACCTAGTGGATATGATCTTAATGTTTATTGTGATAATAACCAATGTGTTAGAGATTATAAAAATATATGCTTTAAGTTAAGGCATAAGGCACATAATCTTATTGATGATAACACTATTGAATTGAACACACCCACATAAGACTCCAAACCATAATCAAATTGGAATTATAAGTTAAAAATATTTAGTGATTCATTTCCAAAGCATGATGAAATATAAATTAAGGGTACTTTTGAAGTACATCACACATACCATGTGTATCCTCCTCTTATTACACATAGTCATATAATAGACATGATTATGTCATAATTCTTAGTAGATTACCATAACAACCTATGATTACATTCGATGATACTGATATTATCGATGATGAATCATATTTATATGCATTATCCATACGAGATGAAATCATTAAGCACCCTATACACAATATTATGGTTGATAATTATTCAATCAATTTTTTTTGTACCATGACACTTCTAACTCTCTTGGATAACATAAAAGGACTTACAAGATACTATAAGAGTGGGCAAATGGTTTAATGGACATACACAATACACCATTAGACATATTATGCTACCTCTTCAAGTAGGCCCCACCATAGTGGCTACTTAATTCTTAATTATATCAAATAATGGAGTATTTGACATGTTTTGGGAATACCCTTGGATTAATAAGCTCTGTGTAGTTCATTTACAGTGCATTGATGTGTTAATGATGTACACTACAATAGGGTAGCTATAATTTTAGGAATTCAATATGAGTACCCTCTTTAGCTAAAAGTATCTCCTCCTCCACCCAAATCACCACTAAAATTGGCTATTTTTCTTATTCAAAGTCAATATTTAGAGGTAGTGGTTTCACCCACCTAGGATCTATCTATACATTTAGTGTAGAGGAGAGTATTTGATTCTCCTAGGTAGCTAGTTCCACAATAGTTATCACATTAGACAACTATTCAAGATTCCTAGATGTTTTTATTTACCATTTTTAGAATTTAAGTTAGACCACATAAATTTCAGCATGTTCCAAAAAAAACACATGCACCTATGAATTTTAATACTATACAACAAACTCTAAAGAGTCATAGGCATTCTAAATCCACTAATCATACAGATGATTTTATGAGCAACTATGATGATAGTTACACTACAACACCTGATTCCTTTTTAGATTTTGATACACCTATACTGTTTAATTTTCATTATAACCTTACATTATATGATACAGTAATCTCCCATGACTATCCCATTGATGGGAGAATTTTAGCACATTTACAGATATTCACATAAATTCAAAAATACAATTTTTTTTAGAAAATACAAAAACATTTAAATATTACAAAAATATACAAATCAACACTTGATCATGACATGAGTTATTAGATTACATTGTTTTCATATGTTATTTATAATATGTTTGGTAGACCAAATATTATTTTCATACACACGATATGAGTGTGATGTAGGACATACAGATCATAGATGGACATATAGATGCTAGTGTTTTACCTTATTTTTGATTTATTAATATTTAATAGATATAAAAATTGAAAGATTATTCAAATTCAATATATGACATTTAAGCATAAATATGAATGTAAATTAGAATTAACTAAATAGATTGACAAGTTGCATATTTTAGATATCGTAAGTAAAACCAATAATGATATGCTTAGCTTTTTTGATTTCTAGTTGACTATAATAGGTGTTTAATAATGATAAATGTGTTAAAACAAGACCATGGCAACTCAGATCTAGAAATAGAGTAGGTGGCTATATCAGGACAATTCCACTCTCCTTGGACAACTATGTAATACAGTCATGTCTATTGACCATGGATATTTCTAGTGTGAAAATGAAAAAACAATGATTGCTCTAGCCCCTGTGTCTATGTCTATTGAGAGGGTTGAGATATATCAATTCTTTTAGTGCCACACAAAAAACTATATTTTCCTTCTCCTTGATTTAAAAACCATAGGTGTACTTGTTAGAGCTAGAAATATACAAAAAATAAGGGGGAGTGTAATGGTTTGAACTAACCCCAATCACCCCCGTTGATGATTGATCACTACCTACATATCTTGATACTTTAAAGAGGGAATCAAGCCACATATTTATCCCACCTAATGTGACTGTGAAGTTGTGTTCCTTCACTATATGTATGTAGTTAGTAATTTGGATTTGATACTTGACATTATTAGGTCATAAATTGATTTGGAATGCTTTAGAATTGATTTATGACTATTTATAGTGATTGATATTTAATTTGGGAAGAATAGAGAAAATTTTCTCAATGTGAAGTAATGCAATAGATAGATGCTAGATAAGTGTCAAGTATTTTAATAAATGACCCATTGGTTCCCAATTATACACCTCTCAAATCTAGCCTTGCACACTTGAAGAGAAATGACAAAAAATGATGAGAAACCCACTAGTATGTCATTATAGCTGGGGAAGGGTTAGACATAAAATAATGGACAAGACTGAGAAAATAACTAAGAGGTATTGACAAAGGGTATGGTTAACTTCCTACTAATTTTGGATCTACCTAAACCAAGGTGAGAGAACTTATGGGGCATCTTTATCACATGGAAGGATTTTGTAATTCAATCTCCATGGGGATCTTTAACACAAGGGATAAATATGACTAGAGCATAACCAATGTTTGCACACTACACATGTGAAGATTTATCACATGAAATGCACAAATGATCTAAGTCATACAAAAGCTACTAAAGATATATGAAATTATGATTACAATCTTCATTTTGAAGAATATTCAACAACACAGGGATGAAATAAAAGATATCAATGCTAGGCTTTAAAGCACAAACTGCAAACAAATTCCAAATAGGTAAGATATTATACGTTTTCAAGACAAATATTATGTATAGTATGTGAGGGATGTATTATTTGCAGGGTAAGATAGGGTAGAATGAGTTAGATGATTAAAAAGGAGGGTGGTATGTTGGTGTTTTCCAAAAAATAAGGTATCTAGTAGTATTTCATGACAATATTTCTTAATAAAGATGTAGGAAAAAATTCAAATGTAAGATAATGGTAAACACCAAATGATCCCTGAGAGACTAGAACATACAATGAAACTAATCTTTCAAATACTTTATCCTGTTAAATTCATGAACTCAAGGTGACATTAAAAGGTAATAAACAACACATTTCTGAATATAATCATAGAAAGGGATTTATAACTAAGGCACATGCTCAGAATGACAACCAGTAATGAACACAAACCGAATTATCCAATCAACATAACTTGTAAAACGTATTTCCATAGACTTGAAAACAAATATTATGAACATCAACACTTTAAAATGATGCCATGGGGACAAGTATGGTGAGATTTCTCCTTTGATAAGGGCGGCATAAACATGCTATCAAAGCTTGCTAATGGCTATAAAGATGTAACCACCTTAGCAAGGGAGACAAGATCTACACACAACAGTTGATCCCAATTTTTTTTTGTAAAACCTAAAATTGGAGAAAATGGATGCCTAAAAGGACCTAAAACAAAAAAAAACCAATAAAAACCTAATAATAGAGGATATATCTCCTATTTATACATTTTTGAATCTGGAACTGTGGGTCACAACTTAAAAAATTGTAGAACAAGACTTCAAGTCTACCAAGATACTTCCAGCTAGAAAATATTCCATACCATGCCTAAGATCTTCATCCATTTTCAAGAAAACAATCATTAATATAACTACCTCTATAATGAATTATGGATATTTACAACAAAATCTTTGATTTCATGGCTAGAAATATCTTCATTCGAGTCGAAGGGAGAAAATCATTTAAAGGGTCAAATATATATTGTCCTTATGTGTAACTTATTTATAAATGCTCTCTTGTTGATATATTGTAAATCATGGAAACTTATAGATAAGAAATATCTTCTTTGTGCACACCAAGGAAATCCCATTACCTTGTGATGATTAGCATTAGAAATCTCTAGTTGTGATGAAAATAGAAAACATCCATGACTATTAAGAAGATATGCTCTTGAATGGCAGTTAAATGTTATTTTGCACTTCAAATCATTACCACATCCATGAAATAACTATAAATTTTAGATTTTAACCCAAATCTTGCCACATAATGACATTTGGCAGACCATATTTGATCCAACTGGGCATTTGTGGGGCCTAAGAGTGACTAAGTCAGTTGATTGGCTCTAATCTAGACACTTGTCACTTCCTCATGAAATTTGACCCCTTTGAAAATTCCACCTCAACTAGCATCATTGGATCATCCTTGCCAAATAAAACACAAGCTGTAGATATTATGTGAAATGCTTGATTTCTAGTTTGTGGTATGCAGCTGTGCCACTTGGAATTTTTGTATTTTCCCATGGGATCCCTAACTTTTCAACCTTGGCTATGCACTATCAGATCTACCTAGGGTGAGAAAATGTGCTCTGTTGAATCATGATCCGATGTGTAAATCATTATTGAATACTTACTTTTACTTGGCCCTAATTATATGCCACTTGGTAGCCCCATGGGCTTCTTGTGTACCTTACAGATAGTTTCTATTACTTCGAGTGCCCTTGTGCCACATAGAATTATCTCACTTGATATAGATTTTCATTGAACTATAAAATTCTAGCTTACACTATAAGATCTTTTGAACATGCTCAAAATTTAAATCATGCCCTGTAAGGTCAACGCTTATCATGTTTACACTTATCCTAGGTTCCTTTGACTATTCAACTTTGATTGTGCATCATCAGATCATCTTAATCTATGAAAATGTGTGTTGTTGGGTCCACCTCCATTTGAAAACAAATGGATACTTCATGGGGTCTAAAATTGATGCTCATGTGACCATTTTTAAACATTTAAATCCCAATGGCTAGTCCCTATAGCTTAAAGTTGACGTCTGTGCACCCGTCAAAAGATGTCCATGAGACTATCGTACCTAAAATTTTGAATATTTCCTAAGGGAATTTTTTCTATGATAATTTTGTTTGAGTCTTTATCTTTGGCATTCCTGTTTGCTTTGGAACTTCTACTTTGGGATTTTCTTTGGCACAATTATCCTGTAATATTTCTTTCAGGCATTCTATTAGGATAATTGTCTCGAATAAAATGTTTGAGATAATTTCCTTGAAGGATTTTGACTTCACACTTTTCCTACAATAATTAAGTGTTCATCCTTTTGTATTCATCGAGATAATTGTTTTGAACATTTTGTTTGAAATAATTTCCCTACAAAAATTGAGCTTTGCATTTTTTTTGAAGAAATACAGTTCTTTTGAAATTTTTTCATGAGCAAAATTTTTGAAGGAAATAGGACTTCTGCTCCACAATAAATTTTCCAAAAGTACCTTTTGGACCCTTTGAACATACCCTTTAGAAGTTTTGTCAAGGGAACTTGCCCTACATAATTGCCCTTTGGCCTTTTGGAATAACACTTTAGATTTCTTAAAAGTGCTCTTTGGACTTTTTGAAGATGCCCTTCAGACCTTTTGAATGTGCCCTTTGGGAATTTTTTAAGGAAAAAATGCTTGAAGGAAATAACCCTTCAAAAAAAATTCAAAGGCAAATGACCTTTCTGCAAGTGTCCTTTAGAAATTTTGCAAGGGCAAAAAGCCTAAAGGAAATGACCCTCCAAAAATTTTGCAAAGAAAAAATGACCCTTCAAAATTTTTGAAAGTGTCCTTCACCCTCCAGAATTATCCTTCAGACCTTTTGAAATTTCCCTTTGGGAATTTTTTAAGGGCAAAATTATTGAAGGAAATGACTCTTCAAAATTTTTGTGAAGGCAAAATGACCCTTCAGACTGTTTGTAGATACTTTGGTTGAAGTAAATAAGTCCTTACATTTATTTCAATATTTTTGTGCAGGAAAAATTCCTAAAGGGTAAGTTCCCTTCAAACTTTTTACCATGGATAAAAAGTCCAAAATAAATAAGACTTTGCACATTTTCTAAAATAAAGGATTTTTGTCAAGCTTTTTGTGCGGGCAAAATGCCCAAGGGGCAAGTGCCCTTCAAATTTTTTGAGTTGAATAAAATTTTAAAAAAATGACCCAAATAATGAAAATAGACCTTCAAAATTTTTTTCAAACAAAATTCCTGAAGCAAAAGGCCCTTTGGGCTTTTTGTATGAATAAAAAGCCCGAAAGAATATGGCCTTTGGACAATTTGTACGAACAACTTTTCCAAAAGACTCTAAGGACTTTGCACAAAAAATAGACCAAATTAACACAAGGAAATACCCAATGCAAATTTTCCAAAGGAAACACACTAAGTAAAGACCAAGTTAAATCACCTAGCCTCTTAAACATGAACTTGACCTTTTCAAAAGAACACTTTGAAATAGAAGTTGGGTTAATGACTTAGACATTGATATCTGACAAGGGCCCAATTGCTTTAGAGAAATTTTGGGAACTAAAATTAGCTCTTACTTAGGGATGCATAGCCCCTATAGGTGAGCAAAGAACCACATAATATAAGACCAGGTGCCAATCCATTGGGCTACAGAGTTAAGACTTAGCAATTTTTAGTAGACATCTATGAAGGCTCAACAAAACATGGTAGACTTAACAAAAATAGATCAAGAGGATCTATAAATGAAGACACAATAAAAATCATGAAGGGAAACTGTATAAAAAAGTCCCACAGCAAAAGGGAAATAAAACAATATAAAAATAAAGCAACAAAATACTACACAATATGGTACACAGTTGTAGATGGACTCAATCAAGGAAGTGTTTTAAATGTCTACCATTGACTGAAAGTTATAGTATTTCACCATCCATATCTCTCAAGATGAAAGTATGCTCCCCAATCTAGATATTAATGGTATAGGGTTAATGGTATAGGGACCCATCTATAGGGCATCAAAATTTCCATGTTTTCCTTTCTCCTCATGCATATTGTCTTAAAATAGAACTAGATCACATATTTGGAAGTTTCTTGGAGTGACCTTTCTATCAAATATTTTCTTTAGCTTCTCCTTGAACTTAAGGTTTATTTCATGAGCTTGTCTTTAAGTTTCATCAAACTCAATAATTTGGTTCACCCTACTTTCATAGTGGTGGATCTGTTCATCATCCCTTTGTTACTACATGAGCTGATAGGTGGGTAGTTGTAAATCCATAGGCAAAAATACTTGAGCTCCATGAACAATATCAAAAGGGATTCTTCCTATAGCTCTCTTAGGTGTGATCCTATCATCCCACAAGAAAAAATTTTATTTTTTACCTGACTTCTTCTTGTTTGCTTCCAAATTTTGTCTAATGATCTTGAGCAAGTTCTTATTACTTGATTATGCTTACCCATTCCCTTGAGAATTTTAGTTGGAAGCATAGTTAAATTCAATCCCATAGTCTTTGCATAATGCCACCAAAGGTTTGTCTTTGAAGCTCATGGCATTGTCAATAATTATCTTGACAGGCACACCAAACCTATAAATAATATGATTTAATAAAAAAATCATAACTACCTAGTGTGTTTCTTTCTTTGTAGGGATTGCCTCAACCCATTTTGTGAAGTAGTCAGTTGAAACTAGTATCTATATATACCCAATGCCTAGAAAATCAATAATTTCTCCAATTAAATCCATTCCCCATTATTTGAATGGGCCTTCAATCATCATAGGTTGCAAGGGAAAATAAATTGAAGCTTTCATCCTCCCAACAAAGTGCTGAAATTTCTCACACCTTCTGAATATCTTAGAAATATCTTTGAATAGTGTTGGTCACCAATAACCATCTCTCAAAATTTTATGAGCTATAACTTTAGGTGAAAAATGGCCACCATAAACTCCACTATGGAAGTCTTCAATCAGGACAATAGTTTGTTCTTCTAACACACATCTTAGGAGAACCCCATCTGGATTCTTCCATGATAGTCCATCTTCAGTCAAGAGGTATGTTTGGGAGATAAGATTGAGAGTTCTTCTTTGATTCTTATCCAATTCAAGGGGATAATTTAGATTTTATGAATAGTAAACAATGTCTCTATACCACGGAGACATGTTAAATTGACTCAAAGAATCATCAACATTAGAAATAGTAGTGTTTACCTCAACAAATTAAAAATTAGTCTCAGCTATAAGCTTGGCTAGACCCATCCGATTTACTAACTTGGTGGTCTAGATATCGATGTCATACTCTTATAGTTTGTTGACCCACTTGCACCTTTTGCTGGATACTTCAATTTGAGTTAAAATTTCCTTCACCATGGTGTGCATGATGTAGGTAATAATATTTGAACTTAGAATATATGGCCTGAATGTTTTAATAGCCTTTATAAGAACAAAATATTATTTTTCCATGATGGTGTAGTTCAGCTCATGACCTTGCATAGCTTTGCTAAGGAAAGCTATGGGCTACTTATAAACTTCCTCATTTTTTTTAATAAGACAATAGTAACAGTATTTGATGATGCAAAAGAGAATATATAGAATGGCTTTGTGTAATCAGGACTAGCCAAAATAGGGGTAGACTCTAAAGCTTCCTTGATGTCATTGAATGCTTGCATGACATTATCATCCCATTTGATGGTCTAGTCCTTCTTCAGCATGGAAGTAATAGGCAGAGTAATCTCTACAAAATTAAACACAAACCTCCTTACAAAGTTAATCTATCCAAAGAAAGATTGAATTCCTTTATTAGACTATAGGATAGGCACTTTGTTAATGGCTTCAACCCTTTCAGGGTCAATCATGACACCATCCTTGGACACATTATGTCTTAGTAACTTGGCCTTTTATACTCTAAAGAGGAACTTATTGGGATTAAGTGAAAATTTGAACTCCCTACATATAATAAAAACCTTTTCAAGATGCTCTAATTATTCTTATCTTGTTTTGGAGTACACAATAATGCTATCCTAATACACAGTAATGAACTGGTTAATTATCCCTACAAAAATGATGTCCACAACTCACTAGAATATTGCATCAACATTCATCAACTTGAAAGGCATCATCATATACACATACGTGCCCCAAGGCATTATGAACATGGTCTTAGACCTCTTGGATTCCTCTAGCATAACATGGTTGTATTTTGAGAAGCCATCCAATGTGGACAATATTTATGATCCAGTAACACTTTGCAATAGGTTCTCCATATTAGGCAGGGGATAATTATATTTTAAAGAAGATTTGTTCAGATTTATGAAATCCACACACAAGTGGATGTTACCAATTTTCTTTCTTATAATGTCTAAATTTATCACCCATGATGAATACTTGATGGGTTGAATGATACCACCATCCCCTAGATTTTTTAATTTATCCTGCATCTTGGTGGCCAAGATTGAGTTAATGGGTCTCTATTTTTGCTTAAAAGGCTTGCTATTAGATTACAATGGGATGACTTGATGGAACAAATATTCCCTATATGATTTTAGCTTAGAATAAGACCATGCTAATTAATCTTAGTACTTCCTTAATAGTTGCATGCAAGATTTCTTCTTAACTTCACTTAAGTGAGTACCCAACTAAACCTTTCTTGGATTCTCATGAGAACCCAAGTTTCATTCAATCACATCCTTTGAAAAGAATGCATCTCTCAACTTGATTCTATCTACTTCATCAAAGGACACTTCTAAATTGATCATTCCTCTTGGGAGAGTGTTTGTCTTCAGTTGAATAATGTCTTTCTAAAATAAGGTCTCCTTGTCAGGATCCTACTGCCCACTAAGGGCACACTTTATTACCTTTGTATTAACAACTAAACATGGAATTTAACTAGAATGATAAGTAACTAGAAATATGAAACAACACAGAATATGAGAGACAATACCCAATTGTATTAATACTCATTCAAAAGAAAATACAATAAAGAAGATGCCACACTTCTTCTTCCCACACCTCTAGAGCTCCCACACTTCTAGGGTTCACCTGTAATTCTCCTTCAATAGTTCACTCTCTCAATTATGGTCACAACAATCAACTCAAACACAGAGTTGTTTTTCACCTCCACTAGTCAGTAACAATGCTACCAGTACACCAAGTACACAATCGTACTCCAAGTAGATCTCCCTGATCTTGCTCCTTGCCATGTTGCCCGTCTCCTTTGACCTTGTTATCCTACTGATCCACCTTAGACCTTGCACACACAAACACCTGCAAATCAACTGATCTTACTTACCATGTAGATGTCTCTACATCTTGAAGAACCCTTGTCCTTGCCTCACCAAGTCCTTATGATTCTTCAACCAGTACCCCGGTGGATCTTCTACCAGAACTTGCACAACCTGAAACTCTCCTTGATCATACACACTCGGCACCCCTTTGGAACTAGGAGGAGCTACTCTTTCTCTCTCTACAAGCACAATGGCTTTCTAGCACACTTTACAATACAGCCCATGAGTCTATTATATAGATCTCATGCATATAATAATTAGACTTTCTTAATTACAATAATTAGACTCACAACTCAAGACCAAAAATAGTCTTTACATGCAAACTACCTAATTAAAAATAGACCAATCTGAAACCTGCATGCAAACTATATGCACACACAGGTTGCCGACGTCGGCTCCTTCTTGATCGATGTCAGCTGACTCATAACCGATGTCGATTGATCAGACTGACGTCAGTTTCCTTGTAACTTGCTCTGCAACTTAGCAACCTTTGTAACCTCCTCCATGTCTGCATCAGTGAAGCTTTTAGCTCCACAACCTAACAATCTCCCACTTGGAGATAAATAGCTACACTTATACCTGTACCTGTACACCATCTAATTTGTTTTTTGGCTTGTATCCCTCTTCAAGTTCAATCTTGAAGACCAACCACCACACAACCTGTGGTGCACCTCCTATCATCTAAGTAACCTGCCACATCCGAACCTACAAACCCATGTAGTGAAGTCCCTGACCCTGCATAACATGAATCCCTGCTGTTGGTTTCTCTCAAATACCTGAGAAACCCACTGAAATGCTTTCTAGTGCTTCTTCCCTGAATTGGCTCCGAACTCTCTGAAAACTCCCATTGCTTGGGAAAACTCAGGTCTACACTCGACCTCATGTGATTTCAAACACTGTTCTAAGCTCAACTTGAACTGTCTAGCCCTTGGTGTGATTACCGGTTCTGCATCCTGTGTATTGAACCCCGCCAACACCTTCTTCACATCAGCTTCCACTGGAGACAAAATCAACCTATGATCTTCCATGTCTCTCATGCTAAAGAATTTCGCTGCTCCCAAATTCTTCATGACATACCTCTAAACTAACTTTACCTTTAGCTCAGAAACTCCCTGCATGTGTAACTCTACAACAAGCAACCACACAACATACAATAATAGGATAATGTTGCAATCATCATCCACCTGGTAAAGAAAACACAATGGGTTACATTGACCTTGACTAAAGCCATCCTCTGTCATACACCCGTCAAACTTGTACCACTATCCTGCAGCTTCCTCAAGACCATATACCCTAGCCTTTCATCTCACGTGTCCATCCACTCTCTTTTCTAACCTGGGAATCCATTCATCTATCAGTGCTTTTATCCCAGCTGGCAACTCTACCAAAACTCTCGCTTGGTTCTCTTCCAAATAATTCATGCCATGCTCTCACTATTTCTTGGATTTTACCTGCATTGCCTCTTAACATCTTCCTAGTTCTTGACCATCAGTGAGCAACAAGTAGTATAAAGAAGGTGAACAATGAATATGAGGCTCACTTACACTTTTAGTCCTCTACATGGGCATTTGAGACTCCTTGACAGCTTGTTGTCTACCCAACATCTGTTTCAGTGACCGATCTTGACCATCTCCCAATCTGCACCCGACTGACGTCGGTTCCCTGCGATTGACCCTGACTGCTGATGTCAGTTCCCACTGACCGACGTTGGTCTCCAGTTGCCCGACACCACTGACTCTACTAGTCTGCACATGATCGATGTCAGTAACTGTCTATTTGACGTCGATTCCCCCTGATCGATGTTGGTAACTGTGTTTTTCTGTGAGTGATGACTTTTAACCCGTGAGCTCATCTTGGATCAAAACCCTATCCAAATTAACATAGCCCTACTTAGAATAATCCAATCCCCTTAGCTGATCTCTGTCCGTCATCTCCTCCATGAACACCAAGGCTTTCTAGTTCTTAAGTTTATCAAAAACATCTATCTTTCACTTAAGAACATGCATTTCCTTCTTACACATGTGACCAAGCCTACAAATCCACATCTCTGCAATAGAAGGTGAATCAGTAATATAAGTAGATAGATAAAAGATACCTACTTTCTTACCACCATTTAATTCAAGTGCATCCACTTTGAGAGTTACTATGCATCTCTCATCACCCAACTTTCCTGAAGAAATTAGACTCATCTCCAAGACTAGGACCTGCATGACCTCCTTCAACAACTGTGTGTTACCCGTCTGCAATTTCAGCTTCACTTCCCCTTTGCCAACAATCTGACAAGGCTCACCAACCCCTAAATAAATCTCTCCAAAGTCTCCCTGGACATACCCATGAAAAGATGCTCTATTTTAGGCTACATGGAAAGAGGCAACAAAATCTATAATCCAAGATTCTACTTTATCCAGAGCATCTTGTGCAACAACACCTACAACATCTATTTCTTCATGTTGATCTACTATCAACCAACAATCTTTCTTTATCTGCTCTTTCTTTCCATCAATTTAACCATTCATGCTATTCAGTTTCTCCATTCGTATCTTACTTTTTTCTACCATTGCTATACTCCCACTCAATCTGAAACCCCTGAGAGTGACCTATAATCAACAAAACACTTAACATGCTCTGACCACCTGTTAGTGTAGTTAACCATGCTTTGATACCACTTATCAAGATTGGTACCAACTTGGTCAACCTTCTCTGATACCAACTGTCAGGATCCTACTGCCCACTAAGGGCACACTTGATTACCTTTGTATTAACAACTAAACATGGAATTTAACCAGAATGATAAGTAACTAGAAATATGAAACAACATAGAATATGAGAGATAATACCCAATTGTATTAATACTCATTCAAAAGAAAAAATAATAAAGAAGATGCCACACTTCTTCCCACATCTCTAGAGCTCTCACACTTCTAGGGTTCACCTGTAATTCTCCTTCAACAGTTCACTCTCTCAATTATGGTCACAACAATCAACTCAAACACAGAGTTGTTGTTCACCTCCACCAGTTAGTAACAATGCTGCCAGTACACCAAGTACACAACCGTACTCCAAGTAGATTTCCTTGATCTTGATCCTTGCCGTGTTGCCCATCTCCTTTGACCTTGCTATCCTATTGATCCACCTTAGACCTTGCACACACAAACACTTGCAAATCAACCAATCTTACTTACCATGTAGATGTCTCTACATCTTGAAGAACCCTTGTCCTTGCCTCACCAAGTCCTTATGATTCTTCAACTAGTACCTCGGTGGATCTTCTACGAAAACTTGCACAACCTGCAACTCTCCTTGATCATACACACTCGAAACCCCTTTGGAACTAGGAGGAGCTACTCTTGCTCTCTCTACAAGCACAATGGCTTTCTAGCACACTTTACAATATAGCCCATGAGTCTATTATATAGATCTCATGCATACAATAATTAGACTCACAACTCAAGACCAAAAATAGTCTTTACATGCAAAATGCCTATCCAAAAATAGACTAGTTTGAAACCCACATGCACACATAGGTTGCTGATGTCAGATCCTTCCTGACCGATGTCGATTGACTCATAACTGACATCAGTTGCTTCTGCACTATAATATGACCGATGTCAGTTGATCAGACCGACGTCGGTTTCCTTGCAACTTGCTCTGTAACTCAGCAACCTCCACAACCTCCTCCATGTCTGCATCAATGAAGCTTTTAGCTCCACAACCTAACACTCCTTCCCATCAAAAACTTAAATCATAGATTCCAAGTCTATGAGATGACCATGGAACTTAGCTTTATAGTTTATAAACATCTTAATCTATTCATTATCATCAAAGACCTACCAATGATGAACATTATTTAGGATTGAAGGCCTGATATGTACTTCCACTTGATATTGATAGTGAGGGTTCATATTTATAATATCAAATTAAGTTCCTAACCATACAAGTTTGTTAAATTCTTGGTTGAAAGTTTTATCATGATAATAAAGGTTTAATGCATCAATGAATTCAAGAAGATCCCAAACAACATTTTAATCTTATTTCAACCTTTTATTTTTTGTGGCAAAATCAATGTGAACTTGGTTTGCCACTAACTCAAAATCTCCCTTGACAACCAAAAATTTAATTCCATACTCACATGCAATCCTTAAACCAAGTAAGAGTGCCTCATACTCAAAAATATTATTAGTGCACTCAAAGGATAGCTTAAAATAAAACATGAAGCATCTACCATTAGGGGTGTAGAAATAACCCAAGCTCCATTTCCAAGGTTGGAGCAAGATCTATCAAATTAAATCTTCCAAACTGCATTTTATTTGTCATGCTCAACATCAAGAACAATTAATTATTCACTAGTATCAACATTCCCAACAAAGTTGCCAAGCTCAACATCTGTGTATAACACTTCATTAAGAGCATGTTTCAGATCTTCAATGACATGAATCATCTTTAGCTCTCTATAAATACTGACAATCTTACCCTCTAAAGGAATGGTGTCATAGGAAAGGTCCATCTACACACTTCCACCCATGCTAGAAGCTCATTTTTATGACAACAACATCCCTTACTTAGGTGGGTAGTCTACAACTACCACATCCATATTCATATACTTACCAGGATGAACTACCAACTGTATAATTAATCCCTTGACTTGTCCAACAATTGGAACCTATCATGAGTCCATGGAATAACACTTACCAAAGGTTGATGTGATCTTAACTCTAATTTCATTTAGGACACCTAGGGGCATCACATTGCAAGAAGCTCTGGAGTCAAACATGCAATTGTGAACAATCAGACCATTGATCAATAGGGTTGTATAGAATTGATCTACATTCAACTAAATCTCCACCAATGTAGTCCCTAAATAAACCTCTGGATTATGTTTAATAACCTCTTCTGATTCTTCATCTTCTTCTAGAGGTGCTTAGGGTAACTCAAATTCATTCACAGCTGGCCTTTCACCAAATTCTAAATATTCAAATGCCCTCTTTCTATGTTTAGGTA
This sequence comes from Torreya grandis, assembly GCA_037957365.1. Classification (NCBI taxonomy): domain Eukaryota; kingdom Viridiplantae; phylum Streptophyta; class Pinopsida; order Cupressales; family Taxaceae; genus Torreya; species Torreya grandis. The sequence continues at coordinate 11,697,852 of JARHVA010000002.1, forward strand.
TTTGTAATAACCTAACAAGTGGCATGGAAATTTTTAGTTGGCTCAATACTTAGTCCATATAACACATGCTATACTAAGTAAGAGGTGTATTTGGTGGAAAGGTAATGACACCTTTAGCTGGGATGCAATCATTTAAGGTTTGAAGTGGAGTGGGCTGGGATAGATTCATATTTTTATCATTAGCCTTCAAAGTTAGATTAGTTTTAGCATCATTATCACCCTTAGGGATAATAAACAACATGGGGACTCTATTTTTGGTTGGAGTACCTCTTGGCTTAGTAGCTTGGAAAATAGGTGCAGGTTTGAAGCTTTAGGGACTGTTACCACTTTCTTAGTGTCCTTATTGACATCCCCTACCTTTAGATTTGTAGGGGTAGTGTATTGAGGAGTAACAACCTAAGATTTGATTCTCAAGTGATATACTTTTTTTGGGTAATTGATTCATTGATTAGCAATTGCCTATCCTAAATTGATGGAATCCCCCATCATATTTCTTGATCATCATAGAATGTAAGAAATCAAAATCATGAATGGTAAATTCATATGCTTATGTTATATTGATGTCAAAAGCAAATTTAGGAGTTGGGACACTTACCTTCTCAATTTCACTCAAAAATTTATTCACAGTAGCATCACTCAACAATTCTGTGGAAGCAGTCATCTCATTTCTATGGATTTAACAATTGAACATCAGGATCTCATCATCAGATGATGCAAACTCAAGTTCATCTACATCTTCAATAATTGGTTCAGATGTATCACATGGGGGATGTGGAAGGAAGGATTTTTCACACTAGTCATTATCAATGTCACAATCTGCAACATTCACCTTAGTGTTTAAAGGATTAGGCACCTCTTTTCTAACCCCTTTATTCTCTTTTTTTTTCTATTATTTCTTCATGTGTATGCCTCTTCCCTCTATTATTATCTTGATGGTGGAAAGCAGGCCCCCTTGTGCTTGATTCAGATTTGGAGCTCTTTCATAGTTGGTAGACACTTAAGGGACCCCCTTTTTAGCTCTACCTAACTTGTATGACATTTATTTGACAATATAGGCCAAAGTTTTGATAGTTTCCTCCAAGTTGGTTGTCTTTGTATGTTATGTATTTTTTGAATTGACCAACTTCACATCATCCCACTTGTTCATGGGATTTCCCATAGCCTTGATGTTATTTTTAATTTGGATGGTCATATTGAATTCCAATCATAGGTTAGAGGGAGCCTTATCCCTCAGGAAATACACAACTTTCTTATCAAAGGCATTGATTTAATTTGTTAAACATGTTGTATCATTGGGCCTGATGTTTTTGGGAAGCTACATCATAGTCTTGTTAAACTAGGTGTTGAAGTCCTGCACATACTCATTAGGATTCTTCTTGATATTTTTAAATTTAGCTAAGAGGAAACTTGAATGAATCCTAGCACCATACTGAATTCTAAAAACATTTGGCATCTCTTCCCATGAATCACTGTATCTACAAAGAAGGGAATTAAACCATTCCTGAACATCTTCCTCTAGCATGTACACAAATAACTTGATGTACACATCCTCATACTCAACCTCATAATCTTGAATAATATTTTGAAAGGCCCTCAGATGCTGATCACTGCTCACTATATTATTCCCTTGGAACTTTAGGAGGCATTTCTTAACTTCATTTGGGACTTCATTCAGATAGCTTTCCATTTCATCAAAATTAATAGGCTTGAATTTAGGAACATTGAATGCAAGACATGCATTATCATCTTGGTCCCTATGCCTCATGACTAGTTTAAGTAGAGGCTCAAGAATAAATGGCAAAGGGAGATAAGGGGATGAGTGAGGTTGGCTTGGTGGATCAGACTTGGGAGGGGATTTAGATAGTTAGGAAGGAGCTAAAAAGTAAATGGGATTATGTGTCTTAGAATCAGTAGAAGAGCTGTGATAGTACTCAATAATGGGGGGGTCAACAAAGATCTCAATATTATCATAAATGAGATAACCTTTGGAAACTAAGATTTTCCCTTCAACAGGCTTCCAAACTTGTCCCCTTCTTCTTTGAGGAATACCTAAGGGTGGAAAAATTCTCTTAGATATCTCACCTTTGAAAGATGATCTCAGTCCTTCTAGCTTTAAAAACAAGAAGATACTCATAACTAAAAGTTAACAGAATATTAGGATGAGGCACCAATCTTCCTTGAAACCAAAAAATAAAGTTAGAGTCACCACTAGAATGAAACTTCTAGAATATAATAGTTGAAAAACTATTGTGAGACTAAAATTAAACTTGTTGAAGCTTAATGAGATAAAGAACAAAGACATTAAATTTTCAAAAGGGAAAAAGACACCATACATCATGTAATGTTAGAAACTCTTTGCAATAAACTCAACAAAAGTTAAATTGATAAACCTTAAAACTTCTTGGCACATCCCCAATAGAGTGTTACATGTTGACAACCAAGATAGTCATATCAATGTAGTAACAATAGAGAGCTTCACAAGGTGAAATACTCATGGATTTTTGCAAGAATTTTTGGAAACACAAGTGACCAAAAGTTTAAATTAGTCCCCAAAAATGGTGCTAGTAAAGTTTTAGTTCCTAGTTATACACCTCTTAAATTTGGCCTTGCACACTTGAAGAGAAATGAAAAATAATGATGAGAAACCCATTAGTATGTCATTATATCTAGGGAAGGGTTAGACAACAAAAAATGGACCAGATTGTGAAAATGATTGAGAGGCACTGACAAACGATATGGTTAGCTCCCTGCTACTTTTTCCTTTTTTTGAATCAAAGTGAGAGAACCTATGGGGTAGCTTTCTCACATGGAGGGATTTTTCAATTCAATCTCCATGGGGATATTTGGCACAAGGGACAAATATGACCAGAGTGTAACCAATATTTGCAAACTTTACCCATGAAGGGTTGTCACACAAAATGCATAAATGCTCTAAGTCATACACAAGCTACTAAAGACATGAAATTGTGACTATAATCTTCATTTTGAAGAATCTTTAACAACAAAGGGACTAAATAATAGATTGTAATTCTAGGATTTAAAACACAAACTACAAACACATTCCAAATTGGTGAGATATTATGCATTTACAAGACAAATAATACATATAGTATGTAAGGGATGTATTATTTATAGGGTAGGATAGGGTAGAACAAGTTAGATGATTAAAAAGAAAGGAGGGTGGTGTGTTGGTGGTTTCCAAAAAATAGGGTATCTAGATGTATTTTATGACAATATTTCTTAATAAATATGTAAGAAAAACTTTGAATTCAAGATAATGGCAAACACCAAATAATCCCTGAGAGACTAGAACTTACACTAAAAATAATCTTTCAAATACTTTCTCCTGCTAAATTCATGAACCCAGGGTGACCTTAAAATATATTCAACAACACATTTATGAATATAACCATAAAAATGGATTTATAAATAAGGTAAATGCTTATAATGGCAACTAGTAATGAATACAAACCCAAGTATCCAATCAACAGAACTTGTATAACATATTATTGCAATTCATTAACAGGATACAATAAAGAACCACAAATATTTTCCATAGGATTGAAAATAAATATTAAAAACATTAACACTTAAAAATTATACCATTGGAAAAAGCATGTTGAGATTTATATTTTGACAAGGGAGACATAAACAAGCTCTCAGAACTTGCTAATGGCTATACAGATGTAACCACCTTAACAAGGGAGACAATATCTACACACAATAGCTAATCCCAAACATTGATTTATAGAATCTAGACTTGGAGAAAATGGATGCCTAAAATGACCTACAACAACCAACAACCAATAACCAACAAAAACCAAAAACCAATAAAAACATTAGAATAGAGGACAAAGCCCCTATTTATACATTTTTGAATCTAGAATGTAATGAAATTACTTCAATAATTAAGTATAATAGCATAATTATATCCAAATATGACTGAAATATATCCAAATATATGATAATAGATAAGCCACTTCGAGGGGGAAACCTCCACAAGCTTCAATAAGAGCAGAATTCACAAATATCATGATAAATGATTACCCACTACCTCCTATATATAGTCTATTTAGGCCATGGTTACTCCATAGGCTGACCTACTAATCAAAATAAAGCATATATAAATGTAATATAACATCAAATAAGGATAAGTAAGCCGCAATTTGACTAATATTATCCTCATACATGTGATAGGTTAGGGGCGTAGCATGCCCTTCCTCTTCAAGCCAACATTGTCCTCAACGTTGAACAACTCTGGATGTTGTTGTAGAAACTATTCACCTTCCCAAGTTGCATCTTCACTACTCTAGTTTTTCCACTTGATCAAATATTCCCTAATCTCTCTGGTTCTCAACCTCTTAGTACGTGTTTAGAGGATCTTCTCTGGTTCTAAAATGACTCATCCTTCTTCATCTAGTTCTGGGAGCTCTGTCTGGGCAAAAAATTTCTATCCAATGACCTTCTTCAAATAGGAAACATGAAATACTGGGTGTATGTGAGATGAATGAGGTAACTCGAGCTTATAAGCCACACTTCCAGTTTTTTGTAGAACCTGATAAGGGATATAATACTTAGGATCAAGTTTGTTGTCCTTTTTCTATTGCTTTAAGTACATCTATTTGTAAGGCTAAAAATGAACAAATACCCAGTCACCCACCTCAAAATTTCACTCACTATGGTGTTGGTCTGCTTATTGCTTCATCCTATTTTGTGCCAAGGCCAAATTATCTCTCAAACTAGCCAAAACCTCTTGTTGATGTTGAATGTGCTCTTCCACATCTCAAACCTTGGTGTGCACCTTTAATGAAGAAGTGATGGAAGGTGGATGGTAACCATATAGTGCTAGAAATGGAGACATTTTAGAAGAGGTATGGAAAGATGTGTTATACCACCATTCTACAATTGGTATCCATTTAACCCAATGTTCTTATTTATCTGATACAAAACAACAGAGATACCCCTATAAACATTTGTTAACCACTTCAGTTTGTCTATCAGATTGGGGGTGGTAAGATGAGCTATGAGCTAGCTGAGTACCCAAACAAGAAAATATTTTAGTCCAAAAATTACTAATGAAAATAGGATCACGATCACTTACAATTATTTTTGGGGTTCCATGTAATTTGAGAACTGCTTCCATAAAAATAACTGCTACTGTACTTGCTGAAAATGGGTGTGAGAGAGCACAAAAATGGGCATATTTTGTAAGCTTATCCACAATGACCAAAATAACATTCTTACCTTTAGAACAAGGCAACCCAGTGATGAAATCCATGGAAACCTCCTCCCACCTTTGACTAGGAATTGCTAATGGTTGTAACAGACCTGGGGCCTTAACTGTTTCACCTTTATTCTGTTGGCATATCAAGCATTGTTTCACAAAATTTTGTACATCTCCCTTGAGTCCTTCCCAAAATAATTCTTTCTTAATTCTATGGTAAGTTTTCAAGAACCCTGAGTGTCCCCCAATTGGAGATGCATGAAACTCTACAAGAATCTTATGCTTAAGCTCTGAATTTTTGCACAAGTATAACCTACCCTTATACCATAGGGCATTACCTTTCCATTCAAATTTGTCAGAGGATAAATTACCTTGCTGGAGATTCTGAATTAAAACCTGTGTATCCTTGTCTTGCTCCCATTCTAACCTAGCTTCATCCACCCAATCTACTTGCAACATGGACATTGCACAAAGTAATGCTTTTGTGGATGCATCCCGTCTAGATAGTGCATCTGATAGTACATTATCTTTACCTTTCTTGTAGATGATTTCAAAATAATAACCCAACATTTTGGTTACCTATTTTTGTTGTTCCTCAAATGATAATCTTTTCTCCAAAAAGTATTTGAGACTATCATGATCTGTTTTCACCTTAAAGTGTCTACCCATCAGATAAGCCCTCTATTATTTAACTGAATGAAGAATAGCCATCATTTCTTTCTCATAGACAGGTTTTTGTAGATTCTTACCTTTGAATTGACAACTTTTAAATGCAATGGGTATTCCTCCCTGCATTAGTACTGCCCCCAATCCAGACCCAGAAGCATCACATTCAATAGTGAATGTCTATGAGAAGTCTAGAGTAGCCAAAACTAGAGTGGTGCACATAGTTACTTTTAGTTTCTTAAATGCTTTGGTGGCATCATCATTTTGATGGAAAGCATACTTCTTTAGAAATGCAGTGAGTGGAGCTGCTATGCTGCCATAACCTTTCACAAATCTTCTATAGTAACCTGTTGGTCCAAGGAACCCTCAAAGGTTTTTGAGAGTTTTTGGCATGGGCCATTCCATTATCGCTTTGATCTTATGGGGATCAACTTTGACACCTTCATGGGAAACAATGTGACTGAGGTACTCTACCTCCTATACTCCAAAAGCACATTTAGATGGCTCCGCATAAAGTTGGTACTTCTCCAAAACTATCAACACCTATTTCACATGTTGCAAATGTGCTTCCCATGTCTGACTATAAATTAATATGCCATCAAAGAAAACTAGCACAAACTTCCTTTAAAAAGGCCTAAAAATAGTGTTCATCAATCTCTGAAAAGTAGATGGTGCATTTATAAGACCAAAGGGCATTACCAAAAACTCATAATGGCCCTCATGTGTTCTAAAAGCAATTTTATGAACATCTTCATCCTTGATTGTAATTTGATGGTACCCTGAGCGAAGATCCAATTTTGTGAAATAATTAGCACCATGAAACTCATCAAGTAAATCATCAATTACTAGAATAGGAAACTTATCTTTGATGGTGTACTTGTTGAGTTCCCTATAATCTGGGCACATCCTCCATGTGTCATCTTTTTTCCACACCATGACCACTGGTGATGAATATGCACTTTGGCTATGCTTGATGATCCCTACCTCCAGCATCTCATGGACCATATTTTTAATTTCACTCTTTTGTGCATATGGATATCCATATGGTTTGATATTTGGTGGTTGACTACCTGACATTAGTTGAATGGCATGATCATGTTCTCTTTTTGGTGGTAGTCCTTTTGGCATGGCCCCAAAAATAGATGAGTGGTCCTCAAGAATTATCTATAGATCAGGATGTGTAGATACCTGTGTGGGTTGAAATTATATGGAGCATAATCTTGGAATAATTCCCTCTACCCCATTTTTTAGCATCTTGGTCATCTAATGTGAACTAATCAATTGTGGATATTTTGCATGTAATCCACGTAGTTCATTTTTTTTACCTTTAGAATGAAAGTGCATGAATAGTTCTTAGAAGTTCATCTCAATGGTACCTAAGGTTATGAGCCATTAGACTCCCAAAACAATGTCTATGTTACCCATGGGAATAGCTAACATAAGAGAGTTGAGATTGTACCCACCCATAGTAAGCTTAATACTATGGCATTTGGCTGAACAATTAATTGTGCCACCATCTGCAATCATGACTTGAAATTCTGGTGCTGGGTAGATGAAATAGTTCAATCGAGTGGCCAAATTATGGTTTATAAAGTTGTGTGATCCTTGAATCAATCAACACTGTCACCTTCTATTTCTTGAGGAAACCCACCACCTTAAGAGTTTGTGGAGTGCTAATACTTGCAAGTGCATGACAAGAGATTGTAGGTTGGGAATCTTCAGGTACCTCCTCTATATCTTCCTCATCATCATTGGAGTCATCATCTACTTCTTCATCTTCATTTGGTCCCTCAATGTAGAATAACTTCTTCTCAGCACATCTATGTCCTTTACTCCACTTGCTATCACAACTGAAACATAATCCTTTTGCAAGCTTCTCTTCAATTTGTTGAGGGGTCAATCTAGTAGGTGGAAGAAATGTTGGTGATGATATGCTACGATCTTTGAAGTGAGTGAATAGATGCTTCTTGTTGGCTATGAATTTTTCCTCAGCTCTACATTCCATGATAATAGAATAAAAAATCTTAAGTGGATTAAACATGCGTACCTCATGTTGAATGTGGTCCTTGAGTCCACCTAAAAATAGGTCATTCAAGTTTGCTTCATAAATTGTCTCTATACAGAAGGATAGGTTTTGAAAATGATGAATATAATCCTTGATGGAGCCATTTTGTTGCAATTTTTCCAATTGGCTGAAGTAATTCTCTGTCACACTATTTCCATAGTGTAATTGTAGCTCCTCTGTAAAAACTGACCAGGTGACATTGAGAGTCATCTTTTTATTTTGAGCACACAACCATCGATACCAAATGAATTGATCATGTTCAAGATACAAGGATGCCATGGTAACCTTATATCCACCTGTAATTTGATGTAGGTCAAAAAAACTCTCCATTTGGTTGATCTAATTGAGTGGATCTTTTCCATCAAATTTGCGCATATCCACCTTTGGTAATAGGTTCCTCTGTGGCCATGGAGTTAGATTTGAAGTAGACTAGTTAGGAGAACCACCGTGGTGGGTTTGTGAAATAGAGTTAGCTTGATTATTTGAATGATTAATGTTAAAATCCATCATGATATCTCCCAAACTATCTTGTATGGATTGCATATTAGATTGTATGTCTTGCACCTCACTTTGAATGCCTTGCACACTATAGTTAAGCTGGCTCACTTTGTGATTTATGTCAGAAAACCCTGGTACAAAGGGTTTAGTACATCCCCCTTATAACTCCATCTCATCCTTTTTAGGATTTTTACCTGGATTTCAGCACCCTTTCCTTGGCCCCGAGTTTGTGGACCTGCCATAAAAGGGTTTTATGATGTCGACCCTTATTGGCACTTTTGGCCCAATTTTGACGAAGCAATTTTGGAATTATTTCGGCCTCAAATAAAAATATACAAAGAACATACCATATCCAAATTTTTCTAATATTTCCAAAAATATAAATAACTCAAATAAATTCTTTGAATTACGCACTATAGAGCAAATTTATGAAAAAACATAAAATAGGGATAAATTAAGTAAAACAGATCCAAATGAGTTGAAATTTTAATAGAATATTAATTTGATTATTTTTCACCTCCAGTAAAAATTTTGAAGATAAATTCACAACCATTTTTTATATATCACAAATTTTAAAAATTTAGTGTTTCGCCCACAAGATTGCCCAAATCGCAGCTCTGATACCACTTGTAATGAAATTAATTCAATAATTAAGTATAATAGTAGAATTATATCAAAATATGACTGAAATATATCCAAATATATGCTAATATATAAGCCACTTTGAGGGGGCAACCTCCACAAGATTCAATAAGAGCAGAATTCACAAATATCATGATAAATGATTACCCACTACCTCCTATATATAGTCTATCTAGGCCATGGTTACTTCATAGGCCAACCTAATAATCAAAATAAAGCATAGATAAATTTAATATAACATCAAATAAGGATAAGTAATCGACAAGTCGGCTAATACTATCCTCATACATGTGATAGGTTAGGGGCATATCATAGAACAATGGGTCATAACTTGAAAAATTGTAGAACAAGCCTTCAAGTCCATCAAGATACCTCCAGCTAGAAAATATTCCATGCCACGCCTAAGATATTCATCCATTTTAAAGAAAAGAATCATTGCTCTAACTACCTCTACAATGAATGATGGAGATTTGAAACAAACTATTTTATTTCATGGCTAGAAATATCTTCATTCAAGTTGGAAAGAGAAAATCATTTGAAGGGTCAAATAGATTTTGTCCTTATGTGCAACTTATTTGGAAATGCTATCCTATTGATCAATTCAAAATCATGGAAAATTATGGATAGAAAATATCTTATTTATGCATTCCAAGGAAATCCCATTACCTTTTGATGATTAGCATTGGAAAGCTCTATATATGATGAAAATAGAAAAGATCTATGGTTGTTAAGAAGATATGCTATCGAATGGAAGTTAGATGTTCTTCTACACTTCAAATCATTACCACATCCATGAAATAACTATCAATTTTAGCTTTTAAATCAAATATTACCACATACTAACATTTGACATGCCACATCGGATCCAACTGGGCCTTTATGGGGCCTAAGAGTGACTAAGTTGATTGATTGGCTCCAATTTGGACACTTGTCACTTCATGCAATATGACCTCTTTGAAAATTCCACCTCGACTTCCATCATTGGATCATCCTTGCTAGAGTAAACATGAGCTATATATATTACATGAAATGCTTGATTTCTAATTTTTGGCACATAGGTATACCACTTGGCATTTCTATATTTTCCTATGGGATCCCTAACTTTTCAACCTTGGCTACGAACCATCAGATCTAGTTGGGGTGAGAAAATACACTCTATCAAATCATGATTCGAGGGTTGGAGCATTATTGGATACTAAATTTTACTTGGCCCCAAGGATATTCCACTTGGTAGCCTCACAAGATTCTTGTGTACCTTGTAGGTAGTCTCTATGGATTTGAGCACCCTCAAACCATGTAGAAGTATATTTCTTGATCTTTAGTTATATTGAACTATCAACTATTATCTCACACCATAAGATATTTAGAAAATGCTCAAACTTTAAATCATGTCCCACAAGATTGACACTTGTCATGCCTACACTTATTTTGGGTTATTTTGACTATTCAGCTTTGATTATGCATCATCGAATCCTAATCGACACAAATACATACCATTAGATATGCCTCCATTTGAAAATAAATAGCTACTTCAAGGGGTTTAAAATTAATGCTCACACAACCATCTTTAAACATTTGAATCCCAATAATTAGTACTTGTAGCTTAAAGTTTATGTCTATGCATCTGTTAAAAGATGTCCACAAGATTGTCATACCTGTAATTCAAAAATATTTACTTGGGGAATTTATTCTATAGAAATTTTATCTAATTCTTTATCTTTGGCATTCTTGTTTACTTAAACACTTCTGATTTGGGCTTTTATTCATCATAATTATCCTACATCAATTATTTCAGGCATCCTATCAAGACAATTGTCTCAAGACAATTTCCCCAAAGGATTTTGACTTCACAATTTTCCTACAATAATTGACTCTTCGGCCTTTTATCTTCATTGAGATAATTATTTCAAACATTTTGTTTGAAATAATTTCCCTGCAGAAATTGAGCTTTGTAATTTTCTCAAAGAAATGCAATTCTTTCAGACTTTTTACATGGGCAAAATGTTTGAAGGAAATAGGATTTATAATCTATAGCAACTTTACTGAAAGTACCTTTTGAGACCTTTGAACATATCCTTCAGAAGTTTTGTTAATGACACTTGCCCTACAAAATTTCCCTTTGGCCTTTTGGAATGATCCTTTAGATCTCTTGAAAGTGCCCTTCAGAGTTTTTAAAGCTACCCTTTGGACCTTTTGAAGGTAACCTTCGGGAATTTTTCAAGGGAAAAATGATTGAAGGAAATAATCCTTCTGAAATTTTGCAAAGGCAAATGACCCTTTTGCAAGTGTCCTTCAGAAATTTTGCAAGGGCAAAAAGCCTGAATGAGATGACCCTTCAGAAATTTTGCAAAGGAAAAATGATCCATTGAAAATTTTGAAAGTGTACTTCACCCTCTAGACTTATCCTTTGGACCTTTTGAAATTTTCCTTTGGGAATTTTGCAAATGAAAAATTCCCAAAGGAAATAACTCTTTAGAAATTTTGCAAATGGAAAATGACCCTTCAGGCTATTTGTAGATACTTTGGCCAAAGTAAATAAGTTCTTACATTTATTTTAGGCTCTTTATGTGGGTAAAATCCCTGAAGGGTAAGTTCCCTTCAAACTTTTTACCATGGACAAAAAGTCCAAAATAAATAAGACTTTGCACCTTTTTTGAAATAAAGGATTTTCATCAAGATTTTTGTGCATGCAAAATGTGTGAAGGGAAAGTGTCATTTGGAATTTTTGTGGTGGACAAAAAGTCTGAAACCAATGACTAAAAATAATGGAAATATCCTTTCTGTCTTTTTGTGGGGAAAAAATTCTCAAAGTAAATGGCCTTTCAAGCTTTTTGTGCGGACAAAAAGCCCAAAAGAATATGGCCTTTGGGTAATCTATGCGAACACCTTTTTTAAAAGACTATAAGGACTTTGCACCAAAAAAAGTCCAAATTAACACAAATAAATACCCAATGAAAATTTCTTGAAGGAAATACACTGAATAAATGCTAAGTTAAATCACCTAGCCTTTTAAACATGAATTTGACCTTTTCAGAAGTACACTTTGAAATAGAAGTTAGGCTAATGACTTAAACATTGATATTTGACAAGGGCCCAATTACTTGAGTGAAATTATTGGCACTAACATGACCTTTGACTTGTTTATATATTGATCATTTTGAATAATTTCCTTTAGCTAACTTGTGAAATGTGTAGTATGACCCATATGAATATTTAATTTTTTAGAAACTACCCGTTAAATAACATGATGATAATGATGTACTAAGTGGACAATTCTATTGTATACATAGTGTGAGATTACCCAAAAAAGGAAAGAACAATTGACTTGAGGCCAAAATTAGTTTGAGAATGATATAAGATAGTTTGGGCATTGAATTTGAAATTCCTATGTAAAATAAGTCATGTATTTGAGTATAAGCCAAGTGTTTTAAAATATGCCAATAATTAATATGGTCAAGTACTTGTGACCATATTTAAGTATCTATATTTCCCCACTATCCTAGTAATGAAATTTCTATTTTAAAGGAGAAAGATAACCTTGAGTGTGTAAAACACACTTTTTCTTTTGATAGGAAACTAAAATTATGTAGGGAACTCATTTTATCAAACCTTGAAACATCACATGAAGTAGTTATTGTCCATATTTGAAATTTGAAAAATATGAACTTAGAAATTTGACATTGAAAAGAGAGAAAGGAAGTAGTAAACTTGTATGGAGATTAAGTCATGCCACCTTAGTAACTTGTAAATGATGATGAATCATTGAATAAATGTACCCCCTTATCGACACACTTGGAGAGATGGTTCCTATAGTTGATCCTTTGGTGAACTTGAGATTGATCAAGTCAAAAATTTGAATAATTAATCAATACCTTGAGTTAGAAATATGGATGCTCCAACTCTCATGAATGGGGAGAAGTACCCAATGTACTAATTCAAAATAAGATGGAAATATGATGGGTTTTCTAGAAGTGATGCCAAGACCATTGAGTTTCACTAGACTTGAACATATATTACTCATAATATAAGGTTGAAACACACAATGGGTTAGATAGAATTAAATATAAAGTCATTAAGTGTCTCTATACTCTAACATAAAATACCTATGATATAAAAAATCACACTTTTGTAGACAAATCTAGATTCTACTTGGATGATCGAAAGAGAATGAAAAATATTCATGCCCCCATCATGATTAGAGGAGTTATAAGTTTGAAGTGAAATAATGACTATTTGACATCAAATCTATAAATTTATTGTAGTGCACATGAATATGAACCAATATCATGCCTTTTGAATTTAAAAAATGATATGTGTGCATGAACCAACATCAAACCTTTTGAAAAATGTATATATATGTATGAACCGACATCATGCCCCCTACATTTGTAGCAAATGACATAAAATGCCATGCTTATATATGCTCAACTGCAAGATTATGTGAAACATGTACTTATTGTTCTTATAATTTTTTTCATATACCCTTACATATGCATGCAAGTGTGTATGAATATGTATTCAAATCTTTATAAAGTGAGTGCATATGCATGCCTTATATCCTCATAATTTGTATCAATATGATAATATCTATCATGTATTTGATTTTTGAATTAATTTGAATATTTGAAACTTGGATTCTATCATAAATTCTATTTTTTTACTCATAGAGGTTTGAATCTCTAAGACAAGCCCATTTTGTTGCCCCCCTTTTGCGATGAGAGATGTAGCTTGCAAGTCACTCATCTCAAAAGAAGAGTTAATTATATCACATGATAAATATATAATCGTGTATGATCACATCAACATGTGGAGAGTATGCTATCATAGTATAATGTATTTCATTAAGGAATGTATGATTTATATGTAATGAGAGGCATACAAGTGTGAGGTTTAGATAGATATAATTGTTGACAAATTTTAACCCCCATGGTCAAAATGTCCACCCCTTAGGCAAGAACTTTATTTTCATGTCTTGTCAACCATGTTCATCACTTTTTAATGTACTATGAAATCTTATAATAGCCTTTATAAAGTCTTTTTAGCAAAGTTTAAGATAAATTTGGAGAAATTAAGGTAATGGTTGTTCTTATCTTAGATTAGGTTAGTCATATCATGGTGCGATGAGACTTGGTCAACTAGTGTCATGGGTCCCTTGGTGTCCTTAAAATTCATATTTTACCCTTTATCACCTTCTAATAACATTTCATGCATGTTTGTAAAGGTTAAGGTTATTTTTTGGATTTTAAGGTAATGTTTTATAAGAAAAAAAGGTGATTTTTGGATAATTCCAACATATGACAAAGAATCCAAAGTGAATGATACATAATAACACTCTTTTCAAGGCCCTTGGATTAGTTACATAACTTCCATATCTTTTAGCAAGTCAGAATCTTGTATTTCAACACTTAAGAGGTAGTTTCACTCACTTGTATGGATTTGTGAGCTTATATTCAGGTTAGAAACACTGTAAAAGTGTCTTTTCAGCTTCTACAGGTGAAATTCACATTTTTTTTGTAGGGATATGTCTCAATTTTTCAAAAGTTGTTTCCTTCTCTCCATTACTCTCTTCACAAGCCTACAAAGGTAGATTTCAAGTGCTTGTTATAGACAAGAGAGAGAATACCAGGTCTTGATATTTTTTCTAGAGGAGGGGGTCTAATCAAATTCAAATTTAGGGCATTGGTTTGAAGATTCATCATGTCTCCTTTATTAATAAATATTAAGATAGGGTGGTCAAAAACTACCTACAATCCCCACTAGATCAATTTTTGGCAATGTTTCTTACAATTTTGAACTCATTAGAACATGAGAAATATTGTTTGATGTCTTTATGGAGTATGTAAAACCATTTCATAACTTTCTATATCATATTGGTATGCGTGAACATCAGACATTGTAAAAGGAAACTTTATGGAAGATATGTCACAAATTTGCCTTTGAAGTCTTGAATATTTTGATGTTTTCTAGGGAATATGGGTGATGGTTGAGTGTTTCCACTATCTTATAATTCCATCCAAATTTATATAACCTAATTGAATATTCCATACCAGTACTTCATGGCATTCATATTCCATATTTGATGACTGTGCTTTGAAGATTACTTGCAAAATGGTTTCAACAGGTCCTCTTCTACATTGTTAGAGTTGTTTAAAGGTCTTAAACTCATAAATAATGCATGAAAAATTAATGAAGAGTGATATAAATTTTTTATATATCATGATAGGATTCAAAAAGTGATTCTTACATTAAAATGCAGACCTACAGGTTTGCCTAGGCCTGTCGGTTTCTTTTTCACACAAATGCAATAATCCTTTGTTTAAATGATGTTCAAAGGTCTGAGTGAAGTGTGGAAACTATGTATATATAATTTGGAGAGGTATAAAAGACATTTGACCTTGAATAAAATCCAAAATATGTGCTAAAATACCTAATGTTCATTCACAACCAAGAGTGATTTAGTACAAACCCATAGTCAGGCCTGTTTGGACATTTCAAGATTAATCTTCAAGCTTAAGAAGGAATATACAAGATTTATGTGTGAAGAGAGTCAAGAAAGATTATATAAAAATATTAAAGGTTAAAAAAATAATAAATAATTTTAGAGAGTGGTGTACAAATTAGACCTATCTTTAACATGCAAAGGATACAAACAAGAACCAGATTGATACCTACAGGTCTGTGCCTCAGGGTTTGAAGAAATATAGCAAAATTGAAGGGTTTTGAAAATTAAGAGGACTTGGAAAGTGATGGAGTGATTTTATTCATGAATATAGATAGTTGATATACCATTAATGAACTTAAAATAAAATTAGAGCAGACCTACATGTCTGTAGGTCCACTCTTTTGAGCTAAAAAGTAAGGCCCTTATAAGAACTAGGTGTTCCAAGTTTCCTAGACTAGTATTTTAATTATGCATAAACCATAAAAGTCATTAGCCACTTGAGACACCTACTTATAGTGGAAAATAAGGCAAATTACCTTAATAGAGCACCTAATTAGTCTTGAAGCCAATGAGAATAAGTTACCACCTATAGGCCTGAAGATGTTATGAAGGGGTAATAAGCTTGTATATCAATGAAAATAGTTTTCCAAAAGGTTCTTCAATCTCATGTCCATATCTTAGTTCGTAAGACCATTTCTCAAAGTTGATGTCCAAGCTCTTTTCCATCAACACCTATAACTAAGCTTGCATAAACAAGAAGTGAAGATAAATGATGAAACTGAAGTTGATTGTGAAGAAACCCTCATGAAGGTTTAGAAGTGTTAATCAATTTCTCAACATCATGAAAAATTCTTTGATTTTCTCACTGAATTATATATAATCTTAAACTCCATACACAGTTAGGCCTACAAAGAAACCTATAGGCAAAATGGTTACCTATAGGTTTGCTTAGGTGACTCAAGTGGTTTATAAAATTGAGAGGAGGGTATATCAGAGTTTAAAACTTTTATAAGTGAAAGATTACAAGAAATAATTTGAGGTTAGAGAGACCTAAAGAGGAAGGTAAAGAATAAATGATCAAAACAAACACATTGTGACCTTGCATGCACATAGTTATTTTGACATCTATAACCCTGCCTTGAAGTGAAGTGATTTTTTAGTGTGAAGAGTAGAAATCCATGGGAGGAATGAGTGACATCATATACCATTAAGAACACCTACCTATTGTTGACCAATTTTTGGTCCTATAAGCCAAAATTGGGCACCCCCTCATTTTTCTTTGCAAAATTCATCCAATCCATATTTTGGCCAGATCATCCCTCTGTTGCCTTGTGCAAAAAAGTTCTCTGCCAAACCTTTCTCATGAAAAAGCCAGGTGTTTCCCTCATTCTGCTTTGCCAAGTTCAAATCGGGTTTGTGCAAGTGCATTACTTGTCTAGTTTTATAAGTAGAAGTGATTGAAGAATCTAAAATAGTCTAAAGTAGTTCACAAAAGGTAATGGATTTCCTTCATAGGGCATTCTGATGGCTTGAAGGATGTTTGAAAAAATTATGAAGGGTAAGTGTCTTTTCAAAGGGTACTTGGGAAAAGATAGAGGACTTTTTCACTTTTCAAAGGACATTTTCAAAAAGTCTAAAGGGTATGTGCCCTTATGGAGGGAACCTTGGTCAATGGTAGGACCAATCAAAAGTTTTGAAGGGGCATTTTGAGGCACAAAGTGCACTTGTGGAGGGGACCTTGAGAAAGTGAAGAATAAAGACAAATGGCCCAAGGGGCATGTGCCCTTCAAGAAAAGATGCAATCAAAAGAAAGAATTCCTTCAGACAAAATGTCCAAAGGAATTCCTTTGAACATTTTATCTAAAGGAAAACATGACAAAAATCCTGAGACAAAGAAGTCCTGATAAGTCAAAGAGAAAACAAATAAAAGGCCAAGGAAAAGGAGAAGTCAAAGGAAGGAGACAACACATAGCAAAAGAGAAAGCAAAAAAGGCAATTCAAGGAATAGTTCTAGCTGCTGACAAAGATAAAGGACAAAATAAATGACCACTTATACCAAGACAAGTGGCATAGATGACTCAACAAGGATAATTAATACATTTAGTGAAATATATCTATCAAAAACAATTAAAATAGATTGGTTTTAAAACTATAGAGGAGAGAATCCCATGTTTTCATGCTTCACCATTAATGCATAGCCAATTGCACCTAGCATTGAAAAGAGCATGGTCTAACCACAACAACTTAGGGATGGATTTTTCAATTGGTAGAAGGAGTATCCCATGATTTTGGATGCCTAAGATAGTAAACGTGGTGACTTGGACATCTACAGCATGGCTCTCCCATACCCAGTAGGAAGAATATGGAAACAACATGGTCTTTTAGTCTCTGTAGAAGTGTTTAACTCAACATGGGTTTTCATTCCTTGATTTTCCATCTATCTTGTTTCTAGTTCTCTATATATTTATAACTTCTCATTTGAGAAAATATATCTCAGCTTGTATGGTGAAACCTTGAAGGAATTTACCTTGAATCAAAATAAACATTTTTGACCTCCATTCGAGCTTGCACTTTTGCATATGTCTATGGTTTTATCTTGTGTTAAGTCATTTCCTTTTCATTCTTTCATAAGTTTATGATAACATATCTAGTGTATTATGAGTTCTTATCTTGCAGGGCAGCAAGAAGAGTCTAGCTCAGAATATAGGTGCATGTGAACATGATGCCCATAGTGTGTCTTAGAACACCTTTGGTAGTTCTTCCTCTTTGTATCTCCATAGGATCCCCTGTTGAAACAATGATGTAGAAAAGGTTTTCATTTGAATGAAGTGTATGATTGCTTCTCTCTAGTGTAAAGTGTATGTCAGAGCTGAGTAGACCAACCATTTTGGTGCATCACCACATTAGTTTAGGTTCTAATTTTAGTATTTCTCTCCCTTTTCATCCCCCCATTATTAGCAGTAAGAAATCCAGGGCCTCAAGGTGCATCAAGGGGAGCTAGCCCCTAGTCTAGAGATTCATCCCTCATGTTTACAACCCATAGTAAGAGGAATGTATCCACTATACTGCATGGAGGAAGAGAGCTAATCCTCCCTTCAGAGGGTGCAATTCACTTCATCAATAGTTTTTGGCATGCCCAGTGGGACTAGTTTTTAATCCAAAGAGTTGAAGAATTTTGGTGTGTTCTTCAACCAACTAGCCTTTGGAGGCTTTTCATCAACACCAATGGTGACTCTAAGTTGAATCAACTAGTTAATCAATCCTGGTGCCATCAAGAAATCACTTTGGTATGTATAATCCCATTACTGAGTAGCATGGGCCTTATTTTTCTTCATATAGTTTTGATCAAGATTAGGTTGTTCATGGAATCATGTTAGAGTTTGAGAATCAAGTGATGGAGATAGATAGATTGGATGAATAGAGTAGATATCAACAAGAGTTTATGTACAAAGAGGAGTGTTTGTTCAGGCAAACTTAGGCCTTGCAATCCATGAAAGAGGAACTAGCAAGATGGAGGAGCCCATTCATTTAAGGAAATCAACCTTGTATGCCTTTTACCATCCTAGATCAACCCCCTTATACTCAAAATAAAGTCCCCTCTTGTACAACAAATCCTTTCTACAAAATAGCCCTTGCTCACTAAATCCAATCTTCTATCTCATCTAGTAAATTAATGACTCCTGCTCTTAATCCTTTACATCTAGCTTTCCAACACCAAAGGGAATTAGAACAACCTCTCATGGAGACTAACCTTCTTAATTATTTATAATGTGGACCCTCTTTTGATGGGAATAACCCTATATATTTTAGAAAGTAACATGTCTCTCTTGAAGCAACTCTTCTTGTGCATGAGTAGACCCTTCCCAGTCTCCCTCAACCTCTTCAAGTCTTTCAGCATGGGAGTGCCTATCATGAACCAAATTAGGACCTTAAAGAGGATAAATTTTATACCTATTCATAAGGGAAGAGTTCCAATCCCAAGGTCATGAGTTGGAAGTAAACAATGGAATCATGGGGTAGGAAAAAAGAGGAAGAGAGACCTATTCATTTTGATAGATGCCTTGAAGAATATGAAGTTGCTCCTACTCATCATGATGATGCTTGTGACCTCCAATAAAGGCTCTTCCAAGATAATATAGCCAAGCAAATTGTATATTTGGAGTCCAAAATGAGGTTCCTTAGCCAAGGTGTGATGGATGGTTCAGACCGAGTAGAAGATCCTAGGTCTGAACACACCCCATATACACCCCTCCAAGAGAGCTATCAAGCCACATCTGATGTGGATGAAGTGTTAACCAAATGGAAGGAAGATAATCATTTGATTTTGGCTCAAGGTTTACCTCCTCTTTCACATGAGTTTAAACATCAACCTTCCACTTCATCCCTTCTCAAGGAGGAACCTATTTTTAAAGAGGCAAGTAAAGAAGAGAGGATCCAATCCATGGCTAATCGAGAAGCTCTCATGGATGACAATGAGGAAGAAATCATCATGGATTCTCCTTTTGAAGACATCATCAATAATGGAGAAGACATAGGTCATGCATACATGCAAATGTTCCAGCAATATGAAGATGAGGTTGACAAACTTTATTTGTCAACAATGGATGATGAGGAATGTAAGCATGGTGAGCTTTCTCCCCCTTTTTTATGAACTTATTTGTTGTTTTGATGAGGAGAATGACCATGCCATGAAACCCAAGTTGGAGGAGGATCAGGAGCATGTCTTTGAACAACTAGAGACTCTTGTTTTTTACCAAGAAAAGGAGAGGCCTGTCCATCTTGATGAAAGCTTTGAGGAAGAGAGCCTTGAGCAAGAAAGTGACATTATGTGGAATGATCAAGTAGTTTTTGATCTCATTTTAGACATCACAATAGTCACCCTTCTTCAAGAAATCCATGATGAAGTATAAAATCAATTTGATAGGCTCTTTAATGAGGTAGAAGGTAACAAGTCAATTCATGATGCATATCAAGTGGGTTATGATCTAGATGAGCCCTATGGTGATGAGCTAGCAACCATTGACTTCTTGGTGAGATGCACTAGCATTAAGGGCCAACATGAGGCAAGATTCCAAGAGAAAGATGAATACATATATGTTGGAAGCATGTTTGACCCTAATTCATTTGGATATAAGCCAATCAAGGTGGCAGACAAGAAGAACAAGTCACCAAGTCTCCATTCCATTTAACCACTTGTCTGACACCATAATTTTTATTGCCATGAAAGAGACTTAATAAGTTTTCCCTTTGATCCAAGAGGGAGGCAAATGTATTTATTTAGTTTTACATAGTAGTTTGCTTTTAGTTGTGTGTCTTTTGTTTCTCCTAAGTGTTTTTGCACACGTGTGTGTAGTTTTTTAGCCTTTATTGTGTGTGTTTTCCTTTATGTTTGAGGTAAAATATTTTTTGGTTCATAGGTCCTTACAAGGCTGTTGTTAAATTCTCCAAGATGCATCCTGATTCCATGCCCAATGGACTTTGTGGCTACCAGTCTTCCTAAGCATAGCAGGTATGCTTCCCTTATGAGTCACCAATTGTGTTGAACAATTTTTGGTCCTAGAAGCCAAAATTGGGCACCCTCTCCTTTTTATTTGCAAAAGTCATCTAATCCATGTTTTGGCTAGATCATCCCTTTCATACCTTGTGTAAAAATGTTCTCTATCAGACCTTTCTCATGAAAAATCCAAGTGTTTCCCTCATTCTGCTTTGCCAAGTGCAAATTGGATTTGTGCAGGTGTATTACTTGTCTACTTTTATAAGTAGAAGTGATTAAAGAACCTAAAATGGTCTAAATCAGTTCACAAAAGGTAATGGATTTACTTTGGAGGAAATTCTAATGGCTTGAAGGATGTTTTCAAAAATTCTGAAGGGTAAGTGTCTTTTCAGAGGGCACTTAGGAAAAAAAGAGGACTTTTTCACTTTTCAAAGGACATTTGTAAAAAGTACAATGGGTATGTGCCCTTGTAGAGGGAATCTTGGTCAGTGGTAGGACCAAATCAAAAGTTTGAAGGGAAATTTTGAGGCACAAAGTGCCTTTGTGGAGTACACCTTGATAAAGTGAAGAACAAAGACAAAAGGCCTAAGGGACACGTGCCCTTCGAGAAAAGAAGCAATCAAAAGAAAGAATTCCTTAAAAAAATGTTTTAAGGAATTCTTTAGACATTTTGTTTGAAGGAAAGTGTGACAAAAATCTTGAGACAAAGAAGGCTCGATAAGTCAAAGAGCAAGCAAAGAAAATGCCAAGGTAAAGGAGAAGTCGAAGGAAGGAGATAAAATGCGAGAAAAGACAAAGGGGAAAAGACAAAACAAGGAATAGTTCTAGTTGTTGAAAAAGACAAAAGACATAATCAATGACCACTTAGATCAAGACAAGTGGCATAGATGACTCAGAATGGAGAATTAATACATTTGGTGAAATATATCTATCAAAAATCAATAAAATAGATTGGTTTTTGAACTATAAAAGAGATAAGCCCATGTTTTCATGCTTCACCATTAATGCACAACCAGTTGTGCCTAGAAATGAAGAGAGCATGGTCCAACCACAATAATTTGGGGATGGTTTTTTTAGTTTCTATAAGGAGTATCCCATGCTTTTGCAAGCCCAAGATAGTAAGGGTGATGACTTGGATATCTACAACATGTCTCTCCCATACCCAATTAGAAGAATATGGTAACAATATGGTATTTTGGTCTCTATAGAAGTGTTTAACTTAGCATGGGTTTCCATTCTTTGATTTGTCAGCTATCTTGTTTCTAGTTCTCTATATATTTGTTACTTCTCATTTGAGAAAAGATATCTCAGCTTGCATGATGAAGCCCTAAAGGAATTTACCTTGAATCATAAGAAGCATTTTTGACCTCCATTTGAGATTGCACTTTTACATATGTCTATGGTTTTATCTTGTGTTAAGCCATTTCCTTTTCATGCTTTCATAAGTTTATGCCAACATATCTAGTGTATTGTGAGTTCTTCTCTTGCAGGTCAACAAGAAGAGTCCATCTCAGAGTATCGATGCATGTGAATAGGCTATCCATAGTGTGTCTTAGAACACCTGTAGTATTTACTCCTCCCTGTATCTCCATAGGATCCCCTATTGAAACACTGATGTAGGAAAGGTTCTCATTTGAATGAAGTGTATACTTGCTTCTCTCTAGTGTAAAGTGTATGTTAAAGCTGAGTAGACTAACCATTTTGGTGCATCACCACATTATTTTAGGTTTTAATTTAAGTATTTCTCTCCCTTTTCATCCTCACCATTGTTATTAGTCTGAAATCTAGGGCCTCAAGGTGCATCAAGGGGAACTAGCCCCTAATATAGAGATTCAACCCTCACATTTGTAACTCACAACAAGAGGAATGTCTCCATTGTGCCATGTGGAGGAAGAGAGATGAGCCTCTCTTCAGAGATTGAAATCCATTGCATCAACACCTATACTAATAGGGAGGTCATAAAATGACTGATGGTAGGTTAGAAGATAAAAGATCTAATTTGACCAAATATACCTAAAAAGGCTCTACACACAATTCTATGTGTGTATATTTGTGATGGAAGAGTGATTTGTTGAATATGCTACAAGAATTTTGATGATACTAAAGATGTGATAATGACTATAGAAAATCATTCCATGAAGACTTGGATCCTTTTATAGTTGAAAAAGGGCAAATATAGTTAGCTAGGGTCACTAGCATCACTTGGCTTATAAACCTTGCCTTTGGATAACTCAAAATACATAAATAAAGGAGATAGATTGACTCATAAAATAAACTTGAAGAGGTTTTTATAAGATTGAAGGATGTGATTGAGGTATTGGTCTACAAATAAGGTCCCAAATTGGCCTTTTTGGCCTAAAACCATCACTAAGGTGCACAAATACACACTCACCCACTTGAGAGGCTACCAACTTCTAATTGGATCTTTCATGACAAGGTGCATGGTATAAAACTATGTTTGGAGGTGTTATAGGGGTCTCTCAACTTAAATATTGTGTCATTAGTTTAAGGGAAGAGGATTTGTCCTCTGAACTATTGTTAAGAATTTGACATGTTTAAAACCTTCCTAGTGACCTGAAATGAGAAATTGACCTTCAAATGCCTCATAATATATTTTTTCAATCTAAAAATGACTTTGGTGACCTTATCAGGTATCATGAGCACTTGGGAATGTAGTGGTTGGCATGTGAAAGTAAAAGGGTGTATAAAATAGGGCTAAATACATAGTTGTAGGCTTGTTTGTGAAGGTACAGAGTAGGGAGTGGATTCTAAACCAATAATAGAGGTATATAAATAATTTACAAAGGTTATATGATAATTTAAAACACCCCTTAGGTCTTCCAAAGTGGCATATAAGCTCTGCAAAATGTCAAATGGGTCAAAAAGTAGAAAATACACTAGTTTACAAGCTAAGAGGCCTATATGAAGGCTTAGAAAGTACTTCTAGAGACCCCATTTCAATGGATGAAGTTTTATAATGATGTTTTAGGCCTAAAAAAACTATTTAAAATCACTAAAACCTGAAAATTTCTTTCCAAACACTCCAATTATCTTTCGTGCTTATACAAGCACCTAGACTAGGGTTTTTAACCATTTCATGGTTGAATTATCTGTATAGGGTCTTAGGAGCTAAAAATTGACATGAATCATAATATTGGAATGGGTAAATTTAATAACAAACTTCCTAGAAGTTTCACATGTTTGGGAGTGATTTTTGGCCAAAACTCAGTTTTTAGGCAAGGATGTCTAATTGAAGAGAGATAAGAGTAGAAAAAGGACACTTCTACTCAGAGTTGAATCTTGAAAATTGGAGTGGATATTTAATGGGATAATAATTCATCAAATATGTGCTCAATTTACTAATATCCTTCATACATTATTCTACATAATGAGGTTTACACGTTTTCAAGGCTACAATGAATGAGGCCAAATGAGATCTTTTGATGAAAAATGGAGTCTTTGAGAGAGTTTAATGACTCAAAATGAGTTATTGAAGGTTTTATATGATGTGAAGATGCCTATAATGTATAATAATGGAAGTTATAAAAGTAAACTCAAGTTTTGATCTATTTGGCCATGATTGGCATTATAAGACAAGATGGACTTCAAGACACCTAACAAGAGAATAAAGTCATGTGTCAAATGGAACCTTTAGAGATCAGATGAAAGGTGTCAAGAGTAGATAAATATATCAGTTCAATATGACTTGACCATCAAGGATACTTGTCCATTCACAAACCAAGAGAAGGGGCCATTTTGAATAGAAGATCAATGTGTCAAGCAAGGTTTGAAACTCCTATGCCACTTGAAGGAGAAGAACATCTTCAACAAATCAACACATATCCTCTAATCCTTGTTGAGATAGTTTCAAACTTTCTTCTTTTTTTAACTCCCTTTTGGACACTTGTCTCTCTCTCTGTCCTACACCCTTCTCTCCTCTTCTCTCTCATTTATCTATATATTTAACCTTGATAGGCTATGTTTGTATCTTCCAAATGGGTATGGTAAATACCTACCCATTTAAAATCCTTTGATCAATTAAAAACTTCTATTTTACCTCCTCCTTTAACTAGTTTCAATGTGTATGCTTGACTAGTTAATCTTGTTAAGTGATATTCTTTCTTCCTTAACATGTTTGTCCTTTCTTGTATTCATGTTTAGTTTGAAATCCTTTTTGTAGGTCTTGTGAAGTGTCTAAGTGAGGTGTGAAGGTTGAGTGAGTATCCTATTCAATAATGTCATGCTATGACCTTTTGACTAGTCCTCCTAGCCCAAACATTCTTCACAACATTCATGATAATTACTAATATATAGAGGTAGATGTGGAATAGTCTTTGGTATAAGTTAGTCTCATGTTTGAAGTGCCTTTGTAGCTAGTTGGTAGTGGTCTAACTATTTTGGTGCATCACCTCCATTAGCATAAGTTTTTCTCTCTTTCCTTAACAAGTTCGTAGAGTTATTTTTGAGCCTACGTGATTCATCAAGGGGAGTTATCCATTTAACTTATAGATTTACCTCTCTAATAGGTCACCCACAAATTTGAGGTATTTCTATGTTATTCCAAATTTAGAAGGCTTGAACTACCTTCCAAAGGGTGCAAATTTGGTTGATAACAATAAAAATGAGGCATGTAATAAAGTGACCATTTATAAATAATACTATATAATTAAAATCACATGATATTGATCATGACACCACTAATTAAGCTTAACAAAAACAACACACAATGTCACTCAATGTCACACTTGATATTACACATAAGGCCAAGGGCCACATACAAGGGACATGAACATATCACAACAAACAAGGTAAAGGGCCATACATAAATGAAAATAAGAATGTTGGAAACAAAGGACATAAATATGTCATAGACATAGGGATAAGTGCCACACGCAATAATCAAATAATGTTTAGCTTATCATGCAATAAATTAACAACATTGAAGGAACATAAAACAAATAAAAACTACTCTACACCATCCATATCTATTAATGTCACATCATAACAAAGTAGTATATGCATGTAGTATAATGTAAGATACTATTATTTAACAAGACACTTGTAAGATATGTTTTTCAACATCGTAGAGAGGTCATAGAGAGGTATAACATGTGATAATGTAACATGTATAATAATATGCACCCAACATAGGCATGGCCACTCAGTAGAAGGGAGTCCATCATCTAAAAATCCATGTATGTCCTACATCACACTCATATACCTCATGAAATGTATGTGTGTATGAAAAATAATATATTATATACTATAATAGTGATAAATAATATCTGTATAATAAATAAACTAGAAACTCATGTCATGCTCAAGTCTTTATTTTTAAATTTGTGAGAATTTTTTGAATGTATTTGTATTTTGAAATATTTGGATGTTTTAAAATTTTTGACATATTTGAATTTTTGACTTTTTTTATGTGAGAAAAATGTAAATGAAGCTATCTAATAATCCCATTAATGGGAATACCATAGTGTGTGCCTATATCATAGAATTGGAGGGTGAGTTTTCTTGAACAAAAAATGCTACATGTAGATGAATAATAATCTAAAAAGGAATCAAGTGTTGTAATGTAACTGTCTTGAAATATATTCATATAATCCTACATAGGATGTGCATTTATACAGGGCACAAGATTTGATGGGTCCATTGTATAGTAGATTAAATTATCACTACTTATGTTCATCGTGGAACATATTTAACTTTTCAAGGTATTATCATAGGATGCACTATATAAGATGAAGATCTATTGGAATTATAAATAAATTTATGATGTGAAACTTTCTATCTATGATGGTGTACTAATATCCTTTAAATTGACTATATAAAGATATTACATCGGTGAAACAACTATATTTACACTATGCTCTTGAATAGGTGTAATAACCGATTGTAGTGGTGTGGGATGAGGAAGAGATACCACTGACTATAGAGGGTAATTTTATTGAATGCTTGAATCTTTTTCCACTTGATTAAAATGTATATATTTGAGACATTGATGTACTATCGATGGTACTACACAGATTTTTTATCCAATGATTCTAATAACATCTCAAATACTTATATGCTTGATAAGACTAAGAGTGGAGTAGCCATTATTATTGAACCAACTTAAAGAGGTAGCATTATATGCCTACGAGTATTATATATACTTACATCAAATGATTTAGATACTTTTGATGTATATTTTAAACGTTTCTCTATGTACCCTAGAGTGAGATAAGTCTCAATGTACATGTGTTTTCACTTGACCCTTTATTAATCATGACATTATGTATGGGTTTTTATTGATATATGATCAAATAAAGAGTCCATATATATTTGAATCATCATAAAAATATCATTATCATTAAATGTGATTATATATGCTATTGATGATCATATTATTGTATTGATAATACCATATTTTAGATGTCCACATGTCAAAGGAGGGGATATGCATTGAATGCATGGTGTACCTATAAATTATTTATATTTTTTATTACTCCATGGTTTAGAAATGGATTACTAAATATTTGTAACTTTGAATTGTCATTTTTCTATAGTCTAGTCTCTTCTTTGGGTGTGCTTAACTCCATAGTATTTTCATAAACAATGTTTTGTATCTTATGTCTTAGCCTACAACACTTGTTTGTAAAATTCTTGATACATCTATGATAGTCACAATATATTTTATTATAAAACACCTTATTTTGAGGCGTAGTCTTATAATCCTCTAATTATGGATGGAGAGATATGATATTGCATTCAAATAACTTTGGTAAAAATATATGTGGAAGTGATTGTAACCATAAAAATTGCCTCTTTGTTGGTGATATCAACTGAATCTTATTTATTGGTTGTGACACGTCATTGATTATTACTTTTGATTCAATTTTAATTTCATTAGATTTGGCATTGCCGCTTAGCTTACTTTTAAACTTAGTATTTGTAGTAGTCAGATTATTTGTCATATACTTGAGTTTGTTCAAAGTTATGAGCTTGACTTCTCATTCTTTAACTATATGACATAACTCACTGAAATATTTGAATTTTTTGAACATGATAGAATTATGAAGTGATGTTATCAATATTTGTGTGAAGATATCTCTTAGTTCATTGTATACTATAAAATTTATCATCTTAGCTAGCATTTTTTTATATCAAAGACCATATTCATCAATTGGCTAATTAAACCCTACTTGAATTTATAAATTTAAGCAAAAGATAGTTTTTTGCCAATGTTAATAGAGAAGTGTGGTAAAAAATGATCTACCAAAGTGTTGAATAATTTAAGTGATAGAGTGGAATATCATAAAATAATCACAAATCATATTATTTTAGGCTTTGTCTAAATAAATTTGTTAATAATTTGTCATTATATGCATAATCCAAACATGTTATATGAAGTGATAAAAAATTATTGTTCAAAATCACCTTTACCTTCATAGAGTGGAAGATTCAAAAATACGAAGTCTGATGGTAATGGGTAAGATACTATTTCAGGAGCCAAATGATTATGAACCAAATTATGAGATTCCATTGAATGACTAACTATAGAAAAACCTTCCTCTAATTCTGACACCTTAGCATTTAAAGTTATAACAATATGTTCAAGGTAGTGTACATTATGCGAGGCTAGTGATGGACCAAAGGAGGTGTTTATGATGCCTATATATAAATAAGCATACTAATCTATTATAAACCTTGTGATGTCCCCAATACCTAGGGATGATGTCACATTTGTAACTAGAGGTGGCAATACATGAATAAAGGAAATAATAGAAATTGGAACCTATGAAGTGGAAATATTAACAACTTGAAAAGGCACATATTATTATTGTGCCTAATATATTAAAAGATTAGCTTGATGTGTAGTCTTATATTATAGGAGTAATTATGACAACCTTATTCACATGTTTGGGATATTGGAAAAGTCTTTGATGAAAATTAGACAATTCTTTAACTTGCTTAGGATCTACCTCATAAAGATCATTGGGATTAATTATATCAAAGCCCTCAATATTGTATTGATTATAATGTTCAGTTTCTTTATCTTGATTATCATGTTAATCACCAAATTTATTTTTTAATTATATATACATTTAAAAAATTGCATCATCAAATTGAGCAAGGATATTTGTATTATCCATTTTAGAAGAGACCAAAGGACTTTGAATATGATCTGTATGGATTCCAATTAATTGAAAACTTTGCCTTAGAATAAAAAGGGAGATAAATTTATTGGGTGACATAAGAGGGAATCATGAAAATGTATAAAAGGAAAGAAAGAATGGGTGAAATGATGTAGGGTGCATTTCATTTGTAGGCTCTTTAATATACTGATCCTAGTCATAAATAGTGAACAAGGCTGAAATGGGAATTTATTATAGAGGATTCCACCATCTCATAGCCATATTATCCCATATCTAAGGTACATTAAGAGTAACTTCTTGGGGCTAATTGTTTACTAGTGCACTATAAAATAAAATGGTTGAAGGGCTTCTTATGGTTTCAAGTAAAAACATATGCACTTTTGATATATTTATCATGCACATCAAAGCTAAAATATGTATATAGTATAATTTAATGGCCTTAGTATTGGAGAAATACCCCTAATATCATGGATTAGGTAAAACTAATGACCACTTTTCCTTAAATAACAATTCTTATTAGTTTTACAACTAATATAAAATAGTTCTAGAAAGTTAGAAAAGAAAGAAAATAAAATTAAAAACCAACATAAGAAAATATTTTTATACATGTAAATCAAGAATTAAATATGAACCCATTTGGTCAAACATAAATCATAGAGTAGTGCTCAATAAAATATTGTAAAGGACAATCAAATTTCTCTTTAGTGTATGGGAATCATGAATTCAATAGAAACCCTAAGACAAAAATCAAAAAGGAAATGTTCAAGAAACAAATGGGTTCACTAATATATTTTACCATATTTTTGATTAAATTTAGTTTAGTAGGTTTAAAACATTGAAAGATTAATCAGATTGTAATACATGACATTTAAGCATAAATATAAATGTAAAGTATACTTAATTGAAATTGATTAACAAGTGGCATATGATAAATATAGTAAGTACAACCAATAATGAGATAGTTAGATTTTATTGTTTATGGTTGAATTTAGTAGGATTATGGTAGTGATAAATTAGATAAAATAGGATTGTGATAACTCAGATATAAAAATAGAGTTTGTTGTTGTGTCTGGACAAGTATGTGTTCCATGAATAGTTACACAATATAGTCTTGTTTGTTGACTGTGGATTTGTCTACTATGAAAATGATGAAACTATGATTGATTTATCACTTGAACCTATGTATGTTGAGAGTTAAGAGATATATATATTCTATTAGTATAACACATAAACCTTTATTTTCCTTCTTATTGCTTTGAAAACCTTGGGTGTACTTGTGAGAGATAGAAACCTATATAAAAGAAGGGGGAGTATAATGGGATAAGTTGACACCAATCACCCATATTGATGGTTAACTATTACATAATCAAAGAAGGGAATCAAACCACATGTATTTCTCCCACCTAGTGTCATTATGCAATTGTGTTCCTTCACTATATGTATGAAGCTATTAATTTGACTTCAAAATTTGATAATGTTAAATCTTGACTTGATTTGGAATGCTCCAAACTTTATTTTTGACTGATTCTAGTGATTGATATTAAATTTGGGAAGAATAAGGTATATTTTATAAATGTTTATTTATGTAATATATAAATACTAGATAGATGTCAAAGTAATTTAATGAATGACTTTTGATTTGTTTATATAATGATCCTTTGGAATAATTATTTTAACTAAATTGTGAAACACATAGGATGAACCATATGAATATTTAGAATTTTTAAAACTAGTCATTAAATGGGGTGGGGATAAGGCCTCACTAAGTGGGTAGGTCTATGGCAACAAACCTATCTGCATAACATAGACATATCCCATAAGGGCAAGAACATTTGTCTTGAGTCTAGGAGTAATTTAAGAGTGATATAAAGTAATTTAAGCATTGACTTGGAAATTCCTATTTAGTATTGATGATAGATAGAGGGGTCAATCTCACATATAGATAAATGGATATTAGGAATGAAAAATAAGAGTCATATATTTTAGTGTAATTCAAATGGTTAAATATTTGTCAAGAATTAACATTTCCAAGTAAATGTGACTAGATTTAAGTAGCAACAACTAGAACTTTTCTATACCTAGGGGCCATTCCAATACAATGGACATCTACTTCCACATGTTTCATCATCACAAGTTATATATTTCTATGACCTCTTTACCATGTTGAGACACATAGATTACTTACACATGCCTTGTTAGCTACTCATTTTTAACACAATGATACATAGATATGATGTTTATTATGCTACTAATATATATATGGATGGTGTATACTAGTTTTTACTTGTTCTATGATTCATCAACATTGTTACTTTTTCATGATATGATAGTTTTTATTGTGTACTATGTGTGGCCTCTTAGACTTGGTTGTGGCTCCTTAGCCTTATTTGTTATGAAATTTTGTCCTCTTGTTTGTGGATACTTATGGTTGATTGTTAGTGACATCTTCATGTCCTGTGTATGTGACCCCTTGGCCTTATATGTGACATTTTATGCTATTGTGTAGCATTTCATGTTGATCTTGCTGACCTTGTGATACTGATATGTTTTTAGGTATCATGATCCATATCATGCACCTACCCTTTGTGTCTTGTACCATGAGTTATATCATGTAATTTTTTACTATGTAGTCTTAGTTGGTGATAATTACTAATATGTACATCATAGATACATATATATTGACATAAGACTTAATGGCCTTGCATCCCATACATTACATACATACCTTGATGTTATATACATTACTATGATGACATACTCTCCACATGTTCTCATGATTTTAAATGATATCATCTTTATGTATGAAATGATATAGTTCACTTTTTTGAGATGCGTGACTTGGATAATCTTTCCATCACCTCTAAATGGAAGCATATTAGTGGGTTTATTCATAGAGATTAAAGCTTCCATGAGCAAATTTGAGTACAATATACACATTTAAGAGTTCATGTGTTATTTAGATTAAGATTGGGACAACTATTTATAATCCTCAAAGATATTTTAGGGGCATATGTAGGGTATATGTAATCCATTTTAAATTATATGAGTAAATGATTTGAAACTGGTAAATATTCACATACATTTTGGGGCATGTGCAAGACACATGTACTCCAAATTATAAGATAAATTCAGTTGGGCATGATGATATTTCATGCACACATATACACTATTTCAAATTTTATTTGGGAATGATGTTGGTTCATGCATATTATGATAGGTTATAGTTGGAACCAATTCAGTGGGGTATAATGTTGGTCCATCCACATTTACACCTTTATAGTTATTTGTTTAAAATATTTTCAATAATGGAGTAAGCTTGAATCTATAGGTCCATATAAAATGGATGATTCATGATTTTGAGGTGATGTATGTTGAGATTCAATGATGATAAATGGCCATAGAATTACCAATATTAAAACCATTATGTGATTCAAACTTATAATATTGGGGTTAGAAGATCATTATTGGATTAGTTACATATGGTTAGGGGAGTTTTTACTCCAATATAGAAACCTTACCTCATAAAATTTCAAATTAAAGATTGATCACCCTCTACTTTTCCATGTTATCCAAGTGATTAAATAAGGAAGCATAAATTCTCCAACAAGTTATAGGGAAACGTGGTTTACTTAAATACAAGTGTACTCATTCCTTACTCCAAGTTTCAAGTTCCAAGTGTAATTCACATTTCAAGTTTCATTCTATGAAAATTGAATACTACATTTTCATTATAGGTTTTTCTTGGAGTAGCTTACACATTTTGAGCTTTCTCCAAAAGACAAAGTGTGTTGTAAAATTTAAGTATATATTTATCCTTTTAATATTGTATTTTCATTTCATTGTAATTATAGAATAAAAGGGGGACATTTATAGACATTAAAATCTAGTATTTGACACTTTAAAAAGTCAATATTGACCTAAACTTATTCTATATGACTTGCACGTCTTAAAAAAATATCACTCACCATTTCCACATTTCTATGTACTTTTTATGAGCTTGATCCATTTTAAGTTTATATCAATCACCTAAAAGAATACTCCAATCATTGTTAAATTAGTGAAATATCCCACTCATACATTTTCAAAATATAATATTTTTATTTTTAATCCCAAAAAATATCATCAAACTTAGATAATAATGTCGATGTTACTATCTCGAGGTTGATGTTATTGCCCTTCACCTAGTAATGGCTATATTTTAAAATCAAATCATTCCCATATGTCATCCCATTGACCTAATGTGTAGATGGTGTGGGAAATTACCTAATGGAGTGCATATAAATACAAATCAAGTTCAAGCTTATTAAGCAGCTATAATTCTTAAGTACCTATCAAATATACTACTTCACATTGAGAAAATCTTACATATTCTTCCCAAATTGCAAATTACTCACTAGAAGCAATCTTCAACCAAATTTAAAACATACCAAGCTAGGTCAAGTGCCAACATTTTTAAGATAAAAGATATATTTATAAGTAAATTCACATAGAAAAATGAATATTTTACCATCCTAAGGTTGATGTTACTATCCTTTGCTTAGAAAGGACTATTTTCAAAATTAAATTATGTCCATTCACCTAGTGTGTTAGTGGCATTGAAAATTACCAAATTGATCACATATAAACACAAATAAAAGTTAATATTATTAACCATTTTACACTCTAAAATACACATAAAATATACTACTACACATTGATTGAAAATTTTATACATTCTTACCAAATTAAAAATCAATCACTTAGAGAGTCATCATCCAAGTTTGAAACACACCAAACCAAGTCAAGTGCCAACATTTTTAAGATCAAATCTAAATTTATAGGTGTATCCATATAGATAAATAACACAATTTCAAATTCACACTAAGGGGAATAACTATGTGTGGCTTAATTTCTATCTTCAAAGTATTGGATATGTAGGCAACTATTAATCATCAATGGGGGTGATTAGAGTCAACTCAACCCAATTACACTTCCTCAAATTTTAAAAGTTTTCATCCTTCATAATTGGAATTTGGGTTTCAAAGGGAAATAAAATTATTCTTATATCTACATGGAGAAATAAATTTATTCTTATATCTACATGCATATTCAAGGGTAAACTATCACACATACAAATACATAATAATCAAGCACACTATACTATATGGTCACATAGAAACAAACAAGCTAATAAAATAACATCAAAATTAGTCACTACCATTAATTTTTTTATCTAGGGATGATGATATCAATGTTTTAGACACACAAACATAGTTTTAGACTTAGATGAATCATATGCTTGATTTTAGTTTGTTTTCACTATCAGAACACAATCATGGTCATCAATCATACAATAAATCTAAGCATATTTATGTCCTTAATACTTTAAATAAATAATAAATTTTATTATAAAATCACTTTTAATTAGTTACACTATCTAAAATAGGGTAAACATAAATACATAAATTATGTAACACCTCATATCCATTTGCGTAACAATTTAGGAAAAACTAGAAGAGATTGCATCAACAAACCCATCTTTCATTCCTACACACATATAAAAATTCAAATAATAATCATGCTCATGTATATACCTTTTATTTTAATGCTATATTAGATAAGTAAAATCAATTGAAAATAGAATTTTTGAATTAAAAACATAATTTACAACATTCAAGCATTTAATTGCATGCATGCAAATCTGAAAAGTTATAAGTTGATATTCATCTGTGCATCTTAATATTTTGATTACTTAATCATTATTTTAACTAAATTAATTAAAAAATATAAATCAAATGTGAACTTTCAATCATAAAAATAAATTTATGTGCATTCATAAAATAAAAAAATCACAAAATCAACATTTAAATAGTTTAGTTTCAGTTTTTCAATTTGTTAGAATTTTGAATAGTATATATTGTAAAAATAACAAAGGGAAGTGTGTTTTGTTTATTTTCATCATTTATATTTTAAATAATATTTTTATTTTATTTAATTTATTTTAAAACTTTGGTTTAAAAATAAACAAAGACATCTTCACTTAGCAAAACACTAGTTATCTAAACCCATTCAAACAACAAAACAACAAGAAACAAACTTTACGAAAAAAAATAGCCATAAAACCTAATATAAATCTAAAAAAACAATTATAAAAAATATGAAACATAAAAAAAATGTTTCTTCACCCTCGGATGATGCTCCTTGAACAAGCACATCTACATAGAATATGAGTGTTTCTTCTAGTAACTATCACTGTTTCAACACAAACCATTCAAAGTGATATATAATTTGAAGCTTAGGTGTAACTATTTATTTCAAAACCATTTATAATGTTAATCATAAATTATATAAATTCTTTAGATGAGAAAAATAGGCTATATGAAGCCTAATTAGCTAGGAAAATTCACATTTTAGCTTGCCCAGCCAGAAACCTTCGAATTTGATTTTATTCTTCTTCCTTAGGTCTATCCTAGTATAATTTATTTCACTTTATGGATGTAATTTACTAATCCATCCCAAATTTATAGAATTGATCAAATAAGTCAAATAATCTATCCAAATTTTAACCATTCCAGGATAGAAACATAGACCTAGAGTCATATTATTTGGTTCCTTTATAATCGAGCTATAATTCAAATCTCATTCATCTTCAATTTTCTTCCCTAAATGAGAATTACATAGTATCTAAGTTATAATGGTATATACAATTTCATCTTGTAATAAAAATATCCCATAATCTCATAAAATATCTTAAGTGACCCAACCAACTCATCTAGTTATATGAGCTCAATTCAACTATCAAGACTGGTGGTTAACATATTTACATCACTCCCTTTAGTTGTATTGACTAAAACATAGGAAGTTGAATATGCAAGGAAAAATCATCATTTTTGGAGCATACATATACATAAGACATTAATGTGAGGATAAAATTTATGTTATGTTCATCCAAATAAATGATGGATTATAATTAAAATATGTTTACATGATTACAATATTAAGTCCATACAATAAAATCTATATAATTTGATTTTAATATTAATAAATAATATTGGCCATGAATATATTAATGGACTACAAAATATTTTCTTTCTTATATTTTCATAATTTTTTTCCTAATTAGGAGTTGAGGCATGGAAGAGTCACAAGAAACCTTTGTAAAAATGTAAGTGATATGCCCTTTAAATTTTTGAGTGGCATCCTACCTCTCAACTTTGTTTTCATGTTTCCCATAATTTTAAAGACATATTTTTATTTTGATTGTGTTGAAAGAATCTTGAAGGTAGGGATGATATTTGATGGTTGACCTTAATTATCAATAAAAAATGATAAGATTTAAAATAACATTTGTATTATGATTTTATGCAGTACCATTCACATTTATAAGACACTTTATAATTAATAAAATATTATTTAAGTAAAATATATTATTTGGAAGTAGATATCACAATGTAAACATCTAAAAATGACCCTTAAGAATGTATTCTTTGTTAAATTATATTATTTTAGGGTATATGTGTATTGGTTGATTATTAGTTTAAATTAGGACTCTATTGGTGCATAAAATAATATAAAATAGTTAAAAAATTAACAAATATGGGACCAAATGATTTGGGTGCACCCTAATAGACCCTGTAAAAATGTATACACTATGTTTATGAGTCTTATAAATTTAGTGTGTATGTTTTGTGGGGTCCTACTGTAGAACAACACAAAATGTTTAAAATGGAGAAAGAGAGGAGAGAAGAGGAGGGACATGGATAAAAATAACAAAACATGCCAATAATTCATAATTTGGACCAATAATCAACCAATACATAGGTAACCTAGAATAATTCAATTTAACAACTAATAATTTTGTAAGGACCATCTTTAGGTGTCTACATAATTCCCCACTTTAATGTGTCAACATGTGTGAATGCATATAAGATTAAAACATGTATGGTATGGATACAATATTTTGTGCTCTGATGCTCCTACAATTAAATATAATGTACCATTTATTCTTGTAAAGACATTTATACCTAGATTAGTTCTAATAATAATAATAATAATAATAATAATAATAATAATAATAATAATAATAATAATAACTAAAAATATGTATTAAAAATGATACACATAGTTTTGATTGAAGATGTGGCAATGCCTTTGTGAGATCACATGCCTTAAAATATGTGCCAAATATTTAAAAAACATTATTTCTTCTTTTACATACACATGGGTTAAATTTAAATAATAAATAATTATCAAAAAATATGCAGTAATGAAAATAATGTAACATCTAATCACAACAATGACATGTCTTGGATTTAAACCACTAAAAGAATCTATAAATTATGTGTCCTAGAGATATTGAGAATTGAAGTGAGGTAACCTTCCATTTTAGGACTTAAAATCCCATTATCATACATAGTACTATTTTCACTAAGCATCAAATTTATAAAGCAGATTACCAAGATAAATACATATAGAATATGTTTTCCTTCTTTGAGATATGAGAAAATAATGTAACACTAATAATTAGATCTCAATAAAACTAATTATATTTCACTTATGGGACAATGATATAGAAACATTAGTTATAACAAGAAAATTAAAATGTGTTTATGAAATTAGAATATGATTTACTCAATATCAATGATAATCATGTGCTAACATCATCTTAACACATATTTAGTTCACACAACCTCAGAAACTAACATGTATATTACAAATTCATAAGTGTATAAAGTAATGTTAAGTCAAAATTAACATGAAAACAAGGGTTTTACCCAAGACATATAAATAAAAGTGAATCTTAAAATAAAAATGTACCTTTATTCTTACCTTTTAACTTTGCAAACAATGTTTTGAGAGAAGATTACCATGGGTGAACAAGGAATATTTTTACCACATAGATTGGACCACAATACCACATGAAGTACAATTAATGTCACAAATAGGGTTGAATTTTTATCATAAATTGATTGCTTTTCATTTTTTATTTTACAAACTTTGAGGATTCTACATCATTTTTGGTGGAGACAAATGAGGAAACTAAGCATTTTTAAATACATCACATTTGAGACACTTTTTCACCAAAGTGGCATAAAATTAGTTTTTTAACTTTAAATATTTAATCTTGAGATTAAATCAATAAGGTTTTATTTATAATAAATATCAAACTTCACCTAGTTATAGGACAATCCATAGGGTTTATGTTTTAACTTATGTTATTTTTAGTCTATTTCAGCATAAATAACATTTTTTATAACACAACGGTAAAGTTATGAGCTTATAATATTTGTTTGGAAAAACATTTAAAATTATATTGAGAATATAATAGTATTAACAACATTAATGGGATATAAAGGATATGCTGCTAGAATTCATTAAAATTGGTTTTAATTATAATTAAAGGTTGAATAACGGGATGGTAGATTTTATCATTAATCTAGCTATTAATATAGAGAAGATGAATTACCAACTATGTGATAAATATTTATTGTAAAAAACAATAATATATTTTCATGAATGAAAATTTGAGACTATTATTTACTTATAGAGGTAGATGCTTAAGC
This sequence comes from Torreya grandis, assembly GCA_037957365.1. Taxonomy (NCBI): domain Eukaryota; kingdom Viridiplantae; phylum Streptophyta; class Pinopsida; order Cupressales; family Taxaceae; genus Torreya; species Torreya grandis. The sequence goes on from JARHVA010000002.1 coordinate 11,736,569, forward strand.
TTTGTTGTAGAAAATGATAAAGTGTTCCTATTTGATGATATGATGTTTTAGTGTTATGTAGACCATTTGCCCAATGAGATTATATATATTTTAATTAATCTATTTTAAATTTTTTGTTGATGTGACAAAAACCACCTTGTTTAAAAATAATTTTAGTTATAATTAAGCACTCATGAACTTATCACCTTGCCATAATAAATAACACTAGACTAGATGCAAGCATTAGATAATGTGTAATTTAATATCCTTGATTATGCAAATACAAATGTCAATATAAAATATTATGAGATTTATGTAAGGGACACATTTATGTTTACTTCAAATTATTCTGAGGTTGTAGGGACCTGAAGTGGTTTGTGGTCTTTATGGAACATAGTATTCTTGCCATAGATATAATTCTTCTAATGATTACATGCTTGAAAAATATCACAAAGCTCATGATCATAGGTTGGATAGTTTCTTACCAGTGTGATGAAAGTTTTGTTATGATAAAAACCTATGTATCCATATTGAATGAGTACTACTCAAAGTGAAACATCAAAGGCATCTCTCTCAAGCTCAAATGGTTGTTAAAGATCTAGTAACATAAGTACTAGTGTGGAACAAAATTTACATTTCAATACCTTGAATGATTTCTATTATGATTTTTCCCAAGTGAAATTTGATTTAGTACCACCTTTAGTAACTTGGTTTAGAGCAAATTCACATGAGGAAAACCAAGTACAAATCTCTTGTATGAATTTTATAATCCTAAGAAACTACAAACCTATATGAAATTATTTGGTTATTTCTATTCCTAGATGACTTGAAAGTTTGTTGGGTCCACATGCTCTCCTTGTGCATTTACTATGTATCCTAGATACTGTATCTCCTACATAGAAAAATAAAATTTCTATATGTTTTCATACAACTTATGTTTTCATAAATTCACAAGCACTTTTTGTATATGGCATAAATGTTAATCCTATAGTTTTCTAAAGATTAGGATGTTGTCAAGGTAGCCCACAAAAAATGTAGTAAATTGGATAGATAACTTCATTCATCATCCACATGAATGTAATTGGTGCATTGGTTAAGTTGAAAGGCATGACCAACTATTCAAACAAAAAATATTTATCCTTGAAGGCTATCTTCCAGACATCTATAGGTTTAACAGAATAAGATGACGACTAGACTTAATATTAATTTTGGTGAAATATTTTGCATTACAAAGCTAATCTAAAAATTCCTTAATCCTTAGAAGAGTATAATGGTTATTCACTATGATATTTTTCAAATCTCTTTAATTTATGCACAACCTCAATATGGCATACTTAGTTGGTGTAAACATAATTAAAATTTATAAAGGGATGATCTAGACCTAATATGTCATTTATCCATGAGTCCATGGATCTTCCACTTGATTTATTCAATATATAAAAATTATTTGTGATATAAAGAGGCATTAGGTAGATGTAGTCCAGGAATAAAATATATAATTAGCTTCATTTTATAGTGTGTAGGCACTTCCTTTGGTGACTAAAATATATCCTTATATTTTTCCAACTTGTGTTTCAACTCTGATGTCTTTGTTGCTACTAATGGAGGAACTAGAGTGTATATTGGTGCCACAAGTATGTTATTATGTTTAAATATCACCATAAAAATCATTTTTTTTTATATATGTGATGATATTCTTACATTGTTTGGTGCAAACAAGTGATAGCTTAAGAACTACTTCTGGTATGTGATATCTATATCACCAACATCCATAAAAACATTTATAGGATTTTCCCTATAAAATACACGTCATTGATAAAAATGTGGTTGACCAATGTTAGTATAGGTTACTAGAAAACCCATCATAACATGTTAATTTGTATTTTATGTGTGAAGTAAGAAACATGATTAGAACATAGTCTATTTTCAAAATATTTTGAATCTTTATTCAATTTAAAACTATGTAGTTATCCAAAAAATGTAGGATAAACTGCACATAACTTTCATTATTATTATTAAATTATTAAACATATTTGAAAAAATAGAGCATAAAATCACATAAAATAAGTAAAAAAATTCATTCAAGAAACCCATTATCAAATATCTATATTTTTGATACTCATTTCCATTACAATTGATTAATATTTATGGAGTTTTACAATACCTTGTCACTTCACATTCCATCCTTTTATTCAAGAATAAATGAGAATTTTCATATTCCATAGACTTTTGGAATACATACATAGGATAAATACATATAAAATTAAATAAATTATATAGGCAAATATCCATCACACACTTATCATGCATATACATTGTGTGATTTTATAATTATATTATACTATCAACACTTCCCTAGACTTAAATAGTTGTCTCACCCCAAGACAAGGTTATAGGAAGTGTGACTTATTTTGAAGCTGAGGAAATTGTTGGTGCTAAGGAACTAGTCTAAGAACATTACTTGCGGTAATCATTCAAGGTGCCATTTACCAATTTTCACCTCTTGTACAATACTTAGCCACCCTTTCAAGTTTTCAAGTAAGTAGCATACTAATCTAATACCTTTTTAGGTTTTTAATAGATTAACATAACCAGGTGGTTACCCTTTACAAGTTTTAAACCAACTTGGTCCCACACCTATTGATTAAAGCCTTCATTCTAGAATAAATGAAGAATATGAAGTTGATGATGCTAGATGTTTTCCTAAGGAAGTCATACCTATATAATCTAGTGATGGAGGTATTTGTTATGATTGGATGGATAGATGAGTTGTTGTGAGAGCCTTTTTATATTGGAGATCCTACTATAGTTGATTTGGTGGGATGAATTGTGGCTCTTGATTGATCTTTGTGATGGAGATATAAAAAATGGATGCCATTTTTCATTTTTGAACATAGTCCAATTAATAAGAACTTCCCACATCATAGTGATGATAGTGTGCATCTAGACTTACCACCCATTAATATTTTGAATATCATCATCTTTTATGATGGTTAGGATTTCCCTAGGGTCTGATAATTTTTACTAGATTTCTTGTGCTAGATCTTCTAGTATGTCTGAATGCCTTTGCATTTAAATGTAAGCAACTGTATTGCACAATTTTTTTTTTTAATGTTCTTAACTTGTGAATGAGATTGTCTCTTGATTTAAGAGACTACATCAGTGCATCAGTGGTAGCATATTGATCCCCCATCACTGTTTTGGATTTTTCATCCTTGGTGAACTCTAATTCGCTCTCCCTCCATGTGGTCTTCAAATGTTATTTCTAGTCAAGCATGTCTCTAAATATGTGTTGAGCATGGAGCATAGCAGTGCCCAAGACTTTACATTTTCTTTGAGGAGTTTAAAATAGTCTCTTTTTATACCTTAATATTTTGACCTTGTGTGTGAAGCTGTTGCAACTTATACATAAGGATTCAGTATTTTATTCGTTGGGATAGGAGGAATATGAATTAATTTTCCTCAGACATGACTTAGTCACCCAAGACTTGAGTGACCAAGGTAATATAGGTGTCATCAATCAATTTCCTAGATTTAATGAGGTAGATGTGTAAGTATGAATTTTCTTCCCTTAGTTGTGATGCCTCTTATTCTATCACGGATGCCTTTAAGTGATATAATCTTAGTATGTAATTACTCCATCAATTTTATTTGAAAAGGGAAACTTGGAAACATTGAGTGATAATTATTACATCATTATTTCAAGATCTAAATTGGAAGTTGTGAACAAGGAATCCATAGAGGGGAGACTAGTATTGTGTTAGTTAAGAAAACCAAATAAATAAAACACACTAAACACTAACACCTCTAGTCTAGACACTAGGGAGAGCATATGTAACAAGCATACAATGAAAGTACAAATAGGAAACAAAAGAAATCATCTTTTTACCTTCCTTGTAGCTATAAAATAGCTTGTTCAATTGGATTTCTTGGTTGTGTACTCAATAAATATTTGTTGATAAAGCTCCATTACTCCACCTTTCCTTGACACCTTGGTAATGTTTGTTGGCTTAGCTTGTCTTAGATTATGAAATTGGCATGGTAACACTACTATGAAGCTTTTTGGATGTATTTTGGCATAATAAAATTGCACTAGAATAGATTTGTATTTTATTTGAGCATAATAAATTTATACAAGAAGAGCTTAAAGATCAATGGGTGAGACCTATTTATAGCCTCCAAAGTTAACTCTCACCAAAGTTGAGTTAGGCTAAGATTAAGCATGGAATGAGTTCAAACCAAACTAGGTGAGTTGAGTCTAACTTCAATTTAGTTAAAGAGGTTGCATGTAATTATGATTTTCAAATAATAGGCATGGCTCACACATTAGATATTTTGTGAGAGTTTGACAACTCACAAAATAAATGATGAAGAAGCTTGATATTTTGAATTTCCATTTTTATATTTTAATTAATTATAAATGGATTATTTAGCTAATAATTTGATCTATTTTAATTAGTTGATTCATTTTGAGTAATATCTTATCTCTTTTAGGAATTATTCAAGTGCCCTTCTTAATGGATCCATAGGCCAAATTGCTAGTTGCTAGGTCACAAGGTGACTAGGGATGAATCTATGAGAGGTTATTATTGCATATGGGATAGCACCCCAAATAGGGATGTCCCAACAAGATTATAAGCATTAATTAATGATATGTGAATAAAATTAGGATTTTTAATTATTTATACTCTTAATTTTCACTATTTAGTAGAAATCAATCTAAAATTTGGTTAGAAGCCAGTTATGGCCATAATGGGATGCCTACAGTTTGCCCCTATTTGGGAAGGTGTTACAAGATAGAGGTATAGTAAAATTTTCTTAGATAATGAAAAATTTGTTAATAAAGAAAAGAATAATAATATCCAAACAATGTTTGGGAAGTCTATAATGATTCTCCCTCAAGGGAATGGTTGATACATATGATTGATAGATGGTCCCTAAAAAAGAAGCAAGAAAAAGAATGAAATCAACCTATGGGTGAGATTAATCCAATCAAGATAATGCTTGCATGCATTGATTTAAAACTACTAATTTTCCCAAATTTGGTTATAATTAGTAACAAAGGTTGAGATACTAATTTTACCAAAGGTAGTTATAATCAATGCCACATGTATGTGCCCTAGTAGGGTAGAAAAATCAAAATAATGATTTACCCATAGGTAGTTATAATCATTAAGATGACCTAGATTGAATAATGATTATACCATAATAGCGATAATTTGATCATGATAAATTGGTTGTGCTCTAATAAGATATATTGACAAGTATAACTCAAGGATATAACCTGTCACATAGATTAAAGATGAATAGGCACAAACTTAGATGCAATGTTCTAATGATTGAAGAGGTCACAAACAACCAGGCACATGAGGATACACAAAGTGATGAAAGATATGATTTGAAAAAAAATAAGGTGGTTGATTTGACCCAAGATACATTATGTATCTAAACACTTCCTACAAGTCTAAATAGACCTCAAGCTAATGTAGTTTACTCAAAGGCAAGAGAAAATGGAATGAGGAATAGAAGAATAAGAATTGATAAATATGAACAATTTGGTTTTACCTGTTAATGTAGAGATGATCGTCCTTATTAATATTGATACAAATAGAATGGTCAATGGGTTGATTTGATCAAAGAGAGTGGGAGGATTTACTAAGATAAACAAGGAAAATTTTCTATGATACCATTGCTTATAAGATCCATCGAACTGATTATTGTTTTAGAATGTGATGGTATGCATAATGATATAAAACAACATGATAACTTATCCATAAAATTCATAAGGACTAACACATGATCAAATAAACAATTAAAAATAATGCACCAATGATAAAAACCATGATGACAATGTTGATGTACATGAATATGGATAGACTAAAAAACAATATAGACTAAGTCAAGGCAAAAAAAAGGAAAATAAATAAACAAATGATTAAGCAAACAAACACACAAAAATATTTAAATTAAAAGCAATAGAAAACATCCTATCATTAACCAAGTCAATACCTATACATGAAGGCTCAATGGAATGTTAAACAAGCAGTGCCTCCAAGCAAAGATACATGAAAAGGAAAGGTCACATCCCCAATGGTATTGGAATGGAATAGAACCAAAAATGGATTTTCCCTAGGAGGGTAGATCAAGGATGGTTGACTAGGTCTAGATAGGAAAAATGTTTTTGGATTTTGAGGCTTTATATCTCTCTAGGAGATTGGAAGTCAATTTTTTAATTTTTAAGATTTTGAAATGCTTTGAATGTTTTTAGAGTTTTTATGGTATTATAAATAATTAAATATTGATAAGATACTACTCATAAAATGGTGAGAGTGTGGCATAAACCAAGGGTAAAATAATGCATTTATTTCAAATGAATAATGTAGACAATGGTGACTCACAAAATGGTGAGAGAGTTCAAACTTAAATAGTTCACAAAATGATGAGAGTGTGGGAAAAGGGGTGATTGAGCTGACCTCAATGTGAATTGAGTATTGCATACACAGTCTAATTAGGACCTCAAGTCACTATAGTTTTGACTTATAGTAGATGAATCCAATTAGGTAGCAATAAGTTCATGAATTTAGGCAAATGACACAATACAAAATAGGAATGGTAGGGTGATACAATAAGATATGGTAAAGATGTTGCTTCTAATTTACCCATAGGTAGTTATAATTAGGAAACAATAGTATATATCAATGATGCTAATTTTTCCAAAGGCAATTATAAGTAGTAACAATAAAAATGAAATAGAATGTGACGATAATGAATAATGTAATTTCCAAACCAACTTTCATACTCATCCAAGATACTAACTCTATTTAGAATACTGAATTAACTGCTAATACTTGGTTTGAATCCTCTCACTAAGTTTTCCTAAAAAACCAATGGATTAGAACCAAGGTCAAAAGGGGTAGGTAGGGAGGGTAAAAATAACATTAGTCTTTATTGAAGGTATGGTAGAATAATATATAGTATGGTACAAATAAGGTGAAGTTATGATAAAAGGGATATAATGATAATAGGGTTGCCCCCAAATGATAAATTAAGTTAAATGGAAAGGTATAAAATAACAATAAGGAAATGGCAAGGCAAATGATTATGTTGTTCTTGATGATGTGGAGATGCATGCCCTAATTAACATATGATACAACTAGAATATTCAATTATTTAAATTGCTATCCCATACCTCCTTTGAATAAATTATCTATCAAGAACCTACTGCTGATTTGGAATCTAATAATGTTTTTGTGATCTTCATTGGTCATTTATTCTACTTCCTCTAAACTTTAAGACAATATGTGTTCATAGCCTTTGTAAAGGAAAGTGCATCCAAAGATGGTAAATAAGGATAAATATTAACTAATAGGTCTGATTTGTCAATGTAATATAGCTCTATAATGAATAAATGGATTATAATGGAATGAATGATAGTTGGGAAACAAATGAAGATTGAAATTTTAAGGCACACAATGTTTTTAGTTCCAAATTTGACATAATTTTATTCATGGTAGGGCCGAAGACTTATGAATATGCTCTCGATAGGACCACCAAATTTTCTTGTTGGTTGATCTTGAGAGATGCCAACATCTAATTTTATTGTAGAATGGAAGTTATACTAATATTATCTTTAATAATGTCTTAATCAAGTAGTGAAGAACTGTTATGCTAAGCTATTGGTACCTCGAAGAGGTTTTTACCAATAAAGTTGTCTTGATTGTCCCATAGAAACTCCAAAAAGGTTTCACTAAGGAACTTGACTTTTAGCTTTGATTATCTTCTAGTGCCTCAAGCAAGGTTTCATTAGAAGATGTTGAGTTTAGACTTTGATTTCCCCCTAGTACCTCTGAAAAGGTTTGATTAGGAGATTTTTCTTCTTCTATATGAGTGTGGTCTTGGTCCTCATGATATTCTGTAAATGATATGTCACCATGGATGTAGTTTAACAAGGTGTGAATATGTTGGTCCCAATTGACACTTATGGGAGGTAGAATGTTAATATAATGGCTATGTTGGTAGGTGGTAATGGAATGGGAGGAGGTAACACATTATTCATAGAAGATACTAGGATAACTTGTGTCGATGCTGAAGTAATCATCCTCAAAAATCATAGAATGATCATAATATATTCAAATTGATCTGCAAGTCATGTGTAACAAATGTTGTAACATCTATGAACATATTTTGATTCTAAAGCTGAGTCTAACTCAGGGAAGTCTGAATCTAATGTTGAGACTGACGTTGATTCTACTTATGATGTTAAATGTAATATCGATTCAAAAATAGAACCTGACTCATTCTAATTATTCTTCGATTATGAATGCTTCTATAGGGATTTTATGTTTAATGTTTGGTATTGAAAAAGTAATGGCTTATGATGGCATAATAGTCTCTTCAAAAATAGATTTTTCTAAGAAGGGTTCAACATAGTTTGACTCATCTAGGTGAAGCCCCTAAAAGAGAGGGAACAACTTGAGGGGTGACTCTATAGAGACTTGCCTGTCAAAGTGAGACTCCACAACAAGGGGAAAATGTTAAGAGATAACTCTAGAGAGATTGGATTATCAAAAGGAGGATTTTTAAAAATAGGATAATGATCAAGATAATTACTTACCCAAAGGTGGTTATAATCATTAAGATGTGACTCATTAAAGATTGGTTTGTTAGAGTGAGACTCCTTGACTAAATAAAATGATCAAAAGGTGATTCATCATAGGTTGACTCATCACAAATAAGTGTTTCAATGAAAACATCATGGATTGGCTAATTGTCTTAGCCTTGGTTCATACTTGGTTGTAAAATATCAATTTTGAACATGTCTTAGTCTTTGAATGATGTCTTTAGGAGAGGTAATGACTGGATTTGTTGTGGCTCAAACACTAGCATGGGTTTTCTAAATTGGGTGAAGGTTAGCATTGGATGAAGAATGCTTAGTGGTTGGATAATGATTTATTTTTAAATAGACTCATATAAAATGGGTTTATCAAAGATTGGATTTGGGTCTAAGATGGTAGTTGTGCTCTGTCTAGTCATAATTTTGTAACTTTTTTGGGATAATGAGCTACTAGATGTGGAAGGGCCTATAATAGTAATATAAGGGCATTATGAAGCTTGGTTGATAACAAAATCCAAAGGACAAGAGCATGGAATGGTAATGGATGGGAATTATGAATCTTGGTTGATAACAATATCCAAAGGACAAGGTCTTGGAATGTTAATGGAAGGGCATTGCAGAGCTTGGTTGATAACACAAGCTAAAGGATGAGGTCCTAGAATGGTAATGAAAGGGTGTTGCAGAGCTTGGTTGTTAGCATAAGCCAAAGGATGAGGTCCTAGTATGGTAATCCTTGGATGTTGTGGAGCTTAGTTGTTATCACAAGCTAAAGTATGAGGTCCTGGTATGGTAATACCTAGATGTTGTGGAGATTGGTTACTCGTGCAGACCAAAGGAAGATTAATGGTATATGTAGGGGATTGGGTAATGTTATCATTAAAAATATGAACTTGGTATGTTAATTATCCCAAAGAAGGGTGATCATGGCATATGATAATTGGCATGGTTGGGTCTGGAAATTAGGCCAAAGAGGGCAGACTTGGTCTAAGAAAATGGTCTGGGTCTAGGTTTAGGTTTGCAATATAAATTGGTCTAGGAATAGTTACACGGTCTAAATTTTTTTCAAGGTCTAATGTCAAATGTCTCACACAAATAATCAAGTGATGGATAAATCCAAATGCTAATCTTGGTAAAAGTGTTTCAAAAAGTCTAAACTATGTCTAAAAATGGAAAAGGTTGCTAGGTCTTTGGGATCAAGGCAAAAACCTAGACTCAAAACAACTAGGTCTAAAATAAGAGGTAAAATGTTAGGTATTTTAGAAACACAAAAAAATATATAGAATTGGCACAAAACTAAGTCTAAAGACATAAAGGGAATTTTCTAGGTCTTTTGGGAACATGACACAAAAGCTAGACTGGGCAAAATCTAGATTTAAAAGGCAAGATAATTAATCTAACAATTTGAAATACTTGGACTCAAACTAGGCATTAGGATTCAAACATAAACTTGACCTGTGAAAAAAGACATTGAACTTTAAGAACATAGAAGATAGGCCATTACTAAAATTTATGCACAAATATCACTAAAGCAAGCAAGGAATTAGTCCAAGTTGCACAATCTAAAAGCGAGAGGTAAATGTCTAAGACAAAATAACACATGGAATAGGCATAAAAAATAAATGTTTGAATCTAAAATTATCAAGACCATTTTTGAACTTGATTTATAAGGCTTGGATAATAAATGGAAAATAATCTAGACCAAAATAAAAAACATAAAAATACTAATCATAGATAAAAAATGCACACGTGGTTTTGAAATTACCATTGGATACAAGGCAATAATCCTTTGAAATAATACATGCAACTAATGATACTATATTGCTCTAAAGGTATGAAAAATGGTTTGTTTCAAAAACTCTAAGGCACAAGACTTGGAATGAAATGGGAATTGTAATGATGCCCATTTCAAATAAGTGACATACACACATAAAAGTTTGACAAATGACTAAGTCAAAGTGTGGTGTCAAATGGATGACATAACACCTCGTTAAACAAAAGAGTGATGTGAAAACATGAATTATTTTGAACATGGTTTAAACAAAAAAATAGTTTTGACTCAAAGCAATATAAGTAAAAAAGGAAAATCAACAAAAACACTTAAGTGTATCATCCTAATCATAAAAATTGACAAGGTGACTTCATATTGTCAAATTTCATCTATATACTTGATCTTGAGAAGAAATAATGTTGTTAATCCAAAAATTTAAATGCACATGAAAAGTAGGATTTTTAGGCTCTCTATTCTCTCAAGAGTTCATACAGTGACATGGAACTTTAGGCTACTTGCCCTACATTGAAAATATATCTACAACAAGTGGGGTTGTCTAAAAACTATCAATTTTTGTATGTTTAAAATGGTCTAATATTTGTGGTAAACACTAGCGCACAACATGTCATTTGGATATGTGTTAACCAGCTTGTTATGACAAGGTATTGTTCTTTTCACAGCCACTACATCTATTAATTTTTTTTTAGTGTAGTGTGATGTCTTATCTAAACCTAAATTTTTGAGATATTTTATTACTAATAGAGCTTGTTTAACCACTTAAATAAGCATTCTAGTAAGATGACCTCAATTAATATACTCTTACCATGGAGTGGGATTGAAGTGATGCTGGGAGATGAATTAGTAGGCCAACACTTTCCTAGAGGACTCATGGGGAGGATATGAAATCCCTCCCATAAGCCAAGATGAATGAAAATAAAAATTTTAGGATTTTAGGGTCATTTTGGGGATGACCCAAATCACTCAAATTTTGGGGAGTGCCTTAGCACCTTTTCTTCTATGCTCTAGACAAAATGAAAAAAGTAACAAGTGAAGCATTTTTTATCACCCAAGTTCCCTAAAGTGGATGGGGGGAGAGCATACACGCTACACTTGGTTTTTGAAACAAACACACAACAACAACCCAAAAAAAGTGAAAGCCCTTATGATCACTTAACTAAAATGTGAGTTCATTTTTAGAGTACCAAGCAAAATATGATATGAATTTTATCCCCTTAGAGTTGTTTGTGAACTTTGAAAAATAAAAATAAGTCAAGTAAATGAGTTTTAAACACCAAATGTAAATGTTAGTTAGAATCTTAAAGTGTTAAAAACATATTTCCTTGGTTTTTGGGTCCTGCAAAAGATGTTAGTGAGTCCTTGTGTTTAGAAGCTAAAATCAAGTGAGCAAATGACAACTTAAATTTAGCTCTTTGATTTTTTATGTTTTTTACTAAATGTAATGCTAAATATACATAGATTAAAATTGCAACTTTCTTACAAAACTACAATTGGTTAGTGAAAAATAACAACTTCCTAAAAAATAGAGGGTTAGTGTAAAACTATGACTATACAATGCAAAATTGTTTATTACAGGGTCAATATCGCAAATTTTGAAGGAAAAATCAAAATTATGACAGAAATACTAAGATTATCAAAGTAATATAATGACTATTAAATCAATACCACATATTTTAAGAAAAAATCACAACTATGAGATGTAAAAACACAACTATCAAGGCAATATCATAGATTTTAAGACAAAACCACAACTACTAGATGCAAAAATACAATTGCAATATCACTACTCCATAGTGTAATATTGCTACTTCATAGTGTAAAAATGTGACTACACAGAGCATAAATGCAACTACATAGAGCAAAAGTGTAACTTCATGTGCAAAACTTGTGGACTTTAAATTTTCACTTTTTTGGTCAACAAGTTAAGATTTTGAGATGAAAAATGTTAGAAAGAGGTCTTAAAATACCAAGGGAATAAATTTATAGGGTGTGGCTCCTACCAGGAATTCCATCATGTGAACAAGAAATCCATACAGAGGAGATTAGTATAGTGTTAGTCAAGAAAACCAAATCAAAACAAACACACTAAACACTAACACCTATAACCTAGACACTAGGAAGAGCATATGTAACAAGTATACAATGAAAACACAAATAGAAAACAAAATAAATCATCCTTGTATCTTATTTATAGCTCCAAAATGGCTTGTTGAATTAGCTTTCTTGACTATTTACTCAAGAAATTTTTGTCAATGAAGCTCTATTGCTCCACCTTTCCTTGGCACCTTAGTAATGTTGGTTGGCTTGGCTTGGATTGGCTTATGAAATTAGAATGGTAACACTACTGTGATGATTTTTGGAGGTATTTTGGCATAATAAATTTATAGTAGAAAATATTTTTATTATATTTGAGCATAATAAATTTACACCAAAAGATATTAAAGATCAATAAGTGAGGCCTTCTATTTATAGCCTCCAAAGTTAACTCTCACCTAAGTTGAGTTAGGTTAATATTAAGCATGGAATGAGTTCAAACCAAACCTAGGCAAGTTGAGTCTAACTTCAGTTTAGTTAAGTAGGTGACATGTAATTATGATTTTTACTTAATAGGAATGGATCACAAATTGGATATTTGTTAGATATTTTGAGAGTTTAACAACTCACAAAAGAAATAATGAAGCGTGATATTTTGATATTTTGAATTTTCATTTTTAGATATTTATTAATTATAAATCAATTATTTAGCTAAGAATTTAATCTAGTTTGATTAGTTGATTCTTTTTTATTAACATTTTAACTCTTTTAGGAATTGTTCAAGTGCCTTACTTAATGGGTCCATAGGCCAAACTACTAGTTTTAGGTCACAAGGTGACTGGGGTTAAATATATGAGAGGTTATTATTACGTATAGGCTAGTACCTAAAATAGGGATGCCTAAATATAATTATGAGAATTAATTAATAATGTGCAAATGAAATTGGGCCATTTAGTGATTTCTAGGCTTAATTTGCACTGTTTGGTAAAAATCAATCTAAAGTCTAATTAGAAGCTAGTTGCGGCCAGAATAGGGGATATACATAAGTCATAGATAGCACACATGCCTTTTTTATTTATGTCATTGAAAGGGAGAATGTTATTTGTCACATAGAGGGTGTAGGGACATCTCACAACCATTGCTTATAGATTGTGGCTTGTGCTAAAACACCTCCTCTTATACACCCCCTTGAGTGGACCTTGAGCCTTATAATGTGGAAGATGTCTATTAGGATTTGGGTATCACCACCTTCTTAGTGGACACTATTGCCTCCTTTTTTGTGAATTATTCCTATGTTTTGTGCTCTTCTTCTACCTTTGCTTTGGAAGTTGCCTCTACCTATTCATTGGTTGATTGCTCATGGGCCTACTTCTACATTTCCTCCTAATTTCAGAGGAATTATTTCCTTTTATCCTCTTTAGCCTTTGTTGTTGTGTTAGCTTCAGCCTTCTGTTTCTACACTATTTTCACTTCTTTATTTTCTTTTTCTTTCTCCTTCCACATAGTTTTTTCATCATGTTTCTTATTTTATTCCTCTTGATTCTTCCTCTACGCATCCTCCTTGGCATCCTTATGTGCTACTTTGTCCTTCCTCTTCTTCTTATCCTCTTTCTTTCTCTTTTATAACTTTATTCAAAATTGCCTTTTGAGCCTTCTCATGCTCAAGTTTATTATGACCAACACATCCCTTTTTATAGGAAAAAAGGGGACCTATGCATCATGTAAAATTCAAAACATTTTTATGCTTCAATTGAGCTCCGTTTGATGTCCATTTTCATAGAAAAAGGGGACCTTTATATCACATACAATTCAAAATAAAATCACTCCAATTGAGCCTTGTTTTATCCTCATGATTGTAAAAATGTGGATGTTTGCTCAATCTTGATTGATAAAATGTTTGCAACACCATTGATTATTATTTGAATATCCTTCAAATCTATTCTATTTTAAAATAATTAATCCCATTACATTATTTAAAGTGTTTATTTACTTATCTTATTTTTTGGGGTGATAACTATTTCTTTAGAAATTTATTACATAGGAAATTTACTGGAGTCTTAGTCTTGAAGTCATAGTTATCACTCCCCTAAAAACCTTTGGGCAGACATGTAAGCATATATTTTATTACGTGTCCCTTTTAAATGATTAATTTTTTATGCATTTTACATGGCTCATAAGTGTTAAATTTATCAAAACCTTGGAAGGATCAAACTAATGAAGAGGTGCCATATATCTCTATACACCCAAAGGTGTTAGAGTTATCAAATCCCTAGGAGGATTGAACCAATGAGGAGGTGACATATGTCTCTATTTACCTGTAGGTGTCATAGATATCATAACCTTGAGAGGCTAAATCCAATGTGGATGAATCATGTGTCTCTATGCACATGGAGTCATCAGAGCTATCAGAGCCTTGGGAGGTTATAACCAATAAACATGCACCACATGTATTTATTCATTAAAAAGTGTCGTATACTTGGGAGGTTGAATAAGTAAGAAATATCCACGTGTACTTCCATACACCTAGGTGGTAAAAGGACATGAATACATTTGAAGGAGTCAAAAAAATATATAAGATATATCCTTGACCTAATCATAGAGTGACATGTACATGTTGTACACTTAAGTTACCAACCCATATAGGCATAACTGTCAAAACAATCCACACCTACTTGGAATAGTAATCTATGAGCATACCAATCCCAAAGTTATATATGGTTGACCATAGGGAAGTTTTTAGTTCCATGAGGGATAAACTAGGTGTGCACCTACCATACTCCTAATGCTTATCATCTCGGTAGGATAAATTATGATCTGATGGCTATAATAGTCATCCTCACCAACCAATCCAAATGAGGCTAGTTTTAAAATTTTGAATCAATGCCAAATCAGGAAATAACTAATTTAGAGTCACGCTATGAACTCAAATTTTATTTCAAAAAATGTGATCCCACTAAAGCCATTACTAATAAAAATATCATAGATCCCTATAAGTCCACATTGAGATCTAGTTTACCATTATCAATTATGTGTTTCTCAATCATTAAGATCCCTTTTCCTTGAGTTCACTTCAAAGAACATAGAATCTCCTTCACTAAATTTTATGCCAATAATCTCACACAGTATAGTAATGGTCACCTCTACTTCTAATCCTGGACTAAATCCAAAGTTTTGAGACACCACATTTCTATAGGGTGTCACTCGATTCAAACATTACAATGAGATTTTCAAAATAATCAAGGACATATATATATCAAACACCAATGATGAAGCTAATGATGATGATTTCCAATATGTGGATTACTTAGTCACTATTAGAGATTTAATGCAACTTAAAGATATAGCCAAACCATAGGTATTCTCATCTATAAATCTCTTTTATAATATACTTCTCTCACCCAAGTGTAATATAGATACTGTGTACTCACTAAAAACCAAGTTAAGACACTAACACACAAGTGCACCATGGTGGAATCAACCTCTTCCTCTTCTACTTCAAAATTAGTCTCATCTCCTGATTCTTTAACTCCTATGTAGGAGACATAAGAGACTACCCAATCATAGTCTAATTATCCAACCATACAAGAATATTTCATATCATAAGAGCAAGCTACCAAGGATCAACTATGTTGCTCATCCCAAGGCCTCATTCTCCCAAATACATCTATTGAGTTAGATGCACTGAGTGATCTTTGGAGACATTTGGGGGAATTTCATCCTCTTATTTTAAGATTGATGATGAAATAAACTAGGGCATGAGTTATAGGTTTTATGATCCATGAAATATCCTAATTAAAATACATCTCCAAGAGATGTAATGATATCATTAGAGGTTTAATTATTATTTCCCACTAACAAAAATATCCTCCACACTTAGTTGATATAATTCAATTGGTTTTTTATTTATGAAACTTCACTTCAAAATTTATAAAATAAGGGAAATATTACATACAATAAATAAACATCAAAATGAGGAGAAGGTAAGGTAGAAAAGGAAGGTTTCTGAGTAAGAAGGGGAATATCAATGCTTGAGACCCAAATATGTGTGCAACTAAATTTTTACCACTATATATTAATTTTCAAAAGAACTCAAACTTTATCCAGATAGGGAAATAATTTGAAGGAAAATAATATATGTTTAGTTTCAATAACTCTTTCTTATAAGGAACACCTACTTAACCATTACTAGCTACACACAGAGTCAAAGGGATCTAAATGAAATAGAAAGAACAAATAAACTAATTAGAATAACATATCAACCATCCTAACAATCATATAAACTTAAGAAAGGCATATACTCAAGCTCCTATAATCAATATCATACATCATAACATAGAATATTTAATGGCATTTATGAAAATAAACATTGTGAGATGAAAACAAAACTATGCATTAATATTTTTAGTGTTCTTTTATTAAATTATTGACCTTTACAAATAATTGCACAAAAAATATATAGGGAAAGATATGGGACCCATATCCAAATATAAAATATCCCACTCGTACCATCATGACACAACATAGTTACAATGTCATCATTAAAATGATACCCACATAAAAGACAAGGAAAAGAGAAAGGGCCCAAGGTTTTGACAACCACCCCCCAGTCTATCAGGACCACAAGGATATTAATTTTTATCTCAATGGGGGACCACTTACCAGCTAATTTGGTAAATATTAATGAGATACTATCATGTGTGCTACCATGTTATCCTCCCAAACAAGCTTTGACAAATTGGTAGATGGCTATCAAAATAACACCTCTACCTGAGTCAACAACCTATCATGAACTTTGAGAGGGGTTTCCAATGAGAATTTCACATTATTTTCCTAGATTATCATCATGGTTGTCTACATGGAAATATATAGGATAGCCTTGGCTCCATCCTATTTGGCTCTTTCCACCTTTCTATTCATTACTTCCTTGAAATGGTCGAGGTGGACCCAAAATTTACCCAAGGTGATAAATGTGCCATCTATGTGGAAAAGGACTATGATGTTGACATATATAAAGTATACAAGGATCTAATACTTACTATTATCCAAGGGATGGATGGTGGTTTGCATGTCCTTGATCCAATCCTAAAGTTAGGTTCTCATGATCCCCATGAAGGCATGATATAAATTCATATCAGTGAGAGGCATGAGTCTGAGCTTCAATAACATCCCATTGTTGATAATCACTACCATATTATTACACTTTTTATCCACTTGGATGTTTGTATAAAAATAATATTTTTCTCTTTAGAAGAGAAAATTTATCTTTGAAAGGGATTTAGTCACCTTCTTGAGGGCTGAGAATAAATATGCAAGTGTAGATTCAACTTTGGCAACTAAACCTTCTAAAAAGGAAATACTCACCTATAAATCTAGGGTCCTAACTTAGTCCTTGAGGTCCCTCATAAAATTATCTATGAGCTCCTTCATGGTATTTATCACAAATATTAGGTCCTCTAAAATATTTTATTCTCATGTAGTAGTCCTCTTCTTTGTGAGAGAGAAGAGGTCTTGCTCTCTCCTCGATATTGAGAGGGTCCTATCCAGTGTGAAGGTATGTGTGAGCACCATCTTAATTATACCTAAGTCCATATAAAATTATAGCTATATTTCTATCTCCTCATGATAAACCATTTTTGGTCTCTGTAAACTTGAAGCCTCAATAAGACCCATCCATCTTGGCCTGACCATGGACCCCAAGGTAGTAGAATATGAGGTGGTACAGGTGGTGATAACTAAAGTAGATGGTGGAGGCAAGGGTGGAGAGGAAAATATGAAGGTGAAGGTAAAAAGGGAATGAAGGTTATGGGAGGTGGCATGGGATCAAATAGAGGAGATACCATATGGGGAGCCCAGGGGAACATATGAGACCTCAAATAGTTTGAGGTCATGAAGACTTAGGGACCAATTATGCCTATGAGCTATGTGTTCATTAAGAAGAAGGATATTTTATAGTTAAATACAAATACTTGTGATCCTAATGTGTTTGATAGGGGTCCCAAGGAGTTATAAATGTTACTAGAGGCTATAGGGGTGGTTGGGGTGTGATCATCCTTGAGCCTTTTTCTTATATCTCACTTATGGTGCTACCAAAATCTAAGGGAGAGTATTGACTAGAACATATGGAGGCATTATAGTCATTATTGGAATAATTGAAGAATTAGAATTTGTATGAGTAGAGGAGATAATAGTCATAAGAATCACTAATTTTACTTGGGAAATTAGAATTGTAGGTACCATCAAGAACATAGGAACAATTAGGATTTGGATTTACTAAGAGATAAGATAACCAAAAAAAATGGGTTAAGAGTTACTGATGGCATAAACCATTCCAATGGGGTTAAATAAGGCCAAAATTAGGTTGTGGGATGCATAGGAAGATCTAGGGCACTAGTGAAACCAAACACAGTTGAAGCCACTAGAAAGGAAGACAAATGGGCACTTGTCACCATTAGAACAAAAGGAAACATGACATGAGTGGGTCATGTTGGAATGGGAAAACCTAGGGAAGCTAAAAAGGGTATTTGGGAAACATCAAAAATTGGGGAAGGGGCATTAGGGTAATCCATAGGCTCATCTCTAATGGGACTAGAGTTTGGACTATTTTCAAAATAAAGGGGTCAGGTAACTTAAGGCTAACTTAGTTAAGAAACTGATGCATGTGTAACTAATGTTGATGCTAGTGGAGTGGCAAGGTAGTTAGGATTCATTATAATATTTGATCAGAGCCTCTTTATAATCATTCAACACTCAACAACTAGCCTTTGTGGAGATTTTTATATATGGGTTAGTTGTATTAGAGTTGGCTATAGAGGAATTAACATTTCTTTAAGTGTGGGTTGAGCTTGAGCTTGTCCCTTCCAGTGGGTGGTAGTCTCTAAATTTTCTATCACCTTAGAATTTATCAATGAGTTGAGGTGAGTTACATCCTCTAGGTGGCCCTCATGGTAATATGTTGTGTTGAGGCATGCATAGTACCTCTCCATGTGATCGTGCATCAAACCCTAAGGATTTCACTGTCTATCTTCAAACTTGTCTGGGTTATAGAAGTATTCATGTTAGTCCATTACCTATAGCACTTTCACACTCTTATATTCATGGTGAGCAATGACCATAGGGAACACAAGGTAAGAATTTTGCCTTCTATCAAAGTAGAATCCCAATATTTCATTGGCCAGTTTCCAAGCTATTTCTTGCTCTATAAGATAGTCTAGGACTATGAATGACAAAAAGAGAGGAGTCCCCAAAAAACCATCTACCCTAATTATGGTATTTTCCATGTAGTACCAGTAAACACCAATGGTTTGGAGTAAATCCCTTATTTATTTTAAGATCCTTATCATTGGCATCTCATTATTTGCATAATACAAAATGGGGTATAAATGGGTATAAGATGTGATTTGGGAAGTGGTGAATGTAGAGTTTGTAAAACACTACATGCACCACAAACATTGTTGGTACCTACATAGGGAACTTTGTGTGCTTGAAGTCTAGGGTGATTCAGATAACATCCATGATGTAAGACATCATGTAGAAGTTATATTTAGCACAAGATCCATTCACCAAGTAAGTGAGGTTGAATGTGATAATGATCCCCAAATCTGGAACTTCCTCTCCCTTCATGATGATGTTGAGAACCTAAAGCTTATTATCATGTACTACATCACTTGTAGTAAACAATCAATTAAATATCAATATACTATTATTCACTCAATATCAAAACTTGATTGTGTATGCATCAATGTCCTCATTAACCCACTTATCTATATCCTCAGCCTAGTCATTTAGGACCTCATGGATGTTATGGGTCTTTACCCAGGCATCTATGAACTACTTGTCGTAAGATAATGTACATTATAGGAGGTTTTAATATTGCATAAATACAATCACAAATATATTTTTTAGATTATTGTTCATCTAGTTGTAATATTGGATCATCTCTTAGGGTTTTTTTTTAGGTAGCTAAGCTTGCTTCAGATCAAATTCAACAAATGGGTGTGGTTCGATAAAGGAACCCATATGCTTTGGAATAGTTGGTGATAGCCATGGTGTAGCATGGATCCTTGGATTTATTATTAAAGTTTTTTGTGGGCTTCCTTATTGTTATATTTTTTTTTGTACCCATAAAAACCCTATTCTTAGTGTTCCCTAAAAAATTATGGCCATTTTATGTGTGTGTTCTTACTTTTCTTCCATTATATCGATAATTATCGATGCAGGAAGTGTGGTAATGTCTATAAGAAGGATATTTGAAAAATTGCTTCACACTTGACAAGTGTACACTACTTTCCAAAATAAAAAATATTTTTATTCTTCTTCATAGACCTTAGTATCTATGTCTTTAATCATTGATTGTACACATCCTCTTCTACAACACCCAACTACGTAAGATTGTACTCTACAATGATTTATTAGGCATTCTTATTGGAAGTCCAATATTTAGTACTGTGTGTCTTATTATTTAGTGAAGGTGGTAATTATAATGATTCTAGTTCCTTCCTCTTCCCTAAAATAGTCTATGATGATGTTACTTCTATTCATGGTGGTGGTTGTACCTCTGCCTAAAGTTGTGTTGCTGATTATTATTGTAATGGTTCTTACACCCCTAGATTTATGGTTTGTAGTGGTGAAATGAAATGAGAATCCATAGTTTTTTGTCATATAACTTCAAATTATGCATCAAAAATATTATGATAAATGGAAAATAAGTTATTGGTGCCTTTGGAATCTCATGAACTATGATTTAGATCCCTTCATAGAGATTAGTGACTATAGCATGTTTCACCAAATATTTCATGATGTCTATGGGTATATGAGAGTATGAAAGGATGAGATGATAAACTTACACCCACCATGGATTTAATCTAATAATATTCTCATATTATTGGCCTATTTTGGTTTAGGAAATGTTGGCAAATGTAGTCACATGCCAGAAATCCACATCTAGGTTGGCTGGGCCATCTGGAGACTTTTACTACATAAATCAGAGTAGTACCAAAAACTAGTATTATAACACCTAAAACATTCCAATGATGACCTTATTAATATTTATGATGAACTTAGAGACCATTTATGGCCAACTAAAATCCTCATGGATTCAGATTGTTTGATATGATTTATCAATGATCCCTTTTGTATTTTAACTTGCACTTTTAATGGTCTACCAAAAGCACTTTATTATGCATTCATAAAGAATACATAATGAAATATCCTCTAAATATTTAATAAGTATCCATTTGTATTACCTAATATATTTTTCCTTAGTGTTTGAGTAAATGGAAGGGGCATTAGATTTATATTATAGAAGAGACTTACCATGAGCTGGAAGTCATGTTGCTTACAACATGGTCATTAGATTGATGAATATTTTGACCTATTGAGAGATATGTATCACAAATTAATTATATCAGCTGATGAGTTTCATCATCATTTCATCCAATTTAACAAATTTATGGAGCTTGATGAGTCTCTCCAAGTCCTCGCATGGAGTGTTGGAGAGATAAGCTCCTATTTATGTTTCTTGTTGATCTAGGATAAACAAATTGGATTCTATTGTTTTGATGAAGTAAAATAGGTATTGAACATGGTATCTAATTTTTTAGAGTGCAAGACCAATATCCATTTCTTTTTCTACACATATTTTAGGGGAATAAATAGTTTTGAGTGATCCAAGCTTACTATTGTAGTAATGTTTGAGTAATGGGCATCAACTGAACAAGTGATGGAAAATAATGAGTATAATTAAATGAATTAGACAAAATCATAGAGGTATCTTGTTTAAAAATGTGTGTATTATAAGTATGTTATTCATTCCCTAGTTTATATGTATTTTCCTTCTTGAATTTGTTTGACACATTGCTATGAATGTGCTAAACTAGTTACATGTCATTTTGCTTGCTAAATTAA
Organism: Torreya grandis; assembly: GCA_037957365.1. Classification (NCBI taxonomy): domain Eukaryota; kingdom Viridiplantae; phylum Streptophyta; class Pinopsida; order Cupressales; family Taxaceae; genus Torreya; species Torreya grandis. The sequence continues at coordinate 11,758,885 of JARHVA010000002.1, forward strand.
TTGTAATCAATTTTTGATGATTTGACATTAATAATTCAATGAATCAAAGTATTGGTTTAACTAATAGAGGTTTTTTATGTTATGATTCATCTTTTCCCTAATATAATTTATTTTATTTAACCTCCACTGAATGTGACACTTGATAAGTTTTTGGTAAAGATGTAATATTTCAAGTGTGTCATTATTAATAGCATTTTGAATGACTATTGATTGTCATTAATTTGTAATTTTTTTTAATGCCTCATTCATATACTTAATTTTTTATCCCTATTTTTACTTTACATTATAATTTTCCTTTCATTTTGGGTTGCTTCATATATCAAAATCTATGAATTTGACTTTTCCAACTTAGTTATGATGTTTTTCAATATAGAGATCACATTGAATAACCACTCTAAAAACATGAAAGAAAAAAAATAAAATAACACATTAAAAAAAATCTTAAATTACATGGTGCTTCTCAGCACGCTTTCTAATTTTGTTGAAGGTCTGATAGAGATTATTGATGTAAGGGTTAAGCCTATAGCTATTTACACATCTTGGTATGATGGTCCCCTGAAGATATTTTAACACAATTGTTCCTTGTTGTGAGATGTCATGAATGACATAATTTACCTTCCGTTGAATGCACATTTTTCTTAAAAATGCTTAAAATATGATATCATATAATAATACTACTTATTCTAGAAAAAATCCTTTGGATCATAGATTGCAATCATGCCATGATTTTTGACTTATCTGGATGACTTATTGTCACTATTGTGCTATTTTCCTATTTTATTCCATTTTATTTAAATCCATCAGTCACGCCTAAAAATAATTCTAATCTCTTAGTCACATAATAATTGCAATTCATAGGCTAGGGACTATGTACTCCATTGGCATGATTACTTCTAGTCTGTAAACCATCTAAAATGGAGTGAAAATTATTTCATGCTTATAATTTATGCTATATGCACATAATATTACATGAATTTTACCCTCCCAATCATCCCTTTGTATATTATATACTTTTCTCTCATCTTGTCAATGAATTTGTTTGATGCCTTTGCATGCCTATTAGCTTACAAATGGTATGTTTTGATTTTTTCTTATGATATCATAAACTCTTCAATTAGAGTCTTGATGGTGATATTTAGGAAATATGTTCCTCTATCACCAACCAATTTCAAAGGACATCTAAATATGGTTATAATATTATCATACATAAATTTGATTGCACCCTTAGTGCTACAACTTTGTGTTGCAAAAAATTTCACCCATTTAATGAAGTAGTCCATCATAATAATTATGTACTTTACATGATTGAATTTACTATGTAGATTGATTTATCTTACAAAATCAATTCCCAAATATTAAAATGGATGTTCAACTAACATAGGATTCATTAGAATTTCATCTCTAATTAAGCCTTCCCATCTTTTGATAAATGTTGTAGTGTTTTCTACTCGATGTGTATCTTGAAATAAAATATGCCACCATGAGCCACTTTGAAATAAATTGTAATGGATTCTCATGAGAAATATCCACATTTGATTCCTTGATGTGTCTCTTAAAGAAGTTATGGTTGATCATGCTCCAAATCCATTGTGTACAAAACACCATTAATATGTTGAATGGAATGGCTCTTGTGATCGATTAATTTTTGTCCCTTTCCAAATAGTGTGAAGGAAAAATTACTTGTTCTAGGAAATTAACTATGTATTCTATGTTTTCTAGAACTGTAAGAGGTAAAAAAAAATGGGAATCTAGTGATTCATCTTGGATTTCTTCAAGATCCTCTCTATTGCGTACTCAGCTCAAATGGTCTAGTCCCACATTTTTTTCCAGGATTAATATCAATCCTAAATTAAAATTCTTAAAATAACATCAATAAAAAATATATCCTTCTTCTAAACATAAGAGTATTTACAGTGTATCATAGAGCCCAATGATTCACGAAAATTTAAACAATGTTACTATAAGGTAGTGTGTAAAGTTTTGGAGTGTGAACACCATTACCAAAGCTTCATACTCTATAGTTGTATAATTTTTCTATGTAGCTAAAAGTTTTTTGACTTGAAAAATGAACTGGATAGTTGAATATTCTATCTCTTGGTTGTAATATAAAATTTCCTACCATAGTATCTTAAGCATATACATGAGCATGAAATAGTTTGATCTAGTCAGGAGAAAGTAAATTTGGAATTATTACTAGCCTCTACTTTAGATCAAAAAATATTGTCTGGCACTCATTAGTTTATTCAAACCTATTATATTTAAGAATTAGATATTCCATGAGGGTAGATATAGATACATAGCCTTTTATGAATTTCCTATATGCCCCAAGAATGATCATACTTTAGTATAGATTATATTAGGTGGAATGCCTACAATAAATATGATTTTGGCTTGGTCAACCAAAATCTCAATGTTGCATACTATATTCCCCAACAAGACAAAAAAATATTTGAAGAATAGTCACTTCTTCATATTTATCATAGTACATAGATCTTGATAACATTCAAAATTTATCCATAAATTGGAAATATGATCCTTAAATAAAGAAAAAAACAACCCAATCATCTAAATATACTTTTAGGAAATCATGGATGAAGTCTTTAAATGTAATGCCCACATCACTTATAATATATCAGGAGAATTAGTCAAATTAAAAGGCATCACCTTGTATGCAAAATATCCCCATTCTGTGGTAGATGTGGTTTCAACTTTATCTTCTACTAAGATTGGTATCTAATGGGAGTGATTGAACCCATCTATAATATAATACACTTCATCTGTTACGACTGAATCTAGGATTTTACTTTTTCATAACCCCCAAAAGTCAACCCACTATAATTTTTTTGACTTACATGGTTATGAAAACTAATTATAATAATTTGTTCACTAACTATAAAGGTTATAAGAATATTCTTGATAAAACATATCATTAAAAGAAACAATATTACTAATATGAGTGGATTTTCACACATTCCAAAAAGAGTTTTCATAACATGCACCATACTTCATGACCTTTCATTTAATGACATGACATAAATTATATATATATTTTATAAACAATTCACTATAAGATCTTAAATTTAAATCACTACCCAAATCATGCATATAAACAATAACCTTAATGAAATATAATGTAATAAAACTATGAAGTGACTCATAACTACTACATCTAGGAACATGTGTTGTACTCAAATTCAGACTTAGATCTCATAACATTTCAGATAGGAAAGAACCAACAATGTTTATAACAATTAGTTTTATTCATGTTTAAACAAGACACACATAAACATAATTATTTTTAACTCCATGTTATTTTCGTTCCATAAATAATACAATTAAATTCATATAGAGATCACTTTACATGATTACTCCCTAGGTTTGTTCTTGTGTTGAAGAAAATTAAGTAGGTTAATACTCATAATTCAGTTCCATGTGCTTTCTTCTTTAAGTTTCAACATAACAAAATAAAATTAACAACTTTATTCATTTTGACATATAATGTAAAATTATAAAAACTACAAAACATACAAAGATGTAGTCCCAGTTATTACATTTAAAATGATGTAATAAATATTTAATTGGTTTACACATGGATACCATGATATTTGAAATAGGTTTGCACTACCTAACTTATAGGCCACTATTTTTTCAAATGGATTTACCATAATATGCATGCAAATGATCATATTAACCATACATCCTTTCATACTACCGATGCTTGCTATGCTTTAATTAGAAATGGGCATCTATTTATAATTTAATTAATTAAAAATGTCTAACAATGGATAAGATATAATAAGAATAACTTTTTATAACATCTCAAGATCACATAAATAAAATCCACTTATTTCCATCTTTCCAAATTTACAAAAACCTTTGGCTTTATATTTAAACATTTATTTAATTTGTAAATAACTGTCTTAGTTTCATATTGAAACAAGAAACTAATTAAATCATTTTCACCTACAAAAATATCCAAGGTAAATATCAACAACCTTATATTTCCCAAGTGTAAATAGTATTGAATAATAGTTAAGAAAAGAGTTGTTTTTTAACTATTATTCACTTTAACCATCTTGTAAATTTAGGTAATTCTGAAATAGGAAATGATAACTCATAATTAATATTTGTCCCTAAAGCATAAACTATTAATGTTCAACCTCGAATTTAGAATCAACATTATATCTAGTTAAATTAGTAAGAGCGAATTAAATCTCCTCAAGTTAACATCGAAGGAAGTTGAACTATGCAGTGATAAACAATCCAAAGTCATTCAAGTAAGATACAACTATAATATTTAATTCCAAATGAATCACTATTTTTTTTTGTCAATCTAATAGACCTAAGTACTTATTTTGTATCAAGGAATAAATCCCAATGTAATATATGTAATAAATATTTTAAGAACATAATGCTCGTATTTCAATAAAAATGAAAATCAAGTAGGCTAATTAATTAAATAAAATGAAAGCTATAGTTAAGTAAATTGTATCTAAAGACAATCCATAATTGTAAGCCTTAACTTGCTATGAGTGTATATTTATTTTCCATTTTCAAATAAAAAGCTATAGTATTCAAATTATAATCTTTACATTACCAAACAAAAAAAAAACTGTAAGCAATAATCTAGATAGTATAAGGCATTCACCATCAAAATGAATATGACAACCCAATTGAAACTACAATCACTCAAAATATGAAAACTACTTCCTAGAAAAGGAAATTTCAATCATATTGGTACATAATTTACATTTAAATATTACATATTATTACTAATTCAATCATGTTATAATGGAAACATTATTCCAAAGGAAGTAAAGCTACAACCGTTTAATCTTAGTTATAATGATCAAATAAGCTATAACCATACTAGTGTATGTGAAAAATAAACCTTAACAAGTTACAAATCATATTCTAAAATTGAAGTATAGAAAGATCCATTACATATATTTGATGAGGTAAACACTTTTGAAGCTGAAGCTATGAAAGACCCATTACATCTAAAAATGTTCAATATGATATATTTGCTATAAAGGATTAACACTTTTACATTTTCATTACCGAACATAATTCAAATGATTGTATTGATAATTTCCTCATAGATTGACATGAATGCACACATCCAAATAAGTTGTGTTACAAAGTTGTAAACAATGATTCATAGTAACCAATTAATAATCCTACCACATAGTAGTAGAATAAACTATCAAATTCATACCTAATTTTATATAAATCAAAATCTTATTCATGATTAAATTCAAACATAATGATATTAGTAAATTGAAACTTGTGTGTGTGTGTGTTAACACATACACACACACACACACACACATGCATATGTTGTGTGTGTGTGTGTGTGTGTGTGTGTGTAAAAGTTACAATCACTTAACATTCATATGAAATTACTAGATTAAAACCAATATTGTATGCACAAATATTCACAAATGTCACAAAGACTTTTACATGGCCAAAAAAAATCCATTTCAAAATCTATCACAATATATTTAAAAATCCATTTAAATATATTCAAAACATAGTATAAAACTTGAATTAGTTCCCAAAAGGGTCAAATGCAAACACATGTTCACCAACCATCCAATAAAACTTATTTCAACATTTAAATGAGCCCAATCATATAATGGATCCCTATCCACCCCATACATCAATTGGAAAGGGAAATAGTTAAACCCATAATGAGCCCAACACATAAAGATAGGTTATAATAATAACACTTATAAATTATATTTGAGAGTTAGGCTACGGTTTACTCAACAAGTACATTACACTAACTCACAAACATACCAACACACAATTGTGTTCATGAATCAGGTTTCACAATAAATTCAAGCAACAACTTGAAAAAGCAATAAACATTTAATAAAACTCATGTAAATGCATAACCTAAATAAAAAAACTCACATACAACTTAAGAATGGCATGGTGATTCACCCTTACATAGTCTAAAGTGACAATGAGTAAAAATCCACTTCATTTAGGCTATCTATATACCATCTAAGGGTGAGATAGGACTCAGACAACCTCACCCAAGAAAGGGTTTTCATTGGTCATAGTTTCTATTTAAAATAAATACCATATTATAATGAATGCCTAATTTTAGAAAGAAACCACATTATTCCATGAAATTATTCTTAGTTTTCCATTCAAAATAAAATGACATTACATAATTTGTATAAAAATGCTCTCCCCCCCAAAAAAAATTGAACTTACTTGTTCAAGGAAGTACTCATTAATTAATTCATCAATTGTTTTGCCTTATCTTCTCCACATTCCTTATGTTATTTATTTTATTTTTTCTTATCACTTCTATTTTATCTTAATATTCCTTCCCATCCACTAGTAGTTCCATTTTAAATAAATTATGCATCTTTGAGCTATAGTTTCAACTTGAAGAATTGTCTAATTATTCATAATTGAAACTACCAATTCTAAATCACAAAATGAATTTCATCCATGGAGGGTTCAAATTCATGGAAAAAACACAGAGCTCAAACCTTTTTAGCTGTAAAAAACCATGTTATTGAGTGACCATACAACAAAAAATGCCTTAGAAAAATACTAACAATTGATTAGGGTTAATTCTAAGTCAACTATGCATGTTTTGAAGATCAAATAATAACTTCATTATTTCCAATACCAAAGTCCAAATGACCCTTGGTAATTATTACCAAGGCCTAAGTCTAACAAACTTGTTATTACCATGGCAAGGCAAAAGTCCTATGTGAATTTCAAATGTTTATTTTCATGGTCCAAGTGTTTTGACTTCAAATAATGCATAAACAACCTTGGTGCTAAATAAAAATATACATGTCTATGCAACCTTCAAAATATGTTTTTTTTAATAGAATACTCATGCATTATAGGCTTAGTCCAATTTATAACATTTATTGTTCTTATCATCAAATATCACATATTGCTTTAGAAATCAAACACAAGACAACATAGAAACACATGAAGGATCACATAAAATAAAACTCACCATCATTCAATTGTATAATTAAAAAAGAGTCCATAATACAAGATGGGTTGAGGCATAAAACACAAAAAATGGAAAATAAGGTACAAGACCTAGGATATAATTTGTAAACTTATTATACTCATATTCCTGTATATGATGAGCATAGTGTCAAATGGAATATTCCTCTTTTAAACTTATATCATATCAATGGAAAAATGTAAAACCATGTAAAATGACATCAATAGTACTAGTACCATATATCTCAAATAAAATAAAATGTCTAAAACAATATAATATAAACATGAAATTGATAAAAATGTCCCATACTCTAATAATAAATTAAAATAATGATGAAATAATAATTACAAGTTTGGGTGGAGATGATATGATGAATTAAAATTTAGTTTGGTGCCAAACACAACCATAAAAGTTTTCCAAAATTAGGAAGTGAGTAGCTTATATCTATCAAATATAATCACTTATGGTACACCATGATGATAAAAAATCTCCTCCATAAATTATTTTTTAATGATGGAAACATCATCCATCACATTACCTATTTTAAAATGAGCATATTTTATTAATTTGTCAATTACAACTAGAATTTTATCACGTCTACCTCAATATTTTGGTAGTCCTGAGATAAAATCCTTTGAAATTATAGCCCATTTCCTTTTAGGAATGTCATGAGGGCACAACAGTCTTCCTAGATGATAATGTTCATCTTTAACATGCTGACATTATGAACACTTTGCCACAAAGATGACCACATATTTATTTAGGCCATGCCAAAATTAAAAATTTATTAGCTCACGTGTCATTTTCGTGACACCTAGGTGAGAAAAATGGGGTGTAACATGCACTTCACTTAGAATTTATTCCCTAAGTTTTCCTAAATCAAGAATGTAAATCATGCCTTTATGTTTCAAAATACCATCTTCATATATTTAAAAATCAAAAATATAATTTTATGATTTTGATTTTGATAAATTAGAGTATATTTTCAAACAATCAAGATCTAATTTTTACTATAACAACACAAAATTTCAGAAATTATACTTCAAAATAAAGATAGCAACAATGTAGGTCCTCTTACTTAGAGCATCAACTACTTTTTTTCTTTTCCTTTCACATAATCAATATGAGTATCAAAATTACTGATAAATTCCAACCACCTTATTTATCTTGCACTCATCTCATCCTAAGCAAATAAGTACACAAGAATTCTATGGTTGAAATTTATTTTGAAATGTTTTCCAAGTAGAAAGTAATTCCATTATTTGAGTGCATGGATCAAAAAAACTAGCTCCAGATCATGAGTTGGATAGTTATACTCATTAATTTTCAACTTTCAAGACTCATAAGTAACCACCTTGCCATCTTTAGTAAAAAAATCTTTGATGCCTAATTTACAAGCATCAACCCATATTTCAGAATTTCCATTTGGGTTAGGAATGAACAAAATAGGTGATAATGTTAATAGTTATTTTAGCTTTTGAAAAGTTGATTCACACTTTGGAGTCCACTCAAATTTATTACATTTATTCTATAAGGAAGTAATGGGATTATAAATTCTTGAAAAGTATTCTACTAATTTATGGTAATAATTGGCTAGCCCCATGAAACTACTCACTTCATACACATTTTTGGGAGTTGGCCACTCATGAATGGTTTTAATCTTTGCATGTGCCATTGTAATTCCATTAATATAAATCGCATGTCCTAAATAGTGAAATTCACTTTGGTAAAAAAGATCATTTAGAGAGTTTACCATATATCATATATTGTCTTAGCCTTTGCAAAACCATTCAAAAAATTTGTTCATGTTCCTACTCATTTTTAGAGTAGATTAGAATGTTAACAAGGAAAACCAAAAAAAAAAAATCATAAAAATATCTAAAAATATTATTCATCAGGTTCATGAATGTATCAAGTGTATTTATTAATCCAAAAGGCATAACTATAAATTCATAATGCATGTATCTTATTTTAAAACTATTTTTATGAACATTTTATTCTTTGATTTGGAGTTGGTGATACCTCAAATGAAGGTATATTTTAGAAAATATAGTTTCTCGTCTCATTTTATCAAAAATATAATCAATCCTTGGGATATGTTATTTATTTTTAATTGTGACCTTATTCAACATATAATATTCAATGCAAAGCCTAAGAGTACCATCCTTATTATTAATAAATATAACTGGGGCTCCCCAAGGTGACACACTTTGCTAAATCAACCCTTTATCCATAAGAAATTACATATAAACCTTAAGCTCTATTATGTCTACTACATTGATTCAGTATGGGGATTTAGATGTAGGTGAAAATCTATGTATAATGTCAATTTAAAAGTCAAATTCTCTTTTGAGAGGTAATCTTGGTAATTCTTGAGGAAAAACATCCATAAAATATTCTAAGACATGATAGTCTTGTAAGATAGATCCCTTTTATTCAAAAATCTCATTAATTTTAATATATTAGAGTTTTCACTCTTTTCTAGCCACTCTTTTAGCTGTAAGGCTAAAAGAATGTTTTTGGCTGAATGGTTGATGATACCTTGGATTTTCATGGGTTGACTTCCTTCATGAAGACATTGAATTATTTTATTGAATCAATCAAGATTTTCTTGATGTTTCTATATAAAATTCATGCCTATAATTAGGACATAATATCCCAATGGTTTAATAAATAGGTTTACATGAGTCTTAAAAAATCCTAAATCAAGTTCAACATGCTTTAGACATTAAAAAATAACCCTTTTCCCAATGTTGAATAATATCTCCCATCCTTCTCTTAGTATAGAGGGTTTATTTTTACATTTAAAATCACTTACAGGATAAATAAAACTATCAATGGCTCTTGAATCAATTAAAATTGTGAAACTAAAACTAGAGATTATACCCTAGTTTCAATTGGATTGGATTGAGAATCCACATTTATATTATCTACAAAAGAGTAAAATCTATGATTTGAGGCTTGATTACCTTTAAGAGATGGAAGTATTTGTGGTAATTATTTTCACCATATTCATATCATGTCACAAAAAATTTATAAGGCAAGGGAATGGTATTAGTCCTGATGGTAGGGCTACAAAAGCTATATTACTACTGGGTGTTATTTACCCTTTTTCACAAAGGGATGATATTTAGAAATTATATTATTATTTTAAAATTTTCATGCAGAGCTATTTATTTCAACAAAAGTCTTTTTATGATCATTTTTCTTGAAATTTTTTCTTACAAGAGGAATCACTGACTTGGTTTATGTCTATAGCCTATTTTTTTGATAATCTTGTCTTGCCTTCTAAAGAGACTTATCTTTTTCTTCAGCATGATGTGTTAATTCAAGGGTAGAAACTAAATTATGAGGGTTAGGAATGTTCACATCATGAAAAAACACTTTTTTCATGCCTAAATTTAACTTCATAACTTTAGTTTCCTCATCCTGCATGTAATTTAAATGATGCAAAATATTAATAAACTTGTTTTCATACTCTAAAACTGACATATTCCTTGCTTTGGCAGTTGGAATTCTATAATTTTATACTCTTTAAAGATAATATTTAAGTATATTTTCCTAAATTATTTATCAAAGGTTTCACATGAGAAAGTTATGGAATCATAACCCTATTGGAGGTTTGTCAGTAATGTATCCAAGGTGACTAAGAATATTGATGAGGTGTCATATGTGTTAGAATGATAATGACAAAGTGTGCTTCAATGTGATTTATTATTTGACTTGGAAAGGTAAATATTGGATGTTATTTATGGTATGGTCAATTTTAATAGAACATATGGGGTGTTATGAGTGCTTAGAGTGATTATATAAGTGAAAGGAATTCATCAGAGTAGTCATATGAGTGTCTAGGTTCAAATAGTCATCTTGGTAAACAAGACTGAGTAAGCAGTTTGATGAGCTAATATTTCACATGTGTGAAGGTTTAAATATTAGTTTGATACATAGATGGATTCTAATATGATATTTGGTCATGTGGTTCAAATTTTAGGTTTGTTAATTGAGAGTAGCAAAAGTTATAATAGCGCAAATTTGGCCTCTCAAACAAAATTCACTAAGTTTCTATACTTAGCCAACTTTGAAAGAGGAGATATAATGGTGAGCATTAAAAATATTTATTGACATGTGTGAATTAAATTTATATAATTATACATATATTACATGTGAAATTTCAAATTGGTATAATTTTATTAGAGATTAACTATAGGGTACACAGAGGGCACACATGGCTACTAAGGGGCTTGATCTCAAAAGTGAGGATCTAAGATCAACGATGCACATTAGTTAATAAGTTAATAGAATTAAAAGTGGTGAAATATCAGGGTTTGATATTAATGTGCTCAAAATTCACATGGGACTGCTAAGTGGTGCAAGAGTGGGGATTGACAACAATGTGCTCAGAAGGCACACAAGAGTGCCAAGTGTCTTAATTATAGAAGCGTAGATCAAGATCAACGATGAGTGTTGAGATTTAAATATATATAACATGTAAAGAGATTTATGAATCATGTTTGATAAATATTCATGAGGACACAAGATGAAGACACGTGTTTACAGATGATTTTGCTTTAACCAATGACCGTTGGCATTTGAATTAGCAAAGGGAAAAACCTGTTTGTAGTATTTTGCTAATATCTTTTGATATAAGATGAATTTGAAGATGATGTAAAAATTAAATTTAAAGAGTAATTCTAGGATCATCCATAAAAGTGAGTTATAAGGTTTGAATATTTACAATCAAAGATATTAATCTCCAAAGTTGATTATGTATTTAACCATGTTCTACAAGTAACCTGAGAAGGGTAATTAAATATTTATTGATGGTATTTTGATGTTTAAAGGTGATATAAATATTGAAGAGTGTTATATACTCCAATGTGTGGATTTTTTAGGTTTGAATAATCCATCTTTAGTGTGAACAATTGCTTATAATTTGACTATGTTTTTTGAATGTACTAGCAGATTGAGTGACCATGTTATAGGAGTGAGTTGAAGGTGTTGAGTAGAATTGAAGAAGAAAATAAGTATGGATATGTTATATAAGTATATAATTCTTATGATAAATTATTTTATTTCATGATATGCCCCTGATCAGATATGGAGAGTCAAAATAGATTGACTGTATTTTGATTATATATGACCAGTCTAAGTGGTCATTTTGAGAGAGTTGTTTTGGGTGCTTTGAGCCTGTGTTGAAGTATCTAAAGAAATTTAAGGATTTTAAAAGTTATTTAAGGTTTAAAAAATGTGATATAATCATATGGATATGTGAAATATTTGAGTATTTTCTTCAGAAGTTTGAGACTATGTTTTCTATGTATGAAGGCCTAAAGAGCAAGGAGACCTAATTGGTAGGTTCAAGTGTTGAGTTAGTGTTCCAAGTGGAATGGACCCATATGGTATTGAGAAAGGGGATATTGGATATCATTTTTATGTATTATAATAATTTTTAAAATATTAAATTGTCCAAGCAATCTCACATGTAATGTGTGAGTATGAAGGCCTAATTGTTTTAGGTCTCACCAAGACCTAATGGTGGTTTAGGGCTAATGAGGTAATGACCAAAATATGAAGAGTATGGTTATCATTTTTATCATGTGTGTAGACCTATGTTAATTTTTTTTCAAATATGTAAATAATATTAGCTAACCAAGATGGGTTAAAGGAATAGAGTGGTATAAGTACAAGGTTTGATTGGACTAATTAAGTGAGTTGTAGAAGTGTGGATTCAAGTGAAGGAGAGAACCTTTGAAAGAGAAGGTAAAAGTCATTGAGAAATAATAGAGAGTGAAGAGAATAAATCATGATTTCTTATCAAGTTGATGTAAGAGGACACACACGTCATTGTACCTAATGAGCCTAGAAGAAGCAGCTTAAGCGTGTTAGTCCTAGAGGCAGCTTGAAAGAGATTAGAGGTGAAGAGTGTAAACAAAGGTGGTAATCATTAGTTAGAGATTGATAGTAGGTGTTTAATATGATTTTTTCAAGGTATTTTAGTGGGTGCTTATTTTCCTATGGGGTTGGTTCCTCCTTGAAAGATAAAGCTTTCTAAAGGTTTAGTTATGGTAGGTGCTCAACTAGACAAGAAAAGTAGCTCCTTATGGGATTGGTGTCTCACTAAACTAAGGGATGAGTGTTACTTGATTAGTTGGTGATGGTCTAAATATTATATCTTATTATTATAGGACTATAGTCCATCTTTTAGGGTTCAGTGGGTTTTATCCCCCAAGAGGGTTTCCCACATATGTATTGTGTTATGTGCTTGATCTTGATATATATTATTTGTTCTTTATAATGGTTAATTTGTATGATTCATGATTATATGTGATAAATTATTAAGAGTTTGGAACTATAATTAGATTATCTAGAATCACTTATTCACCCTGACCTCTTAGGGATTGTACCTCTAACAATTGGTATCAAATTAGGACCTTCTATGCAAGTTTAACCACTTGAAGGTGATCCAAAGTACAATATGGGTAAAAAGGAAAGTTGTTCAAAATAAACTGTCATCATGTTTGATGAATAAGTTTTCCATAATAGTAGAGAATAAGAAGAAGATATCTATGACAGATAGGAAGAAGAAGTTGATTTAGAAGTTGAGCTCATGAGTAAATTTGGTGAATAGAAGGAAAAAATAAGAGGAATCATAAAATGAGGAATATGATCAAAGGTCTTGAAGAACAAGTTAGGTCTCTTGAGGGGATATTTTCAGGTAAGTCCATGAGAGAGGAAAATTGAGAATCAAGAACTGATCAAATCTATGGAAGAGTAAGCTTGTAGATTTAAGGATGACATGACCAAAAAAGCCAAGGAGGATAACAATACCATCAAATATATTAGAGTTCAATTAGAGGTTGAAAGTTCAATCATGAGAGATAAAGAAGATGAATGTGTTCAATTGAAGTATAATCTTATTTCCCTAAAGGATAAGAATGAAAAGGTCATAATTAATATAGGCAAGATTGAAAAAGGACAAAAGAGATCAAAACAAGGCAAAGAGGATGGTAGCATGAAAGACAACAAGTCAAATCAAGTCAAAGAAAAAATGAAGAAGCCAATTAGATAACCAAATGCTTCAAGGTATGCCAAATATTTTATAGGCCATTGTTTTGTTTGTCATCTTGTTGGTCATAGGGCAAAGGACTGTGTAAGAAGAAATAATTAGTCAAAGGGAGATCACTACCTTATTTAAATAAAAGGTATGGAAGACATTATTTTATATATTTTTCAAAGAGTTGGTCACATTGATAGGTTATACAAGCAAAGACCATCAAGTCAAGATAAGTTAAATCAATATTCTAGAGGGAAAGAAAGAAGACAATCTAGATATATCAATGCAATGATATATTCATCCTATAGACATTATTATGCATGCTATTAGTTTTCCCACATTTCTAGATAATGCAAGAGGAGAATAAATTAGTCAAAAAAAGATCACAATCATCATCAAGAAAAAGGTATGAATGATGTTGTTTGTTTTAGATGTCATATAGTTGGTCACATTGCTAGGTATTTCAAGAATAGGTTGAATGAGTTATCAAAGCAAAATATGGTGTATGGAGCTCTTACTTTTCAAGGTGGTTGTGGAAACCTAATCCTATTAGGAAAGATCATACTGAGATCAAATATGGTTTGTTCACCATGATAGACATGAAGGAAAGTCAAGAGTTTCTATTATCTACATTTTTTGATAGGTCTGAAGTAAAGAATGAAATAAAATATCCATTCATCAATTTGGTGATGAGGTAGGAATACAAGTCAAATGAGAGTATGGAGATATGGGAGTCTCCTAATTTTTTGGAATTTTAGTCTCAATATATCAAATATGTGTCTCTATCTAGGCTTTAAGGAGATACTTGTTAGCAAAAATAAGCATAGTGGATGCTAGTTGAGTTTTAGTTGATATTGTAGGACAAGAAAGGTCATGAGAAGATATGATTGGTTAAAAGGGAGAAATGAGTTTTATTTAAATACTCCAAAGTGTTGTGATGGAATGATTTAGAATATATATTCAAGGAAAATGATCCTAAAGTTAAATTTTAGGTCAATCTTTGATAGATGGTCTAGTTGGTTAATATGGTGAAGAATAAAACTGTGCATGTAGGGATTTCAAGTAGGGAATGGAAGTTTCTAGGTGTTTGATCAAGGATGATGAGTTGTCAAGATATTATACTACATAAAAAGGTATATTTATCCTATTCTATTATGTTCAAGGTGTGTTCAAAAAAAATTGGTCTTAAAAATAAGAACTTGTCAATTTCTATTGCTTAAATTGATTGATCAAATGTTGAAAAAATGAAGACAAGGTTGATATGGAGGATGAGGAGAATGTGTTTTCATATGTTTGATATCATGAAGAATGTCTCTGAGTTTTGTAGATGACAACTTGTGTATGCCACAAAGTTAAGGTGAGCTTTGTAAATGGTCAGGTCCTAGGATTGGAGGACTATGTAGTAGAATTTGAGAGAGAAGGTATGGAGGCATTTGTGTTGTTTATTCATGGTTAAATATGGTATAAAGGTGATAAAATTGTGCCTAAGATTAGGTGACTTAGGGGTAATCCTTATTAATGTTTTCAAGGTAAGTTCTTGTAATTTTTGATGTTCATGTATGTTTTATCTTCATAGAAGCTATGTATGATCAAAGAAGAGTGTAGTCATGGAGCATGTTTGAGAAGCTCAAGGTAAAAATAGGTATGAATAATGTTAGGGTGAGTCTATATTATCTATTATAGGTTTTCCTTTCCTATTATTGGTCTTTGAAGTCTTTTCAGGTCCATAAGATCAGGAGTTGAGCCCACTTTGTCATTATGTCAAAGGGGGAAAAAGTACTTGAAGTGAGAGACAAATTGTATTCATAAGCTTTGTATTAGTGTTGACATAAATTATAAATGTGGATATTTTTGGAGGTTTGTCAATAATGTCTTTAAGGTTACCAATGATATTAATGAGGTGTCATATGTACTAGAATGACAATGACAAAGTGTGCTTTAATGTGCTTTAGTGTTCTTCAATGTTTGACTTGGATATGTAGATAGTGGATGTTATTAATGGTATGGTAAATTTTTATATATAATATTGGGTGTTATTAGTTCTTATATTCACTATGGAAGTGAAATTAATTCATCAGAGTAGTCATATGAGTGCCTAGGTTCAAGTAGTCATCTTGGCAGATAACGCTGAGTAAGCAGTTTAATGACATCATATTTCACACATGTGAATGTTTCAAGATAAATTAGATACATGTATGGATTCAATTTTTATATTTTATCATGTGGTTCAAATTTCAGGTTTGGACATTGAGCGTAGCAAAAGTTATAACAATGCAAATTTGGCCTCTCAAACATAGTTCACTAAGTTTCTATACTTAGCCAAACTTTCAAGAGGAGATATAAAGGTGAGAATTAAAAAGATTTAAATAAAAAAAATGAATTAAATTTATAAAAGGATACATATATTTCATGTAAAACTTCCAAGTGATGTAAGTTCATTGGAGAGTGACTGTAGGGTATGTAGAGGGCACGTGGGGTTGCCAAGTGGCTTGATCTTGAAAGTGAGGATCTAAGATCAACAATGTGCATTAGTCAATAAGTAAATATAATTAAAAGTGGTGTGAGAGTGGGATATAATATTAATTTTATTATAAGTCATGTAGGACTACCAAGTAGTACAATATCAGGGAGTGATAGCAATGTGCTCAGAAGGCACATAAGGGTGTCAAGTGTCTTAATTGCAAAAGTGTAGATCAAGATCAATGATGAGATTTAAGAGTTAAATTTAATAAAATCACAAGGAGATAAATGGATCACATATTATTAATATTCATGAGGACACGAGATGATTACATGTGTCTGCAGATGATTTTTATTTAACCAGTGACCATTGACATTTGAATTAGCAAAGGGAAAAACCAATCTATAGTATTTTGCTAATATCTTTTGATCTAGGATGAATTTGAAGATGATGTAAAAATAAAAGTTGAATAGTAATTATAGGTCCATCAATATAAGTGAGCTATAAGGTTTTAATTTCTATATAATCAAATATATTAAGCTCAAATTTTTACTGTGTTTGACCATATTCTGCAAGTAACCCGAGAAGGGTAATTGAATATTTATTGATGGTATTTTGATGTTTCAAGGTGAGATAAATATTTAAGAGTTTTATAAACTCAATAAGGACCATATATTTGGATTTTTTAGGTTTTACTATTTCATATTTAGTGTGAATAATTGCTTAGAAGTTGACTGTGTTTGTTGAATGCACTAACAAATTGAGTGACCATGTTATAGGAGTGAGTTGAAGTTTTTATGAGTAGAATTGAAGAAGAAAATAAGTATGGATATGTTTTATAAGTATCTAATGATTATTATAAAGTATTTTATGTCATTATATGATCCTGGTAAGATATGGAGAGTCAAAATATCTTGATTGCATTTTGACTATATATGAGTAGTTTGAGTGGTTATTTTGAGAGAGTTGTTTTGAGTTATTAGAGCCTATGTTGAAGTATATAAAGATATTTAAGGAATTTAAAATGTATTTAAGGTTTCAACCATGTGATATAATCATATTTATATGTGAAATATTTGAGTAGTTGCTTTAAAATTTTGAGACTATGTTTTCTGTGTATGAAGACCTAAAGAGCAAGGAAACCTAATTGGTAGGTTCAAGTGTTGAATTGGTGTTCCAAGTGGCATGGACACATATGAGAGTGAGAAAGGGGATATTTGAGATATTTTTTATGTTTTATAAGCATTTTTAAAAGATTAATGTGGTCCAATTAGTGTCACATGTAACGTGCAAGTATGAAGGCCTAATTGTTTTAGGTCTCACCAAGACCTAATGGTGGTTTGGGGATAATAAGGTAATGCCTGGCATATGAAGAGTGTGGTTATCAAAAGTAATTTTTTTATGAAAATATGTTAAGTGTTTTTAAATATTTAAATCATATTGGTTGACTAAAATGGGTTAAAGGAAGAGAGTGGTATAAGTACAAGGTCTAACTAGATTAATTATGCGAGTTGTGGAAGTGTGGATTCAAGAAAATGAGAGAAACTTTGAAAGAGAAGATATAGGTCATTGAGGAACAAAATAGAGTGAATAATATTAGTTATGCTTATATAATCAAGTTGATGTAGAAGGACACATAGGTCATTGGACCTAATGAGCCTAGAAGAGGCAATTTAATAGAGTTAGTCCTAGAGGCAACTTGAGAGAGATTGGAGGTGAAGAGTACAGACAAAGGTGGTCATCATTAGTTGAAGATTAAAAAAATATGTTTAATATTTTTTGTTCAAGGTAGATAAGAGGGTGATTATTTTACTAGGGGGTTGGTTCCTCCTTTCGAGATAAAGCTTGCTAAAAGTCTAGTTATTGTGGGTGCTCAACTAGACAGGGGCAGTAGCTCCTTGTGGGATTGGTGTCTCACTAAACTAAGGGATGGTTGTTCCTTGATAAGTTGGTGCTATTATAAATGTTGTATCTTTTTATTATAGGATTATAATCCATCTTGTAGGATTTAGTGGGTTTTATCCCCTAAGAGGGTTTCCCACATATGTATTGTGTTATGTGCTTGATCTTACTATATCTTATTTATTCTTTGCAATGGCTAATTTGTATGCTTAATGATTGTATGTGATGAATTATTAAGAGTTTGGAACTGGAATTATATTATCTAGCATCGTTGATTCACCCCTCCCATTTTTAGTTATTGTACCTCTAACAAACCCTTGAGAGCACACAAGTGGTTCCACTACAAAGTAGTATCACCCACCAATTTTTAGGCTGATATGTTAGCTTTGATATTGGAGCCCATATTATGTAGTGTGAAATATTTTTTTAGGTTAATCAACCATGTCTCAATAGCATCCCTAGTATTTACACTAGTGAATGTGGGAGGAGGAATATTTTTAAGTTACTTGATGATGGGATACAAAACATTATGATTCCTTTAATTCTCACATTAAGGATTTTATTCTTGCTCACCTTCCTACATATTTTATAAATTGGTCAACATTTGATAGTACCCTTCCATCTGCACTTGGATGTTATCTAATGCGCCCAAAATATCATTAAGAAATGTATTATCATCCTCAGGGTTATCATTTCTAGGGATATCATTATCCTCAGTGTTACTATTATTATGATCAACACTAACATAAATATTTACATGCTCATTATAATCATGATTAACAACAAGATAATGTTTAGAATGATTGACATCTTTGTTGGCTCTAGTTCTCACTATCCTGAGAAACATTAAATAAAAATTTAAATATTATTTTTCCAAAAGTTCCCTAGGGTTGAACCATTATTTGATAACATATGTCATAACCTAAAAAATTCAACCCAACAAAAAAGACTTTGACTTATGTGGTTACAAAAACTAATTTCAACAATTTATTCAAAAACTAAGAACATTATGAGAAATATGCCTGATAAAACTCATTAGTAAAGGAAAGAGTATTAAAATTATGAGTGTATTTTCACACCTTCCAATAATATTTCCATAATGGGCATCATACTTCACAACATTTCCTTTAATGATAGGGTATATATTATAGAGAGTGTTTATAAATGATTTACAATAAGATATTCAATTTAAGTCAGGACCCAAATAATGTATATAAACCATAACCCTATGTAAAAACAATGCAATAAAACTATGAAGTGACTCATAAATATTACATCTAGGAACATGTGTTGTATTCCAATGTAGATTTGGCAATCTTGTAACATATGAGCTAGGAGATAAGCGATAATTGATAATGGTGAGATTTAATCATGCTTAAACAAAATAAACACAAATTTAATTATTTTGAACTCCATGTTAGTTTAGCTCCATAAATAAGACATTTAAATTATTAAAGTGATCACTTTACATGATTATTCCCTAGGTTCGTTCTTGTGATGAAGAAACCTAGGTAGGCCTTATACTCATAATTAAATTCCTAACGCTTTCTTATTTAAGTTTCAACTTAACATAATCAACTCAACAAATTTATTCATTTTTACATATATTGTAAATTTATAAAAATTTACAAACATATTAAGATGTAATACCAGTTATTATATTTAAAAGGATGCAATTTAATCAATTTTTGCATGGCTACCATTCCATTCAAAACAAGTTTATACTACCTAGCTGATAGACCACTATTTTGTCAAATGGATTTACTATAGTATGTATGCAAATGATCATATTAATCATACATCCCTTTATGCTACTAATGCTTACTATGGTTTAATTTAGAAATGGTCATATCCTTATGATTTCATTAATGCAAAATGTCCTACAATGGATAAGATAGAATACCTTTTTATAACACCTTAAGATCACAAAAATAAAATCTACTTATTTCCATATTTCTAAATTTATAAAAAAAATTGGCTTTATATTCAAACACTTATTCTTTTTGTAAACAACTTGTTTAGTTTCATATTAAAACAAGGAACTAATGAAATCATTTTTCCCTCCAACAATTGACAAGGTTAATATTAACAATCTTATATTTCCCAAGTGTAAATATTACTGAATAATGGTTAAGAAAAGAGTTATTTTTGAACTATTATTCACTTTAACCATCTTGTAAATTTATGTAATTCTGAAACATGAAATGAAACTAAAAAATTAATCTTCATCCCCACAACACAAACTATTAATTGTTGACCTAAAATTTAGAATCAACATTAAATTTAGTTAAAGGATTAAGAAAAAATTAAATATCCTCAAGTCAAAATTGAAGGAAGTTGAACATATAGTAATAAATAATCCACAGTCATTAAGGAAAGATACATTATTATATTTAATTCCAAATTAATTACTATAACTTTTCATCAATTTGTTATAACTAAACACTTTTTTAGTAGCAAGGAGTAAACCCCTATGTAATCTATGAAATAAAATTTTTAGAACATATTATTATTATTATTTCAATAGTAATGAAAATCAAGTAGGCTAATTCATTAGAAGATAAAAGTTAAAGTCAAGTAGATTATATCTAAAGACAATCCATAATTGTAAGCCTTTGTTTGCTATGATTGTATATTAATTTTCCAATTTCAAATGAAAATCTATAGTATTCAATTTATAATGTTTCCATTATCAAGTTAAAAAAAATGCAAGCAATACTATAGATAGGACAAGATATTCACCATCAAAATGAATATGAAAACCCAAATGAAACTATAGTTACTCAAAATACTATAGCCACTTCCTATAAAAGGAAACTACGATCATTTTGGTATAAAAGGTACATTTACAGATTCCATATTATTATTAATTCAATCTTATTATAATGAAAACATTATTCCAAATAAATTGAAGCTAAAACCGTTTAATATCAGTTTCAATGATCAAATAAGCTACAACCATACTAATGTATGTGCAAAATAAATCTTAACAATCTACAAATCATATTAATGAATTAAAGCATAGAAAGACCCCTTGCATATAAAAATGCTCAATATGCTATATTTTTTATAAAGGATTAACACTTT
The DNA here is from genome assembly GCA_037957365.1 of Torreya grandis. Classification (NCBI taxonomy): domain Eukaryota; kingdom Viridiplantae; phylum Streptophyta; class Pinopsida; order Cupressales; family Taxaceae; genus Torreya; species Torreya grandis. Next base: position 11,780,383 of record JARHVA010000002.1, read on the forward strand.
CACATTTTCATGACTGAAAAAACTTCAAATGATTGTATTCATAATTTTCTCACATATTGACATGAATGCACATAGCCAAATAAGTTGTATTATGAATTTGTAAATAAGGATTCATAGTAACCAGTTAATAACCTTACCATACATTAGTGGAATGATCTATCAAATTAATAATTAATTTGTAATAATTCAAAATCCCATTCATGATTAAAATAAAAAATAATGATAAAAGTAAATGACAACTTAGATATACATACCATTTCTAATCACTTAACATTCATATGAAATTCCAAACTTAAAACTAGTCTCATATGCATAGATATTCACAAATTTCAAAAGGAATTTTACATAACCACACCAAAATACATTTCAAAATCTATGATAATATATTTAAAAATCCATTTTAATATATTTAAGACACAATCTAAAACTTGAAGTAGTCCTCAAAAAATTGAAATGCAAAAACATGTTTAAAAACCATTCAATAAAAGTCCTTTCAACATCCAAATGAGCCCAACCATATAGTGGATCCCTATCCACCCTATCCATTAGATGTAAAGGGTAATAGGTCATCTTATAAATATCTCAAAAAATAAAATTATATGATGATAATAACATTTATGAATGAGATTTGAGACTTAGGTTAGGGTTTAATCAACAAGTACATTACAATTACTCACAAACATACCAACACATAATTGTGTTCATGAATTAGGTTTCATAATCAATACAATCAATAAATTGAAAAATAAATAACCTTTATAATCAAACTCATGTAAAGGCATAACCCAAATAAGTAAAACACACATACAACTAAAAATCACATGGTGATTCAGCCATACATAGTCCAAAGTGGATATGAGTACAAATCCACTTCACTCAGTTGATCTATACAACATCCAAGGGTGAGATAAATCTCAAAGGACCTCACCTAATAATGGGTATTCATTCATCAAAGTTTGCATTTAAATTAAATCCTTTTGCTTAGGAGAACAAATGCCTAATATCATAAAGAAACCACATTATTTCATGCATGTATTCTAGATTTTTCCTTTAAAGTAAAATTCTATTACATAATTTATATAACAAGATGAGAAAAATAATTTAACTGAACTTACTTGATCGAGTAAGTACCCATGGTTGAATTTCTTAACCATTCTACATTATCCTCCCCACGTTCCTTTATTTCTTTCTTTTATTAATTCTTCTCCCTTATCTTTTTTCTTATTCTTCCTTCCCATCTACCACTAATTCCATTTTAAACATTTTCTAGCATCTTCGAGCTAAATATTTAACTTGACAAACTAAATAGCTCTTCATAGTTGAAATTGTTAGTTTTAAATCACAAAATGATTTTCATGCATGCAGGTTTTGAATGCATGGAAACAACACATAACTCAAACCTTTGTAACAGTCCAAAACCATGTTATTGAGTGCCCATGCAATGAAAAATTCCTTTGATAAGCCTTAACAATCAATTAGGGTTAACTCTAAGTCAATTATGCATGCTTCAAAGATCAAATAATAACTTCATATTGCTAATACCAAAGTACAAATGAACCTTGTTAATATTTTACTAATGTTTGAGTCCAACAATGTTTTTATTACCATTCTAAGAATAAATTCCTATGTGACTTTCAAATTTTTATGGTCCAAGTCTATTGACTTGAGGTAATACATCAAAAACCATAGTGTTAATAACAATCTATAGGTCCATGCAACCTTCAACATTTGTGAATCTAATTTATGCCAAGAGATTCTTCTCATTATTTTTCAATAGAATAATTGTGTATTCTAGGCTTTGTCTAATTTAGAACATGCATTATTACTATTGTTGGCTATCGCCTATTGATTTATCAATTAAACATAATATGAAAAAAATACACATAAAGGATCACATAAAATAACAATAACTAATAATCAACTATAAAATGTAAAAATATTCCATAATACAAGACAGGTTAAGGCAAAAAAAATTAGGGTACAAGACCTATGATATCATTTGTAAACTTATTATATTCATACACCTGTATACATTGAACATAGTTCTAGATGAATTATTCCTCTTTCCAACCTAGCTCATATTGATGATAACACCTGAAGCCATGTAAAATGACATCAAAAGTACCAGTACCATAAATATCAAATAAAATAAAATTCAATAACTAAATTATAATATAAAATGGTATGTCTAAAAAAACATAATACAAACATGAAATTTATACAAATGTCTCATAATCTAATAATACATCAAAATAATGTTGAAATAATAATGGAAAATATGGGTGTCATGACACATATATGAAAGGAATTAGGAAGGGATTATTAATACAAGCATTATTTAGTGTACAGTAATCCTCACATACTATAATTTTTATGAACTTATTAGGCTATACCACCATTGGGCTAACCCAATTTACTTTTTCTACTGGATAGATAGTACTTGATTCTTACATCCAATCCAATTTATCCTTTCCCTTCAACTTCATGTTGGGATTTAACCTGTATGGGAATTTTTCATAGGTTATGTGTACTCCTTTAACTCTACGTGAATTTCCCCTAAGGAAGGTGTTAATGCCTCTATGTGTACCACATATGTCCTCAATGTTTAAGAACACTTCTCATTTTAGAATTTTAAGGATTTAAGGCATGAGTATCAGGTTGTGGCAACTTGATGTTACCTATGGTGAAATAGTGGCAATGCAATGTTTAACTGTCCACACAAATTTATAATAATGGATGGTTGGGAGCCATCATGTTCCATTATATAAATTACAAGTATCTTTGCTAATGCTTAGTGAATTATGATCCAAAATTAAGCTAAAAAATAATTTAAATGGATATTTATAATTAAGTTTAAGCTAAAGTGATCTGGTGTAAAAAAAGGAGAAAAGAGAAGGGTAAGGTAGAAATAAAATGAGCAATTGCCTATCTTAGTCTCAAATATTATGACAAAGAATCAATTACAACTGAGTATGCATTCAAACCAATATATAATTCAAAATAGCCTAAGCTCAGATTTCACTATATACTAGGCAAACTTTAAAGGATAATGTAAAGAATCACAAGTAAGAACCAGGTTTACTTTTAAAGATTTAATACTATAATCAAATAGCATTTTTACATTTGAATATAGAGCAAAATTAAATTAAACAAATCTAATATCCTACAACTAATCTAGCATATGCACAAATTAGAAACCCTGTGATTAGAAAATGCAACCCAGAATTCAAAGAAACTATTCAAATTTAAGACATAAAACTAGTAATTGACATATCAAATATGGACAATATTTGTAGAACTCCTTCATTATATTAATTTCTCCAAGTATACAAAATTTTCCCAAAATTCTCTCTCTCCCTTTACAAGATGGTCATACATGCCTTTTATAGAAAGATAAGGTAGTAAACCAATCAATTATAACATACATGTGTACAAAAGATAAGGACAGCTATCCTTCCTTAGAAAGTTCTAAAATACACTTGTCTTTTACAATTAGATTGACCTAGGGGCAATATGCTAATAGACTAGCATGTGCCTTACATAAGAATATTCCTTTTTTAAATGTTATAATGTTTTTACAAAAGGAATATTAATTGTTAGGTGGGCCCATTACTTTGGAACTCCCTATTGATCATACAATAGTTTTATAGCCTTCTGATGTTGATCCTTGATCAACTCCAAGTATAAAATAGGATTTAAGAAGCAAACATCCTCTTTATTATCTAAGTCATTGAAACCTCTATCATCTCTGGCCATAGCTTCTTTGATGCTCTTAGCCTCTGTAATCTTTTCTTTAGCTATGAGGATCATGTCAAAGATTATACTATGTTCCCTACTGGACTAGCCTTGGCTCTTACTCTTAGCTGACTGCATTACCAAAGTGATCTTGTGTTTATATGCAACTTCATCAATGATTCTAAAGGCTGAGATCTTGGTAGGATTGGTTAATATAATGCCAATTAGTCACTTTATCTAGGCAATCAACTCTTCATCATCCCTAAGGATTCTATCCAAGCTTGTTAACTAAGTACTTAGACTTTTTATTTTGTCCACCACTATCCCCAATGCAACATTTAGGTGGCCTAGGCTAACAACTTTGAATTTGGGAAGATTGTTCCCAATCCATATGCTGATGAGATCTCTCAACTTGGTCCCTACCCCTTGCCATTATGATATCATTCCTGTTGCCACTTTAAATTGTTGGATCAAATCATCTTGCCTCATATTCATGGACTACAGGGAATTGAACATATATAAAAAAGGCTTCAAACATGTCCAAAATAACATCAAACACATAAATAATGGCCTTTGTTTCTAGGTTCTCTTTTTCCTTTTTCAAATTTTGGATCCTCTGGTTCATTCCTCAGATTCCAAACTTAACTTGGGCTGATTGGGCTTCAATTAAGCTCTCAACATCCTCCTCATGAATGGGATGTTCTCTTAGACATTACCCTTTAATGGGGGTAAGACCCACAAATGGTTCAACCTTTTGGAAGTTGAACTCCTCAATTCCTATTATTGCTTTCCTTGTGGTGGCGCTTTCTAGTCTAACTATCTCTGGATTGAATTGGATAGTGGTGAATGGCTCGGTATATGTTGGAATCACTAAAACCTTGACTCTTGTGATTATGGATGATCTAAGATCATATACTCTCTTGCTCTCTATCCCTATAGTGGCCACCATCATCCTTTCTTCTTCTTCTCTCATCAAAGCCTTGATCTATGGCTTAATGTCATCATGTACCTCTATATCACCATCCTTTTTCAGTGCCCATGAGTGGGAGAGAGAGGGGATCTTCTACAATTTTCCATAGATGAACCAATTAGGGATGATTGGTCCATGGATGGGGAATTCCTCATTGAATATATTGATCTCACTGGTGGGGTGAGTGAGGGTCAATCTTGGCTTCTTCCTTGGTCTAATAGGGACCAATACCATCTATACCTTCCTCTTCTCCTAGGGTGCTATTGGGACTATGCCAAGATCATCCTTTTTTCCTTTCTCCTCTTTAGGCTCTCCTACTTGGAATTGTGCTTACTCAATCTATTCTCCCTCCTCATTAGTGCCATATGCCTCAACAAGATCTCTAAGGGCACCTTCAACTATTTCTCCTAGCTCTAGGGCAATCATGTCCAAATATTAAACTAGAGATGGAGGTCTTTGGGGTTGTGATAAAGATGATGGCCCCTCTCTAGGTCTCTCTTCCAACATTTCTTTTCCATGTCCTTGCTCAATTTGTCTTTGAGGTGGTGGTTGATCCACTTGAGGTTGGTCTTGGGGTGGCCAGGAAGATGAGGGCAATAAATGATATTGGAGAGGATGCATCTATCATACCTCTCTTGTTAGTTTATCCTCACTTGTTAACCTATGCTATAGCTTAATGTTTCACGCTTTGAGCCTAACCAACACTTCTTCATAATTATTTTCCTTGATGGGAATGGTGTCATGGACACCTAGCTGATATATATATACTAGCTTGGGGAGTTGTTTTTCCTTCAAATGGTCACCCACTATGTTTTTGTGATCCCAATTTTGAACTCATCCAATTGGAACCCAAATGAGTCCCTATGCTTGGACATAGTCTCAACTTGCTTCCAATATTGTAGCATAACCCTTCTAATGATTAGAGGAAAGGGGTGAAGATACCTTTCCTTTTTTCCTTACAAATCCCATCGATACATTTGATGATTCGGGAGTCAAATTCTTTCTCTTCTAAATTTATAGGAACATACATAAGTAATCTGTAGGGTTGGGACAAGATCCCCTCAATTTGGATTACTATGTAATCTAGATAAAACCAAATATCCCCCATCATATCTACATATTTCTTGATCAATGGGTGAACCCTAGGCATGGGATAACCTATGATGGCCTCCACTAGAGTAGGATAGACACATTCATAGATGAATTGCATATGGTTCCTTTATTTAAAGATTTACAATTTAGAATAATGGTGGGATATAGTGGTTTTTACCTCAATAGACCAATTTCTAATGCCTGGAAAGCTGATGGAGGCAAGTAGGACATATATCAAGTATGCCATCATATAAAATTGCTTGGCTATATTCCTTTTGATAGCGGTGAATTTCTTGATGAGGAAGATATTGATTAAGTCTCCAATTGGAGGGGCGAGCTTCTCTTAAATCATGAAATATATATAGGGGACCTAGGTCTTATTTATATGTGGTTGAGGGAGCTCTTGATACTCTGTTTAATAGGGTCATGATTACCTTGATCCCTTCCTTGAAATAGATTATTGGGATCTTACCCTTTAATTCCTTAAAGACATGGTTCCCTTGGTGCAACCATGGTTTGAGGATAATATCCAGGTCATGCTTGCTGGTCCACTCCCTAATTTTGGATAAGTTTACATGGGGTATTGGGAACTTATAGTATTTTTTGAATGCCAAAGGGGAAATGTAGGCTACCTTCTTATAATTTCCTTCGTAGATGATCCAATCATTGTCTATCCTATAGCCTATGAAAATTGGAGCAAGCACATCAATACAATGAAGTACCTCTAGTTTCACAGTAGCGTAATGAAGGCTATCTATCTGAATAATGAATAGGTCATGATGCTTCCTACTAACCATGACAATTCTCTATTCCTCCTTAATGATGGATTTTAGCTCCTCTATGGTGAAGAAGAGTTCAGACCAATTCTTATTTTCATTATTTAGGGCCACAACATCCAATTTAGTGTCCTTGAAGATTATCCCTTCATTTTTTGTGGATAGATAGATCTTTATCTCCTCTTTCAATTGTTGCTTGTAAGATACCATGGCTTCTAATTCTACAAATTGTTCACACCAAATTATAATTGATCTCTTTAAAATTTCTTTTGTAATAAAAAATGTAATGAAGCTTATCTCAAACTAAATTTTAACTACATGAATTCAATTAGGGTCTCTTTTATGTAGGGTTTAGGGTTTTAGAGCTTTAATGGTATGATGTAGCTATAATTTAGCTTATACATTCATGGGATTTGATTTAGACCTTTGCCTTTATACTTTCACATTTTTGAGTACACAAGATCTCTTATTTTGTCCTTTTCTACATGCATGGTGCTTATGTGGCATCAATCTGGACTTTTCACAACATTTTTCATAAATGCTTTTGAGCACTAGCCATTGGCATTTAAAATGCCTTATTTTATCTCACACCATTAGATGAAGATCCTATGAGTGACTAAAAACCATTGATCTTGATTTGGGTCCTTGTTAGTGATTGGATCCTTTCAGTATCAAGCCTCATGGTCTACCACTTGGCATCTTCACATGCCTTTAAAAAGTCTTTAGTGATATCACACCATTGGATCATGGAGCAAGATAAATCATGACCCATTGGATCATCTGTTAGTTTTTCTTTGAATGCACTTTCACCATGAATCAAGCCCATGGGCTCTCAAGACTTTATTGAAAATTATACAAGGTCTTTACATCATAGGTTCATCCTCCTATGATGAAGTGCAAGCCGTTGATCTATAAAGATGCCCAAGCTTTAAGTTAGTACATTATTAAGGTAGGGAATTAGGCTTAAACCTCTTAGGCTAAAGTTTATTTCATGTTTATTAAACATGAAATAAACTTTAGGTTAAAGTGTTTATGCCTAAGTTTTTTGGATTCATACAAAAGAGACCATGGCTAGATATCTTAGGCCAATGTTTACGCTATATTAAATAAACACAATGTATACTTTGGGACAAAATTTTTATGTCAAGTCGATAGAACATGCTCAAAGGGATCCAAATGATATAATAACCTAATGACGAAATAGAGCTTTATTGCATTAATAAACACACTAAAACCTTTGGTTAGAAGCATTTGGTCTAATTTCTATGTTACAAAGACTCTTTAAAATAAGACTTAGTATAAGTCTATAGTTTAAGGTTCCCAGTATTTGAATAAAATGTAATGGGGAACTTAAAGTATAGACTTATACTAAGTTCATTTTGCATATATTTAGAATAAGATCATTTCAATATTTATAGGTCGAAGATTTCTAGTATTTGAGCATCCTCTAAGAGATTCCATTAGTTTGCATGGTCATTTATGATCTTCCTAGCAACATTTTGGAGTTTATGCTAGTCTTAAACAAAATAATTCATTAGATTAAATTTGAATGTCTCACAAGTGTCAAATACATCCTTACAGATGTCGAATGATGGTCTTGCAAACATCAATTTTACGCTAGTGAAGCTTTTTTTTAATAGGATTAAAGTTCACAGTCATATAGACGTCAAATGATGGTCATGTGAATGTCAATTTTAATCTTATCAAATTCCTATGACCTAATACAAGAGTGCCACTTGGCACCTCCATGGGCCTTCCTAGGATCTCAAACTTAATGCACTCTATTATATCAAGGTCCTATGAGTAAGTGAGAGTCATAAGATCATGATATGGGAGCTTACTCATGATTGGTTATTTTCATCAGGTGGACCCTTTTAATTTTAATCCTTGAATGTAAGGGTGTTGCATGTTGATCTTGAGAGCCTTCCATAATCCTGTGACCTTTCAAATGTGCCTCACTCCATCCAATCAAGTCTTCATGATGAAGTGAGAACCATTGAATGTAGGATAAAGTTGCATCTTTTTATGGGCCTTCATGTAGTTGGATCCTTTTATTATGATAAATCACAGAACGTTAGATATTTTAAGATACATGTTACTTATGTTAAAGTTTAGGGATTTCTCACTCCATCGGATCAAATGCCACAATAAAGCAAGGGTCATCAGATCTATGAGAAGCAAGAAAGTTAAGTTAGGATCCATAGTGAATAAAAGACTTAGGCTAAAATGTTTATATTAAGGTCTTATTCATATTAATAAACATGATGGGGCCTTAGGGTTAAAACTTTAGGTTAATATTATGAATCAAAGGGGCTAAGTTAGGAAATATTAAAAAGGGACCCTACAAAATGAATATTAGACCTAATTATAAATATAAAGAACTTAGAGGGGTAAATAATAAAGGGGACCAACCATTTTTTGGCTAAGTTTGAGTTATGTTAAGAAACACAAATTAAAGCTTTAAACATGACAAATGTGCTTAATTCTAAAATAGGTTTTAAAAGGTTCCCACCAATTCAGTTCCTACCAATATTCAAATTTTAATGGAGGGTTTTTCAGGGTTTTGGAACGTGTATTTATCAACAGGAACACCATGGAAACTAAAACTAAAAGCCATGAAGACCATTTATTAGCAATTTTAGACAACATTAAAGCAAAAAATACTAAGTAAGCTTGCTTTTGATAAAGTGGATGATCTTCAAATTCTACAAATGACCCTAACATGCCATATTTTTATGTTTAATCTTCAAGGTTTCTCTAGGGTCCCAATTTTCAAAAATGGGGGGTATGTTGGCCTGAATAGAAGGGTCTACCCATGTAAGTTATATGAACTTTATTGGAAACACATCCTATAATTTTAGATTAGTTTAAGTCCCTTTAAAATCTTATTATGTGTTCAATAATTGCCTAAAGTTGTAAATTTTAACACAAGCTCTTTTCTAATATTCCCCACCTGTTTATTTAAATGATCAAGGTATATTTTGATATAATAATTTGGAATTGAATCTCACAATATTATTTATTATTCTTGTTCTTAGATGTTAAGGTTTTGTAGATGGAGATCTTCAGCTTGGTTTACTATTTTAGCTCTAAGTTCCTCCACTTATCACTCTATCTCAAGCAATCCCTTCAATTCAAAGTTATCATAACTTTAAGTGGACTCAACTTGTTACTCCTTATCAATTATTAAATTTTAAGGTTTTATAAAAAATATTCTCTATGTTTACTCTCCTTATAAATTTTTAGAGCTGAATTTAAGTCCTTTGTGGCTTTCTCCTATGAAGCAAAGTATTGTGTACTATTGAGATCTTTTACTTAGCCATGGAATAAAAATATATTTAGTATCTCAATGGATTGGTGTACCAAAAAATTCTCATCCTCAAAGATAAATGTTTAAATAAAATATTATTGGACCTAAAACTAATTCTTAGTCTCCCTTCCGTTCTCTTGATACATTTACCATGATGTTAGGACCTCTACCAATTTATACCTGAAGACATGAACCCAATATTTGGGTTCTACACCCTATATATACCATAATTATACACATACATGGATGTGTATTTTTTAACACTACCCTTATGGTAAAAATGGCCATAGTTCCCTACTGGCAATTGGTACCTAGAACTAAGCTTGTAAAAATACTTAAACATCATCCCATTATAACCAGTTTGTCTTGTAAACTACCCACCAAGTTGAAATAGTTTCATTTAGTTCATATTTTAGTGAACTCACCCTCTGGTCTATATTATGCACATAATTTTATAATATAAATATGAAATGATCCATGTTTTTAGTTACAAAATATTGAGTTAGTTGGCATTTTGTGTCAAAAACCATTCACATTAGATGCACCTCATGATCTCCTCTTACCTATTTTAGAACATGGGTATCTAAATCCCTACTTACTAAAATGAATTTTACCAAAGTAAAAGACCTTATTTGTTTATCTATATGTAGTCCATGTCTATCACACATACTTTAAAGAATAAATCCACTTCAGACCTTGTTGGTGATCACCTAGATGGTGACTTGTATTCTTCTATTTGAAATTGTGAAATGTTATTTTGTTATAGTTCTAAAAAATATTTGTTTAGTTAATTTTAGCTACTATGAGGGTATCATTTTTGGATGTAAAAAATGATACTCAATAGCTCATAATGTGTTATGTTTAGATAATGCTCCCACCTTGAACTACTATTATATATGTAGGCAAAGGGTAAATCTAGATCTTTGGGTATGGTGTATGGATTACTCTCAATTTTATTTAGGGGTATAATTATAATTTTATCCCCTTGGTGAACCTCCATATTATTTCACACTATATTAATGGTCATCTAACAATCATATGCCTACTTCTTACCAATCAATGCAAGGTATTACATTTCCTCAGTCTTCATGTCAATTAATTCAAAATATCCTCACAATTTTAGGTCAATACCTAATTTCAACATCCTCTAGTTGGTGAATAGGTTCTACCCTACCATAGAATGTGAGACTCAATGTTACTAAGTTATAATTGAGAGCTAGTCATCTAATAGAATCTCATGTAGAATGAGGGATCATATTAATTATGTTTCCAAAATTAAACATAAAATTTGTTACTTTATATATTGATAGTTTAATATCCATGTGGAATTAAACATCCCAAGGCTTATTAGTTTTCATGTACCATACTAATTTATCAGTGCACTATTGACCTTTCTGTGTGCACTTCAACATGTTGTGAAAAACATTTATACTATTATTCAATATGTCTTCATTTCTTATAGTAATTAGAAATTTTAGAAGATCATTCAAGGTAGTAATTACTCCATACTATCTCATGATACATATTTTTTCCATACGTTTGTGCATCAATGGGTATGGCATCACCCTCTGATGTAGCATGTTGTTGACTATTATATAGAACCTAAGCTACTTAGTCCATTAAACCCCTTTCTATTATAGGTTTAAGATATTTATTTTGATGGACCTTTATAATTATATGATCTTATGTAATTTATAATGGAAGAAATCCCTACTTTACATGTTGATGTCATGTAACTATTTGTATTAACATAGAATCCTTGGGGTGAAAATTAATCAAGTTCACATTTCACACAAGCTTCTCTTTTCTCTAATTTTATAATGCTATAAAATATTCAGTGTGGTGTTGTTCCAAAAATATGCCATAAAAATAATACATTTTTTTCTAAGGAGTAATTTGGAAATTTATTGTGAAGTGGTTGTACTCCCCACACAAGTAAAATAATTGGTTGACACTTTTATCATTCATCTTTTCTATGACTATCCCCTTGGTATCCACCTCAGTAGCCTCCTTTATATCCCCTTATAATTTTTGAGATACCCAACCTGATTACTGTCCTCTAAGGAAAGCCTCAACCCTATTATTTCTCTCCACCATATCCACTATGCATTCCTTGAGGAGAAGATGTAACCCATCCAAGTTGTTTTTATTGAGGTAATGAAGGGATCCATGGTTTTTGATACTAAAGAGATGGAGAATTCACTTATTCCTAGTAGGTGGGATACTATGGTGTCAAACTTGCAAGGGCTTGTGGTTCATATTGAGGTGGGGTTGGCACCCATCTAGCAATAGCTTGCATCATAGATGCCATGTCTACATCTATTATTGGTATCCCTAGCTTTGTAGATGAAATATGTTATGTTGTGACTATCAAGACATTTTTGGTGATGTCTTCCTTAAATTTTTGAAGTGTTAATAAATTATTTTCATCATGATTTTATGACTTGCATAAGTTATAATACATAATCTAAATTTGTTGAATGTACTATTGTAACAAATGACATTCATAGTTGCATGCCCTCGTAGACTTAAAATTTCACAAAATTTCATCTTAACTTTTGGGAAATCATTTTTATGGTTCCCTTATTTTTCAAATTACATACACCAAACACCTAATTTGGGCTTATTACTTTCATAGAACTCATCCATCCTTTATAACACAATATCTATCTTTACATCAGTTTTCATAATGGGTTGTGGGCTATCTCCATAATCCTCTATCTTATCCATATAAAGTGAAAATAATGGAGCATATGAATTGTTTTTGAATTGAATTTGAATAATTATAAACCTAATCCTAGGTTTTAGGCCTTCTAAAAACCCTGTGACCTATATGTGTCCTGAAATAGAAAGTTTATTTTATTTATTACATCATAAAATATATGAACATAATCCTAGATAGTCTCTCTTGATTTTTTTCATATTTATTGTAGATCTTGGATTATTTGACTCAAATTTATTTGAATTCTTTTATAAAATATTTCTTGACACCCTAAAAAATCAATTTGGTAGCTTCTCTTTTATATATGAACTCTAGAGCTCCTCATGTTGAATATTCTATGAGATCACACTTATTCACATCCTCTGAAGTTACATTTTTAATATACCATTTCATTTCATAGGTTATTTTATAATACTCAGGGTCAATAGACCCATCATATGACATCGATGTGATAAAATCTCTTGGATTGAAAATCACATCTCCTATGGTAATACTTGAAACCAATGGTAGTGGTGGAATGGGCTTGGGAAATTTCTTAAGATTTATTGTGACCTGAAATCCAACCTCAATCAAATCCTTTTTTTCTAACACTTTCTTGGTTTTCACACTATATTTACCAATATTATCTATAAAAGAGTCAAACCATGTACTGTATATACTAGTTTCTTCAGTTTTTATTCTTTTTATTCATAAAATAAGCATAGGGGTTGTGTACCCTTGAAATGAATGATTCATGTCCATGGCTTTTGATTCATTGGAACTTGAACCTCATTTAATCATGTGACTTAACATAACTTATTCAAAATATTGGTCCTTCTCTTATCTAAATAATATCCTCCTTGGTAGTTACAATCTAACACTACCTTATAACCAATCTACTCACTCCTCTTTTCTCTTTTAACTTCCTTCTATCTCTTCAACATCTCTATCAATCTATGTGCTCTCATATATGTCTTCTCTTCTCTAGGGCCCTCTCATTTCCTTATTCTCATCCTCTCTAAATTATTTGGCTCTCCCATGAGCTCCTATCCATTCTTCATCTTCTAAGTTGTTTTCTCTACTTCTAATCACAAATATATTAGTATAATCTTATTTTTTTACATATTCTCTATTGTTACAAGTCTCATTCTAGTCCTATAATTCACTTTCACTCTATTTTTATGCATCCTCCATCTTGTGTGTATAGGTTCAAACTTCCCTTCTAATTTTTCATAATAAATTTCATTATTGCACACATACCCCTATGATTGAAGCAATTAATCCATGTTTTTAGGATTAGGCACCATGACCTTTTATATAACCTACATTTTGACAAGACTAGGTAGTAACTACAAAAACTTGCCTTTAGTGCCTCTCACAAATAGATATTTCATAACATTGAAAATAATGTATCCCTACACAAAAAAAATAGTGATGTATCCAATGATGGTATTTTTTATCCAATGATCTATTTTAGGAGTCCAATCAATATCTAACTTTTGTAGGTTTTCTTGTCTCTCTTCCATCCAAACTATAAATTATGTTTCTCTCAGTTGAAAATAGTAGTATTCAAGTCTTGGTCACCATAAAAATAGTAATCTAAGTAATTAAAACTAAAATATTTCATATATTTCAATGTATATATGTTTATAAATAATTATTGCATATATCTTCCTATTATTTTTGCTTATTCTTCTATAAAATTGTGAATTCTTTAATCAAGCCATCATTCTAGGTCTCTTTGTCTAGGTAGCCATCTTAACATTTTTAATGTTCCACATTCACCACACCATTATTATAAGAGATTTATAGAAAACACATCAAAACATGATAATTTATATTTTATGTGTGATGTAGTAAACAATATCAGAACACAATCATAATTGTGGAATAGGTTGAATCTTTATTTAGTTCAAAGTTATGTAGTTATCCAAAAAACACAAGCTAAAATGCATATAAAATTCATTATTAATAAATTATTAAAGAAAATTAAATAAAATGAATCATAGATAAACATAAAATAAGTGTAAAAAGACATTCAAGAAAACCATTATCAGATATCTAAATTAATCTCTATCTTTTTGAAACTCCTTTCCATAAAAAATAGTCACTATTTATAGACTTTTACAATGCATTGTCACTTCTCATTCCATTCTTTTGATTCAAGAACAACTGAGTCTTTTCACATTCCACATAATTTTAGAATACATACATAGGATGAATACATACAGAATTAAATATTTTATCCAAGAATGTGTCCATCGCACACTTGTCATGCATCTATACTCTATGGTTTTGCAATTCTATTCTAATATCAACAACCAAGTGGAACATCACATACCTATAATGGAGTGATGTTTTAAAGGACTGTATCTTGAAAAAAATTGATGTTTTACACTAATTTACACTACTGAGTGACACATTTATTAGATCCCTCACTTAACCATCCGATAGAGTATGGCTATGGGTGAAGCATCAAGGGAAAGTTTAATTTGTGAACTGCTTCATGAGAAATTAGGTTCTTGTGAATCCCATTATCAATTATAAAGTTTACTAGTTGAGAGTTGATCCACATTTGAGAATATAAATATCTCTAAGCTTCCTCTATTTTCATATTAGTAGTAGAGATATTTTCAGTACCCACAATGGCATAAGGTTTAAATTCCATGATATATTTATGCTTTTTAATGATGTAATTTTTGTATGTGATGCTTTAAGTTTTTTAAGTAGCTTATTCCTAACATGAAAATAATCATTGGAATTAATATTAGAGTTGTGAATTTAGAAATTTTTTATAGTTTTAAAATGATTATTATAATCATTTGATAATCATTATTTCTTATATGAAGGTCACTTAGAGTTATTCCCTAGTTTTGAATTTTGCTTGGAAGATTTAGACTAATACTTGGTCTGAGATGTAGAATATTTTGTCTTGGCCTTGAATTTTTCCTTGTATTAAAACTTGAAATAAAATATATATGATTATTTGATTGATGATATCTATAATAAATCCATATTTAGATGGATATGTGGTCTTAATCCCAACCTATACTTCAAAACAAGGATTTGGTTTTGAATCCTGAATCCCAAGTTTGGACACCAAATTATGAAATATATGTGTGTATTGTTGTAAAATTTGTTATTTACCTTAGTTTAATTTAGAGATATTGATGTAATGGTCATCATAGTTTCTAATAGGGTAATAGGTTTATTTGAATTCTTGTATGAAACATTCTATGTGTCCACTAATGTGTCTAAGATAAATTCATCTTCACAATTTTCATGTGAAGTGCAATAGTTTTCCAACCACTTATTTATATATAAATAAACTTTCATAATAGTGAGTATAATATTTTATTACTTATAGTATTGGTTAACCACATAATATTAAAATATTAAGTGACACCAGTTATATAGTGCATCTACATTTATTTTTACTCTAAGCGTAGGGATGCATAGACTGAATTGTACCTTGTATGAAATGTGACCACCAATTGACCAATGAGAATGAGAGGTGTTAGAAGGATTATATTAGTTGAGAAGTAGTGATAAATGATCAATGATACTTAATTTTTCACATGCATGAAATTCTTCCAAATCTTCCTATTGCCTTTCCAATGCATCCTTTATCATTTTCTAGAACATTTATGAAGTTGTCATTATTGAATATTTTTTTCCCATTTGAGGATGTGAATGAAGGTATAATGAATGGTCACAAGTATCAAGCCATTAATTCTTTTAAATATACCTCATTTGAGTGGGCTTATAAACAAAGATGAATTTCAGACACACCTTGATACCACTTTGAAATGATACTAAGTGTGTATGCTCTATGTAGATAATAAAATATAGTATTTAATAATTGTTAATGAAAATATTGGACACATTTACCACACATGAATTCAATATAAGGTCCTAAGATACCATTATCTAAAACTTGCATGTTATCTTATGATTAAATGCTTTTGTTCTACTATTACACACCTATAAGAAACTCCATTTTTTTCATAGTTGCTAAATATCCTACATAAGAATATTCATGCTCTCTATTTTTTATATAGATAGGATCCAATAGATTTAGTCAATATCACCAGTCGATATGAACTTGATCTAGTCAAAACTGACCCTCTCCCATTAATGTGTAATTTTAAAAATCAAACATTTCCTTAAAGTTAGCCCATTTACTTAGCACGTCAATGGAGTAATAAATTACCCAATTGGACTCATAAATAAAAAAATCAAGGTATCATTAAAAAGGGACTTGGGACTTATCTGGAACACATCTATACACTATTTCACATTTATAAAATTTTCCCTATTATTCCAAAATTAAAAACCTATCACTAATATTAGTCACAAGATAATTTTGAAGCATATTAAAGCCAAACCAAAGTAAACATTATCAATTATCAAATCCAAATAATTAGTTTCATACATGTAGTGAAAGATCACATTTTAAAAATCACACTAAGTGGGAGAACTACATGTGGCTTGATATCCATCCTCGGAGTATCAAATACCAAGGTAGTAGTCAATCATCAAATGGGGGTGATTAGGATTAGCTCAGCCCATTACACCTTCATAGTTTTGATAGGTTTATATCCCTCATAAGCATACATAGGATTTTAAGGTAAAATAAACTAATTTATATAAATTCATGTATCATAAAGTTTCAAAATAAAAAATGTAAAGCAAAAAGAGACATGTGTTGGTGATTGCATAGTCATTTATCCTTATTTCCACATAGGTCAATACCAATCAACACATGCCAATATTAGGTTGGTTAATACCATTTGATTTGTGCCTTCACCCTTCTACTGTGTCAACCAACCTGATGTAGTTTTGAGTGTATTTTCTAAATTTTATACTGTATCAACTTGGCTGATATCATTTTGTGTTAGTAACATCTTTTGACTATGTCAGCTAGGATAATACCATTGGATTAGAGTCTACGACTGGTTTTGGGTGTTGAATCACTATACGTAGGGGTCATATTTCATTCATATCATATCATATATCACTCATTAACTCTACTTTTTCTCACACATATGATATAAGTACCATTATGGGAGAGTTAGTGGCTTAGAACCTTATCTTGAAGAGTCTTGTCTTATGGTGTCATTGAAGTTCAATATGAGGATTCATTAAGAGTACCTAACTAAGGATATATTAGGTCTTTATCTAAACATTCGAGGTCTTCAACTGACCCAATCTATTAGAACCAACCTTACATAGACAAAGAATTAATTCTAGAACCACATGAACCACATGCCTATTTTATGCTACTTTTCACTTCTATAATAAAATCAAACTTAGTCAATCACCAATAAAATCTAAGTACTCATCAATTTATTATACTTACTAAATCTAGCATATGCCACTTTTCAAATCATTACAATCATTTTCTATATTTTACATTCAGTTATATGCTTGAATGCCTTATCTATTAGTTTGAAGTAATTTACATGTTATATCCTATTAGGTGTAGTCTTGATTGCATTAGTCCAGACTAGGGTAAAACATATTGATGAAACTGTACACATATTGAACCATCCTTCCATGGTTTTATATTTTTTGTCATCGGGTTTAAAAATTCAGTTCTAATTTCCATACACAAAATATTTTCACTTTTTAAAGGTTTCATATTTCTTTTCTTATGGTTTCAATCTTGATTTTTTATTTCCATACCAAAAAAAAGTTCACCTTTGGCCTTAGCCTTCCTTTAGGGTATCCTCTATTAGATTTATTTCTTGATTGGATGATATTTGAATGAAAATAACTCTATTTTTCAAATGTTTTTATATATATATATTTGTACCAAGTGGATGAAAAATATATTTTTTGTTCATCAAAAAATAATATATGTGTTTTCCAAAATTTACAATTTACTATTTTTATTAACTTTATCCTAGAGGATGAATGGTTTACGTATTTTCAAATTAATTTCCATGTTTTGTCTACCTACTAAATTTTATCAAAAACCTCTTTTGAATTGTAATTTTTTTTTCATAGTTTTCTTAAAATGGCTAGCCCTTTATTTCCACCATGTTTATTTACTTATTAGGATCATACCTTATCTATATCTCATTAGATTTCTTAAGGCCTAATAAATCTAAAAATAGAGAACCACTTAGAAAATATCAATCAATTGCTTACTATGGATCTTGTATTCTTCCTCCCACCTTTCCTCCACATCCAAAACCACCTCCCATAATCTATTTTGATGGCCTATATATGCATATTTAATTAAAAAATACCTAAGTCTTGTGCTTATGAATCCATTCTAGATCAAATAGTCACTATTAGAACATCCATAGACAAGTTACAAAGTAAAATTCAATGTTTTAGTCTAATGATTCACATTACTGAAAATAAGATCACATATAAAAATAGTGTAGAACATGCAAATGTAAATCATATATTTACATATCTAATCAAATAATTTGTGCCTCAAAAAACTTCATCCCAATATTGGAAGACTAAACATGATATATCTAAAACAATTGATTCAAAAAGTGTACATAATGCTAATAAGAGTTCAAGTGAGATTATAAGAGATTTTTTTTGAAATTTTTTTATCACATTACCTCCTATGCATCCTCTAAGGGAATAAAAATAATATTGTACATATCATAGAATGTATGGACATCATATGAATAATTTTTTGGCTTTGAATAATAAATTATAAAATATCATTAATAAAGGCAATCATATACTAGATCAATCAATCAAACCACAACCTTATTCAAGAACAACTTATATAATAAAGAAATATTTTCACACTATGATTGCATTTCCTAAGGAACAAGTGCACAATAAATAAAATGAATAGTTAAAAAAGGAAAAATAATAAACATAAAGGTTACAAAAGGAATAATTAAAAAATTAAAGTTTTAAAAAGGAACAATTAGATTAAAAAACGTTTAAAAAGTCAAAATTAGAAAGAAAAAGGTATTGAAAGGCAAAATCAGAATAAGAAAGGTTACAAATGTATTTGTTAGAAAGTAAAAAGTTTCAAAGATAATAAATATAAAAAAAAGATTAAAAGAGGAAAAATTAGAATAAGAAAGGTTGCACAAGTTATAACCAAAGAAGTTACTAAAATATAAATCACTAAAAGAGAGGATACAAAAAAAACTCAAAACAAGAAAGAAAACATATTTAAGAAAGGATTCCTTAAAAAGGAAATAAAAAAATCAATATATACCTTAAAAATATCAATGTTACAAGCATAAATTCCAAGGAAACTTAAGATTATTCCTCCTATCTAGGGCCTTTGATTCTTAATCATTGCATTGATGGTAAGAAATGAGCCAATGTATAGATTACATATATTCATGAAGTCAATTATGTAGTATGACACTTCTCAAATATATTGGGTATGATAGTCAATAATTGGATAATATAATTGGGCCTCAGCATTGCATTAGATTCATTTATTTTCTATTAACCCTTGGGATAAAACATGTTCCATTATATTTCACATTGACCATAATTTTGATCAATACAATTAAAACTAGGAAGACATGACTAAGATTAATGGGGGAAAAACTAAGTAAAGATCATGAATATGATACATTTGAGAATGAATGTGTGGATGCTATCAATTCACAAAAGGAAGCTTCTTTAGATAAAGCTAAATAAAAGGATGACACAACTAAAAAACAAATTATAATTCATAGTACAGTTCCTTATACATATTATGTGAAAGATACCAAATGTAGGGTACATCATGCCAACATTGGTTTTCCTAGTAGTACAATGCCATTAGTACAACATTAAAATTTAGTTACTCATAATGATGCATATTATTCATGTTTCTTACTTCCAAGTGGTTTGAGTGTTTCCTTGGATTATATACCCACACACATATCATTGTACATATATTCCTCATCATTGTTGGTTTAATCATCCTTGGTTATCCTTATATCTCTTACATATTATATGGCCTTTATATTTATTCTAACCCTTGTCCCTTTCCTATTGAATGATATCCCAATTCAAACATCCATGACACTTATCCTATAATGCCTATAGTGTACATCCTTTGAAGTACTCTACTTTGCCACTTTTCCATATTGACTACTTATACATCCTTTATGGCCTCCATTAAGCTTACACAATCATATACATCTATATCCACATATTATATGACCACACATTGATTCTTTCACATAGGGGGCATGATGATCCTTATCTCCACATACATTATAAATCTATGTTATTGTGATTCACATATATAGTGGGGCATATTACTTTCTTTCACTTTCTCTGTGCATGATTGTGTATAATAAATAATGCATATTATGCCTTGATATATGTTGTATATTATATTGGTCCCTCATATTATTATATTTTCAAATTCTTTCTACTTGACCTTGTCTACTGGTGTTAAATATTTATAAAATACCCAAAAATTAAATAATCAAAAAATACAAAAAACATTCAAAATATTCAAAAAATCCAAAATCAGGACTTGATCATGACATGACTACTAGATTACACTATTTACATATGTTATTTATCACATTTTTTTAGATGGCATATTGTTTTCATACACACATGCATTTCAAAATATACGAGTGCTATGCAATACATACATATTACACATGGGCATACAAATATTGGGCTTTCCTCTATCTAGTAGCCATGCCTATATTTGGGGCATCTTATTCCATAAGTTATATTTTGAAGACTTTTAATACAATGTTGAGATAATTATATTTCTTACACATTCTTTGTTTGTTACTCATATCTTACACAATTCAACATGGATATGTCATTACACTATTATGTGACATTGATACATATGGATATTATAGACTAGTTTACTTATTCTATACTCCATTTATGTTGTTACTATTTTTAAATGATAAGATACTTTGTGGTTGTCTATTGTGTGTGGCCCTTTAGCCTTGTTTGTGACATATCTATGTCTTTGAAGTGTGACACATAGCCTTGTTTGTTGTGATATATTTGATGTTATTTTTTTATGACAATTTTATGTCCCCTTGAGTGTAGTCCTTGGATTTGTTTGTTGTGACATATTTATGTCCCTTAGCCTTATGTGTGACACTAACACTTGCACTTGTTGATTTTATTGACATTGATTGGTGCCATGATTTATATCATGCACTTTTACTATGTAGTCTTATTTATTTATCCTACTACTATATGATTTATTGATACATCTATTTATACATGAAAGTTATATGTCATACATTACATCAGTTATATACATGCCTTGATCTACATATGCATTACTTTGATGACATATTCTCCACATGTTCACATGATATTACATGATGTTATATTTATATGTGGCATGATACATTTAATGATTATTTTGAGATAATTGAATAATAAGATACACCCCTCATCCCAAAAGGAGGGCATTACAGTGGACTTCTCATATAAAGATCAGTATAAATGAGAAAAAATTATATCAGAGTACGGATTTTAGAAATTCAACATGGTTTATATATTAGGTGGTTCAATTACATGACATGTATTGGCAACTTGATAAAAATTATAGGGACATGTCCCATGCATATGCACTCAATTTATAGACACTTGAACACAAATTCACATACACTTGTATGTATATACATAGGAATAAGCACACATTCTACAAGAATATGAACTAAAATTTTACACATACACATGCATTTATGATATATGCTATAAAATTCAACATATATATGCATAACATTATATATAATTTGGAAAAAATTTAGGGGTAATGATATTAGTTCATGCACATACAAACACTTTTATATTTATGAGGCATGATATTGGTTCATGCAAATAGACATAAAAACATAGTTTATAGTTGAATAACATATGGCTATCATTCCATTTCACACATATCTGATTTGTGGTCTTTATGGGGGCATGTACATTTTTATTATATTTTTATCATGCACTTTTATTTTAGATTGAATAAAACTATACAATCAAACCTATGTTCATGATGGGGGCATGAACATTATCTTTTTAATTTTTATCACGATTTTTATTTTACATGGAGTATATAATTGAATATATAATCCATATGAGGTGGTTGATTTAGTTTATTTGAGCAAACAAATCATGATGGTTCTCACTTTGACTTGTGTAGTTATTTAATTTAGTACTTATTTAAGTTAGTACATTACGTACTTATTCCCACATTCATGAGGTTTGGGACATGTTATATTCCCAACCCAAGAGCATGTATAGTAACATAAATTTGGAGCACAATAATCTAAACTCTCCATGTGCTTCATAAAATAAACACAAGTTTATCTAATGCTTTAATAATGAAACATCATCTCCAACAAGTTGTAACAGAAACATGGTTTTCACCAACACACAAGTGTACTCTTACCGTTGTCCTTTCAAAATTTCAAATTTTTTGTTCCAAATTAAAATATTCAATTTATGGACATTGACTACATATGATTGCTTGATTTGTTATTAAGTGACATGCATAATTAGATCTTCATGACAAATACAAAGTATATTTACACAATCAAATACATTTTATCCTTTTACTCTAGTATTTCCATTACTATAATAAAAGGAGATAATTTTTAAATACTAAAATCTGGTCTTCGATACTTGATAATGAAAAACTTGAGACACATTTACCATGCATGACTTGAGCACACAAACAAGGTTATGATATACCATTCTCACAATTTCATGTTATCTTATGATTTAACCTTTTTTTATTTTGTTACACACTTATAGGAACCTCATTATCTATTATAAACTTGTTAAATATCCTACACAAATATCTTCAATCTCTCTCTTCAATATGTTTTTACATATGTCACTTTTAGCAAATTTGGTTAGTATTGTCTATCAATACTAAACTGATCTAGTCAAAACTAATCCTATCCAAATAATGGATACTTTTCAAAATCAAACATTTCCTTAAGGTTAGTCCATTTTCTATCATGTTGATGGCATGATAAATTACGTAATTAGACTCATATATAGACAAATCAAAGAATTTTTGAGCATTGATAAAATATGAAGTGACTTTAGACTTATCTAGAACATATACACTATTTGACATTGATAAAATATGCCTTATTGTTCCTAAATTGTAAACCTATCACTAGGAACAGTCACAAGCCAAGTTTCAAACATATTAAATCCAAATCAAAGTAACCATTGCCAATTTTCAAAGCCAAATAATTAGATGTGTACATATAATGAACTGGCATAATTGTAAAATCACACTAAGTGGGATAACTAGGTGTGGATTTATTTCCTTCCTTGAAGTATCAATTATGTAGGCATTAGTTGATTATCAAATAGGGGTGATTGGGGTCCCCTCAATCCATTACACTTTCCCAACTTTTTTAGGTTTCTAGCTCTCATAGGCACACTTAGGGTTTTAAGGTAAGGAGATTATTTTTTTGGAGTTACACAAATCTTAGGGTTTTAGATTGAAACTATAAAAATGAATATAGGTGCAGATGATTATACAGTCACTTTTCCTAATTTACACATAATTCATTACAAAGTAGCACATGTCAATATTGACTTATGATACTAATCCAATCCATTAGAACCAACCTTGCATAGACAAAGAATCAATTTTATAATTGAATGATCCATATGCCTAATTTCCTTATTTCCACTTCTAAAATACATTCACAATGATATAGTCACATAGAAAAGCTAATTACTCATCCCTTTGTTGTAATAACTATATATAACATATGCTACTTGTTAAATGATTTAAATTAATTTCATTATTTTAAATTTAAATGTATGCATGAATTTCATATCTATTAGTTTGAATTAATTTATATGTTTTATCCTATTAGGGTTAGTCTTGATTTCATTAATTTAAATTAGGTTAAAACACTCTGATACCACTGATTTGAGGCCCAAGAGGAGACTTGGTGGACAACCTACTTAAATAGATTTAAGAGGGTTATGAACAAAATTGAATTATGAATGATAGAGGGTATGAAGATGTAATTTATTAAATAACATAAAAATTGAAGATGATCACAAGGAATGTAGAATTGTAATAACAAAGTTTTACTATGTTAAGTTTTATACAATATCTGAGAGAATAGACCTATGGTATCTATGTGCTCCTTAACTTCGTTATTTTCTAAATAAATATACAAATAATGATAGTGTATCTTAATAGACAATGGAAGGAGATGAAACATCAATTGAACCATTACAAGAGTTGGTGACAACCATTTCATAATTGATTAACATTATGATATCACTAGATATCATTATTAATGAGCTATGGTTTAATATATTGATGTTATAGGATCTATGTGGTAACACATAATTAGATTTTGATCTTGTAATGTAGCATATACGTGTAAAATCCAATGTCTACACTGCTGATGTTAGCACAAGGATAAAGATGAAATAATGGTAAATTATAGTAATATATAGTGGCCCAAATCCTCTTGGATCATGAGATATTTGAATTAGACACTTAAAAATGTTTAATTTTACCAAATCTTAACCTACTTGACTTATCCTTATACACATTACTCTTACTCACCATTACTCAAATCCATTCTTTCATATATGGGTCAGACCTTCCAAATTTCCATTATTATTACGTAGGCTCTTTGTAGTCTCTACCCAAATAGATTTATATCATTCTTAGATAGTCTCTTAGCTACATGTCACTATTCATTTTTCTTGGTCAGGTTTGTTCCTTTGAGATAACTCTATTGGCATAGACTTTTCCACTTAGGTTATAATTTTCATTACACCCTTTAACGACTAGTTTCTGAAATTTAAATTTCTCATATGGGTCAACCCACATGTTTTGCATGTCAATTCAAATAAATCACCCAAAGATTCATCTATATTTTTATAATAATTTATAATTAATGTTATGATTAATCCTAATTCAGATAGACTGAATAAAATATAACAATAATGTAAATTAACCTATGACTAGAAGAATGAAAGCAAAACACTAAAATCAACAACTATTGAACTAAAGAAAAACTTATTTATTATCAATTATCTGGTCATGTGAAATTAAACAAAGGCTATAAATGATCAAAAAATATTGATTCTAAAATTTCCATAAGAATTATGATTGAGATTTATGAAGGACAAGATCATCCAAATTTGGACATGATCGATTGACATTATAATCTTGAGTTGGT
Source organism: Torreya grandis (assembly GCA_037957365.1). Classification (NCBI taxonomy): domain Eukaryota; kingdom Viridiplantae; phylum Streptophyta; class Pinopsida; order Cupressales; family Taxaceae; genus Torreya; species Torreya grandis. Next base: position 11,806,124 of record JARHVA010000002.1, read on the forward strand.
TGATTTTGTTCTTTGATGAAAATTTAAGGTAAGGCATATATTACAATTTAAATCACACATGTGTTGATAAATTTATCCTTTATATATTTGATAAATACCTACAAATTATTTATTCAAAGTTGAATCCCTAATAGGACTTATGATGGTTAAAAATATGCAAACAAAAAATAGGGAGTGTAATGGGCTGAGTTGACCTAAATTAACCCCACGATAATTTAACATCACATATGTCTCTAATAATCTAAAGAGTCAAATACAACCCATGTATTTATCCTACATAGAGTGATTTGTGCAATTGTGCTCCTTCAACTATATGAATTCATCTAGAGATGGATTGAATACTTGATCATGATTTACTTTGACTTGGATAAAATAGGCTTTTGACTTTGCTAAGGACTGATTCAAATTATTATAATCATAATTTAAAATAATAGGAAAATTTTTATCAAGGTACAATAGTATAAGGGTTCCTTTGAATTTAAATTTCTAAGTTGTAGAATATGTGACTTATATGTGCCTTTATAACAATCCAAAAGGGGAAAACCTCATGCTACCTATCCTAGAAATATGAATCAAAATATAAGGGAGGGTTCAAATTTGAAAAGTGACTATCATAAGTGTTAATGACATGATTTAATCATAAGGGAAAAAAATATTTTCCATTTTTTTCCCCAATTGGTTAATCTTGTCCTTAAGGGAAATGTGTAAATTTTGAGTGCTTGAATGTCTCTACAAATGCTTAGAGGGGTTTTTAGTAGTTTAGAACATTTTTATAGGTGTAAGATATAAATTTAGAAATGAATAGACTTATATAGGTGCTTAGGATAGAGTGAGGTGGAAAAATAGGTTTTGATTAAGTGCTTAAGTTAATTGATGTGAAATAGGGCTAAAGTTAACATTATCAAGTATTCATAACCAAATTTGTGTTTATATATTTTACTACCTCTATAATATATAAATGAAAAGACTAGTGTAAAGGAAAGATATACCTAAATTTTTACAATAGACTTTTTATTTGGGATAAATCTACAATCATGCAAGGTGTTTCATGTAAAAAACTACAATGATGTAAAAGTCATTAATTCTCATATGTAAAAATAGAAAATTGAAATGTAACTTGAATTTGAAAATATTGAAAAAAATAAAGAATGAGTACACATATATGTATGATCCAATGTCACTGTTGTAAATTGTCTTGAATATGATGGTAGTTCCTTGAAGCATTGTATAATTATTGCTTCCCATGAAGCACTTGGGTAAGATGGTTCTTTAAGGAAGCAATGGATAATTTGAGTGTGATCGAGACCAAAATTGAATTGAACTTATACAAAAAATAAAACCCATTGAGGGACACAAAAACCTAAATTTATGTTGTTTGTTTATGTAACCCCAAGATGTGAAATGATTTGGAATACACAATGGATTCACATTAAATAATTATTGAGGGCACTTAACCTCTAAGTTATGCATTATGCACTTTAACCGAATCAACCACTAGAGATGGCTTGTAGATTCAATTATCACTTTGTTCCTTAGTTCTTGAATGCATGATCAAAATATAATGAATAACATCCATGCTCCTACCAAATCCACAAATAAAAATTAGTATTTAAATCATGGAATGAATCAATATTAATCCCCTTAAATTTGAAGAATAATTTATTGTGCATGAATCTATTTTACCCAAATTAAAATTAATGTGATAATTAACTATAATTTTAATAAAAAGATTATAATATAACAAAATGATAAGAAATATACTTAACAATTATAATGAAAATAAAAAAATTAATTTGATAAGGTAAAAATTATTTCAATAATATACATATGAAAATGAATGACAAACTTAGTTGTTACTATCTAATTGTTAATTATGTTAACTGATAGAGAGTGGAAATAGGAAAATAGTGATTGTATCTGCAAGTGCCTAGAAATTGGAGCTAAAACTATAGAAGGATAGGATTGATAGATAAGTAAAATAGTGAGATTCATTATTTTTCCTATTACACATTTATGTTCTTTTAAAAAAAATAAGAACTAAAGTCACAATCACTTGCGATATCTAGAATTAGGTATGCATGCAAAGTTGTGGATTTTAAATGCGTGTGGAAGATCTACAAATAGTTTCTCCAATGTTGAAACCATAGTAGGGTTTTTAAATGATTAAAAACCTAATAATATAAAAATAGGGTGGGTGTAATGAGACAATCTAACCCTAATCACCTCCATGATGACAAAATGCTACCTACTTAACCAATACTCCAAAGAGGAAAATCAAGTCTACAGAGTTCTCCCACTTAGAGTGCAATATAAAATTGTTCTCATTTGATTATATGGATGCATTTAGAATTGGATTGAATAATTGATCATGATTTATTTAGGGTTGAATAAAATAGACTTGTGCCTTAGTTGAGGATTGTTTGAAATGCTTATATTATTAATCAGGAAGAAGAGGGAACTTTTACTCAATGTGCAATGGTGAAAATGTTCCTCTCTATTGAAATTACCAAGTGGTAGAATAATGACTTGAAAGTACATTTATATTAATCCAAAATGGGGAAACAAATGCTAAGAAAGCTAAAAACATGGAAGATAGGGTAAATAAGGTTTAAATTTTAAAAATTGATAGTGGAGGGCTTAAGGCAACAACGTCCCATAAGGATAGAAATGCCTCCCACTATTGTCCCTATTGGGCATTATTTTCCCATAGGTAAATGTGTAAACATTTAAATTTGGGTTTAGCCGTATAGATGCTTAAGGGAATTTTTAAAAATAAAAACATTTTTGTATAATAGATATGATAGTTTGGAATAAAAATAATTCCTTGTAAGTTATTAGGATAGGGTAAAGTAGTAAAATAAGTATTGATGAAGTTCATAATTTAATAAAAATGGAAAAGGGATAAAACTAACATGATCAAGTATTTGTGACCAAATTTAGGTTACTACATTTTCCTTACCAAAATGCTTTAGTTTATAAATGAAATTATTAAATTAAAATAAATATATACCTTATTATGAAAAATACCCTTTGTATTTGAGCTAGTACTTCAATCATGCAAGAAACCATAATATTTGGAAAACCCTAAAAAACACATGAAGTAGTTAATTTGTTCTTTTGAAACTGAAATTCAAAAAATATTCAATTAGAAAATGTTTAAATTTGAAATAAACTAAGGGATGAATACACCATGTATGTGTTAAACCAATTTTGCTTTTATGAATTTTATTAGAGATAATGCTTCTTTGAAGCATTCAAGAATCGATGCTTCCAAGAAAACACTTATATAAATCAGTTTCTTAGCTAAACCAATGGGAAATTTGATGGTGATTAAGTCCCAAATTGAATTTGTACTTGTAGAATATAAATGAAATTGATGGACACATAAACCTCAATTTAACTCAATTAATTTATTTAACCCCAAGATGTGAAATGGGTTGAATATTAAAATGGATTTATAGATATAATGCTAGAGTGCATTGAACCTCTAGGTTATGCATTCTGCACTTATACTAAATCAACCAATGCAAATGGATTATATATTTAATTGAAAATTTATTCCTAAATGAATGATCAAAAGATAATAGAGTGTACCCATGATCCTACCTTGTATGAAACTTGGAAAATAATATGTAAAAAATTTGAAAATGAGCATAGTGTTCATGAATGTATATCATGCCCCCATTGTAACTATAGAATTTGTAAATATATGTAGATGCCAATTGTATTTTTTTAAAATTATGCATAAACATGTATTATGCACTCTAAAATGTATATATTTTTATACTTTGATCTGAAATATGTGTGCATATGCATGGCATATGCCCCCATGATATGTGCCAGAGACTGAATTTTAAACTATTTTGAAATTTTATTTTGTACCAAAAAAAAATTTACTCTTAAAGGGGATTATCTCATGTATGATAATCCCACTAAAATGACCCCATTTCAGAGTGAGTTAATTGATCCTAAAAGTCACACATATCAAAATAAAATTTAATTGCATCATGTGTAATAATATGTAATATTTGAAAAAATTATCATATGTGAAAAGTATGTTAACATTGTAAGATTTGCATAATGTTATTTTTTTATATAACTTAAGAGGTAAGGCCTATAGAAATGTTTCAATGAAGCTCATAGTAATAAAATTTAGAATTAGTATATTAATATTAGTATTACATGATATGGATCATATCACTCATGAAACTCAACAAACACACCAATAGTAATGCGAAACAATAAGGCCAATGGCCTCACATAAGGGACATGTTCAAATATTAAAAAGTGAAATATTTATCATTTAATAGACATGAATAATGTCATAAAAAGTGACATGTTCAAATGTTGAACATCACATAGAGACAAAGGCAAAAAATAATGGACATATTCAAATATCACACATATATAAACAAGATCTCATGGAGATGTTCAAACAATCCACACATAAGAGCCAATGGCCACACACAATATAAAATAAAGATTTAATCTACTATATATAAGTAAATAACATCAATGGAACATGGAATTAGAAATGTAGTATAAACCATGCATATGTAATGTGATCATATCCTATAAAATAGCATACTCATTTACATAATGTAAGATATAGATGTTAGCAAGACATTTTTAAATAGTATAGAGCTCAACAATAGAGGAGTTATGGAATGATAAAACTTGTACATATTATTTCCTATGGATAAGATGCCCCTAATTTAGCAAGGTTGTTGGGAGAGGTAAGTACAACACCTTAATCCTTGTAAAGTTTGTATGTCCTACATAAAACTCATGAATATCAATTCAATGCATGTGTGAAGAAACATAAATATGTTATCTACTACTCATTAGATAAATAACATATTACAAAGATGTAAACTAGCTGTCTAATTTAGGTCCTAATTTTGAATTTTTAAAATATTTTGAATGTTTTTTCAATTTAAAATATATTTTTTTTGTATTTTTAAATTCATAATTTAGAAACAAAAAAACTAGCGATAATAAATATATCAACAATAGAATAAGTAATAAATATATGAATTATTTACAACATGTGCCAATGTGATATTTTTACAAGAAATAATTGTATATCCATGTGTGAGCAAGATGCCCCCACCATATGTGAATTGTAACTTTGAGAAATCTATAAAATACTGAAAAGAGTATGTAAAGGACTAATTGTACATCCTCATTTCATCAAATTTACACTTTTTGAGTTATATCACATGTATAAACAATATCACTTAGAAAAAGAAAGATTTGCAAGAAAGACAATGATTTGCATATTAAAATTGAGTAAGACATAAAAATTGGAAATATTAAGGTTCTATGTACCAAAATTAAAATTTTGAAGTGAAAATGAAACAAAATAGGATACAAAATTTGGGATATTAATGGCATTCAATTCTATCTAGTGTTGGTTGATTCTATCTTTGATAAAAAAAATAAGATATGGTTAGTGCATACCGTGAAAATATAGAGATAAATGGTAGATTATGGAAGAATTGATCATTTTTTTGGATTATTTAGATCAATAAAGTGAAAATGGAAATCCAAGAGGCCAAAAAATCAACAAGATCTTAGGGATTAGAATAATTGATTAATCAATCACATGTTCAAGTAAATAGAATAATATGATGCAACACTCAAGAAGCTATATATAACTAGATTTTATTTTTTTGAATTATTTGAATGTTTTTTAAAATTTTAGAATATTTGAAATTTAAAAAAGCTTAAAAATAATTCCATAGATATAAGAATCAAATAAATATGTGATTAGTGGTAAATGTCTTACTTTGAATGAAATACATCAAATCTACCTACATTAGAATAAAAAATGTATCATTTGTAGTAAGAAAATTATCTAGATTACTAATTGTGTAATCTTGTGTATGTTGGTTGAATATTTTGTCGATCAGCGTACTGATAAACAAAATAGGTCTGATCAGCCAAAGTAGGAAGATTGGTCATCCAAATGTGTAGGTTTACCACATCAAAAGGGGACTAAACTCTCCTCTCATCAAGGGGAGGTTCCCTATATATAAATATATATACTCAAGGGTAGGACAAACCATCCATCTCTCTTTCTTCAGAGATGATGCATGCAAATCAAAGGAAAAACTCAAGGGAAATGACAGAAAACACTCCTCTTCTTTCAGAAGTACTATTTAGCAAGCCACAAGAATAATCCTAGTAGTAAAAGCAAAATGAAACAAGGACGTAGTAACCAACAAATTGAGATGTAGCACAAAGTCTCCACCTAAATTTCCCAAGAGTGAGATACGAAGGACAATGAGGGCACAAAGTCGTCTCAAGGTCCTTTACATAGAAATGAAAAGAATACACACTAAAGGCAATTATGGGTGCACAAAGTCTCTCCACAGTTGACTTCAGGACACCTTCCTGACTACTTTCACTAATTCTTCTTGTTGAATTAAAGGAATAGAAAATATATTAAGGAAAAATACATAAGAACAGTTTCCCCAACAACAAAGATATCACAACACAAAGTCTGAAAAGTCACTTGCTTTTTTATTCCAATAACAAAATATGATTAATAATCTGAGCTCAAAGTCTCAGTAATGCCTTTCAATTTGGGTAGAGTTTCATTTCTGATTGTCAGAGAGAGATATATTTACAATAAAGGAGAATCCCTTATATAGCCTCTTCAAGAAGGACTCAGGAACAGTAACACATCATGTTGCATTAAAATTTGTTAAGAAGATAGGCTAGAATTTAGGGGCATCTACCCATTTGATTTTCTCAATGCAGAGAAACAAGTCACGCTATTGAAAGTTTTAATCTTTCAATGTCCACCTGGTGATCTGATCTTTCTTCATCGTTCCTCCATTTTTGGTTAATTGAATCGGGTCCTTGATTCAATTTGATACTCTGTTCCTTAATCACTTCTTGCTGATCTTGGCCTTAAAGCCTATGAATGCATTCAGGTCTATAGATTACAAGGATCAATGGCTATTTCATGAGCTTTGAAATTGACGTTCGTGCACCCATCACTATGTTTTCAATGACTAGTTCATTGTTCTTGAATTTGACGTCTTCAAGCGCGTCACCCCTTGGTCTTTCTTCAGCTTTCCTATTTTGCATCCTCCTGAAGGGAAGGTGACCCTTCAGCTTTGGGGAAGTGTCCTTTAAGTTGGTATCTGAGAGTCCCCCACAAGGACACCTGCCCTTCGGGGTCCTTCGATGGCCTTTTCTTTGGAGTCTCTCGTAGACATTCCCGTGGACTTTTTTCCCTGAGCTTTCTCTGCAGGCATTTTCCCCAATCTTTCTCCATGGGCATTTTCCCTGAGCTTGTTTAGTGGGCTTTTTCTGTGAGCATTTTCTCGCAAAAAAAAAGCTTGTAGACAAATTCCCATGGAAAAAAAGTCTGTGAGAATTATTGCTTTGTTCTTCGACTTTGAGAAACTCCTTCGGGCTTTCTTCTCACAGCCTGTCTGAATTCTTTCAGACCTTTTATCTGAAGGAATTCCTTCAGACAAAAGTCCAAAAGAATTATGCCTTTGTCTTTTTTGACTGCCTTAAAAAAAAATCTAAAATAATTTACCTTTGCGGCTTCCTTGAAAATGACCCTTTCGAAGGGTGCTTTTGTTGACCAAGTGCCCTCCACAAGGGCACTTATCCTTCGAGAGGCTCTCTTAAACTTTTGCATTGAACCACTTCTTTAAACCAAGCTTTGAACCACACTTTGAACCAAGCTTTGAACCAAGCCGATGATCCCTTTGATTGAACCAAGCCATTGAACCAAGCTTTGAACCAAGCCGATGATCCCTTTGATTGAACCAAGCCATTGAACCAAGCTTTGAACTAAGCTGATGAACCAAGCTTTGAACCAAGCGGATGAACCATTTGATGAACCGAATGAGTGAACCATTTGATTAAACCAAAGCATTGAACCAACCATTGAACCAAGCTTTGGTTAAATGGTTCAATGCTTCATTCCCTTTGATTTGGCTAAGTCCTTTTGATCCTCGTTGAACCAAATGCGTTGAACCCGTTGAACCTTTGAACCAAAGTGGTTCAATGGTTCAACGGTTTAATGGTTCAAGCCTTCTTCTTTTTTATAAGTGTTTTGAAGCTATTGAATCTTGAAGCAGTTGAACTTTGAACCTTTATGAAGTGCTTAACTCTTGCTGATGATGTTGAATCTTTGAACTTGTTGAACCCATTGAACCAAAATGGTTCAAGGTTCAATAGTTCAATGGTTGGATCCTTGCTTAGATGCTTGCTAATGGACATTTTTGATTGAACCAAGGTGTTGAACCAATCTTGAAAATGACCAAGTGTTGGAAACTAATTATTTTGATTAAACTTGCCTGTAGAAGCCTTTGAACATGTAGAAATGAACCTGCTTGCAGAGTCCGTAGAAACCAAGTCCATAAAGATCAACCGTAAAGCCCATTAAACTTGGCCTGTAGAGTCTATAGATTTTCTTTTCCTATAGAGTTTGTAGATTCAAGCCTACAGAGTCCATAGATTTTTGAGAAGCTTGAAAAATGAGGAATTTGAATGCCCAGGACAAATTTCGAAAAGGGAAGAGACAATTTTGGTATGTAGGACCAAAATAGTTCAAATGTTGCCCCAAAAATGAGTGATATTTTTGGAGGACAATAGCTGGCTCCAGTTGGGGAACTTCTATCAATTTCAAAAAGAATTGAAGGGAGTAGAATCCAGAATCTCTAGTGTCTTCATGTGTACCATTGGGCTACGGAGTCATGCTACCTAAAAATGAAAGGCATCAAAAATAGAAACAAACAAAACAAAATAGAATTAAAAACTATACAAATATACATATGTACAAATGAAATGATTTGATACTTCAAGAATTGAAGTATTTCAGATGTTGCTTCTTGAGATATAGTGAAAATAATTCTCTATCCTGGTAAACCAGCAGGAAATCATTTTGCCCCTAGAAATGGTGACGGGCAAATGGAGCTCTCCACCAGGAAACCAATTTTTTGTGTCTTCCTCTTGGCTTTTTCTTCTTCTTGTCCCATGGTAGGATGTGGTCTTCAATTTGAAAGCCATAACTCCTTGCTTTCTTGGCAAAGGATTCCTTTGTCTAATTTTGATTCGTAGGAGCATGCTCCATTATTGTAATTGGTTGTTCTTCTGGTTCAGTCCATCACATGATTGGATTGTCCACATCAGACTCTTGACAAACTATCAGCTCATGATCTCCTTTGATGTGAAGGAGTTTGACCTCTTCACCCTAAACAATCTTCAATCTGAGCAATAGAGATTCACATATAGCTATGTTGTTGGTGTTACTGACTTGCGAATTGCATGAAGGAAGAATATCTCCTTGAGGAGATATCAACACAGTCCCAACTCCATCATTGGTGGAAGAATTAATTCCATTAAATTTCAAGATTGAAGCATCATCAAAAGTTGATCTCCTATCAGATTTCTATTCATTAGAGATGGAAGATCTTTCCTTATTTGTACTGTGCCCCACCAATTCTCCTAAAGTCTTGTTTGGATCAATTCCTAGATTGTCAGCTACAGGAATTTCATCTATAAAAACATGAACATCTTCTGTGGTCAAGGAATAATTACCCTTACCTGAAGACTCAAACATAATTTGTGCTGCAGGGGTCGACGTTTGGGTGACCACATATTTTTCCTCCTTTTTAGGGAGCAATCTCTTAACTATGCCTTGGATAGGGATCCTTGCTTCAGACAGGTCCATGCTTAGTTCTCCTCCCATGTCCTTGTATAAATTTTGTCCAAAAAAAATGCCATAGGATGTTAGGACATCAGCCACTAAGACAGTCATCTTGATTCTCTTGTCTGGAAAGGCTACAAATGCAAATTGGGTATCTTTGATTTGCCCCATTAATGGTATTTGCTTGTTCTCCATGGAAAAACATCTCCCAAATGTCTTGGTTAGTGTGAGGCCCAGAGACTTAGCTACTTTAGCAGGCATGACATTGTTAGATGCCCAAGAATCAATGATGCAATTGTTGAGCTAATAACCATTTATCAATAAGGAAACATAGAAAGGTTCTATTTTCCCAGGGGCAGCTGGAGGAGTAATGATAAGATTATTTGGAATGGGCATGTTCTTTGGGGAATCAAGAATTATTTTATTAACCTCTTGTCTTGCAGGGATGGTTTGGTTCTTGACACATTGGACCAACTTATCCAATTGATCAAGATTGGACTGCAAATATTCAAATTCAGACATTTGTATTTTTGTCTTTTTGACATGATCAATTATGTCAAATGGCTGAATTGAGCTAGGTACAGAGGAAGGCATTTCAACCTTTTGGGTTTTAGGAGGGATGGGAGGAGGGATAGTTTGAGAAAATGAAGTAGAAGGTGAAGGTGAAATTGATGTACTTACATTTTGGGTGATCACCAGATCCTTTGACTGAAAAGGTAGAGTGGTTCCATGCTTAGAAATTGTAATTATTGGTTGAGGTTGCTCCTCTATCTTCCCTTTATCATCTTGCTAGATTGATTGGTTCTTAGACCTGGTAAACACTGTATATGATCCATCAATAACTTCTCCTTTGCTTTTGGGTTCATTCTGGTAGTTTAGGAAACCAATGTGAGAGTCACCAGCTGATTCTTCTTGATCCTCTGTGAAGAGATCAACATTATTTTCTTGCTCAAACTCAGGTTGGAAAGAGAAAGCATGTTTTGTTTCCAAATATCCAACTACTAAGTTGGTTGGAGGAGCTTCAAGGGCAAGTTTCTCTTGTGGGGGAGTAAGACAATCTGGTTGCCCTTGATTCCTAGCAGCATTGCCTTGATATGACTAGTTTGGAAATGTCCTTCTCGACATATCTCTGTATGAAGGAGTAGAAGACATTCCTTGTGCCATTTGTTTTTTCAAGGCTAGATTTTCTAGCTTTTACACCATTGGATCAGTGGTGCCTGTAGATGAATATTCAAAAGATGATGAGGATATATTTCTGTTTGGATCTCTTCTTATCTTCCCTGCTAAGATGAGATCATCTTCTACCTTAGTGGCCAAAAGTTGAGCTGCATTAAGATCTATTTGACCAGCATGTCTCAAAAGAAAACTTACTTCAGGTAACTAAGAATTAATGAAGAAGCATTTGAGATTCTCAGCTGTAGGTCGAGCAATTATAGGAATTCTATTCCTCAGTTTGTCAAATTTGGCTATGAAGTCCCTCATTGGTTCATGAGGTTCTTTCTTCATTTGTGTAAGTTGAGCCAAAAGTGCATGTGCATCTTCTCTAGGTTTGAATCTGGCTTTAGAATTAGCTTTAAGGGTATTCCAATTAGTTACTGACTAAGCTTGTAGATGATAAAACCAATCTACAACAACACCTTGTAATGTTTCTACAAATAGCCTGACTGCTACATCTTCAAATTCTACTCCAATTACTCCACAAGCTATGCTAAAGGCTAAAATGTGTTCATCAGGATGAACTTTCTCATAACCATAAAATTTGGGGAAATTCTTCCTTGAACTGCGTGGAAGCTCATGTAGAGGTGGAGTAAGATTGAGAGGTTCAAAAGCATTACCCCAAGGGCCTTGAACTGCCATTATAGGATTAAGAAAAGGAGGAATAACAAATCTTAGAGGGGTAATTATTGGTAAAGCTTTATCAATAGTAGAAGTAGATACTTTGTTTGGCAATGGAGATCTGACTTTAGTAGGAGGAAAGCTCTTAGTTCGTTGGAGATGAGATGGTGAAGGAAACAGATCAAAATCACTTTGTTGTACCAACTCAAATATAGGGTCAATAATACCTTTAGACCTTTGGCTTCTTGTATACCTTGAATCTACCAGATTGTGAAACAAAAATGGAAAAGAATTGACTTTGCTTCAGTTTGAAGCTTGAGGCTTTAAACTGCGTGTTCTTTCCTAGTTAGTGTGGAGGTGAATGGTAAGGCTATAAATAGATAATGGGTAAGACAAGTAATGGTGTCACCAGAGTCTGTAATGGATAAGGGTTATAATGATAATGGGTTATCCCTAGTGGATGTTTCAATCTGAAACTTGAGGTTCCAAATTGCATAAAATTATGTATATCCCCAGCAGAGTTGCCAAAAATTGTTGGTTGAATATTTTGTCGATCAGCGTACTGATAAACAAAATAGGTCTGATTAGCCAAAGTAGGAAGATTAGTCGTCCAAATGTGTAGGTTTACCACATCAAAAGGGGACTAATCTCTCCTCTCATCAAGGGGAGGTTCCCTATGGATATGATATATATATATATATATATATATATATATATATAAATAAATAGAAAATAATACTCAAGGGTAGGACAAACCATCCATCTCTTTTTCTTTAGAGATGATGCGTGCAAATCAAAGGAAAAACTCAAGGGAAATAACAGAAAGCACTCCTCTTTTTTCAATAGTACTATTCAACAAGCCACAAGAATACTCCTGGTAGTAAAAACAAAATGAAATAAGGATGTAGTAATTAGCAAATTGAGATGTAACACAAAGTCTCCACTTGAATTTCCCAAGAGTGAGATACGAAGGACAATGAGGGCACAAAGTCGTCTCAAGGTCTTTTACATAGAAATGAAAAGAAAACACACTAAAGGCAATTATGGGGGCACAAATTATTCCACAGTTGACTTTAGGACACCTTCCTAACTACTTTCACTAATTCTGCTTTTTGAATTAAAGGAATATAAAATATATTAAGGAAAAAGACATAAGAACAATTTCCCCAAAAATAAAGATATCACAGCACAAAGTCTGAAAAGTCACTTGCTTTCTTATTCCAATAACAAAATATGATCAACAATCTGAGCTCAAAGTCTCAGTAATGCCCTTTAATTTGGGCAGAGTTTAATTTCTGATTGTCAGAGAGATATATATTTACAATAAAAGAGAGTCCCTTATATAGCCTCTTTAAGAAGGACTTGGGAACAGTAACACATCATGTTGCATTGAAATTTGTTAAGAAGACATGCTAGAATTTAGGGGCGTCTACCCATTTTCTTTTCTCAATGCAGAGAAACAAGTCACGCTATTGAAAGTTTGCATCTTTCATTGTCCACCTGGCAATCTGATCTTTCTTCATCGTTCCTCCTTTTTTGGTTAATTAAATTGGGTCCTTGATTCAATTTGATACTCTATTCCTTATTCTCTTCCTACTGATCTTGGCCTTAAAGCCTGTGAATGCATTCAATTCTATATATTACAAGGATCAATGGCTATTTTATGAGCTTTGAAATTGACGTTTGTGCACCCATCACTACATTTTCAACAGCTAGTTCGTTCTTAAATTTGACGTCTTCGAGCGTGTCACCCCTTGGTCCTTCTTTGGCTTTCCTATTTTGCATCCTCTCGAAGGGAAGGTGACCCTTTGGCTTTGGGGAAGTGTCCTTTAAGTTGGCAGCCAAGAGTCCCCCACAAGGGCACCTACCCTTCGGGGTCCTTCGGTGGCCTTTTCTTTGGAGTCTCTCGTGGACATTCCCTCAGACTTTTTTCCCTAGGCTTTCTCCACAGGCATTTTCCCTGGGCTTTCTCCATGGAAATTTTCCCCATGATTTTTCCATGGGCATTTTCTCAGGCTTTTTTTGTGGTAATTTTCCTATGGACAAAAAGTCGTGAACAAATTCCCACAGATAAAAAGTCCATGAGAATTATTGGTTTGTTCTTCGGATTTGAGAAACTCCTTTGAGCTTTCTTCCCGTAGCCTATTTGAATTCTTTCAGAATTTTTGTCCAAAGGAATTCTTTCAAAAAAAAGTTTGAAATAATTATGCCTTAGTCTTTTTTGACTATCTTAAACAAAAATTTGAAAGAATTTACCTTTGCAGCTTCCTTGAAAATGACCCTTCTGAAGGGTGCTTTTGTCGACCAAGTGCCCTCCGCAAGGGCACTTATCCTTCAGGAGGTTCTCTTGAACTTTTGCATTGAACTGCTTCTTTGAACCAAACTTTTAACCATGCTTTGAACCAAGCTGATGATCCCTTTGATTGAACCAAGCCGTTGAACCAAGCTTTGAACTAAGCCGATGAACCATGCTTTGAACCAAGCGGATGAAGCATTTGATGAACTGACTGAGTGAACCATTTGATTAAACCAAAGCATTGAACCAACCATTGAACCAAGCTTTGGTTCAATGGTTCAATGGTTCATTCCCTTTGATTTGGCTAAGTCCTTTTGATCCTTGTTGAACCAAATGCGTTGAACCCATTGAACCTTGAACCCATTAAACCTTTGAACCAAAGTGGTTCAATGGTTCAATGGTTCAAGCCTTCTTATTTTTGATAAGTGTTTTAAAGCCATTGACCCTTGAAGTGGTTAAACTTTGAACCTTGATGAAGTGCTTAACTCTTGCTGATGACGTTGAACCTTTGAACTTGTTAAACCCGTTGAACCAAAATGGTTCAAGGTTCAACGGTTAAATGGTTCAATGGTTGGATCCTTGCTTAGATGCTTACTGATGGACATTTTTGATTGAACCAAGGTGCTGAACCAATCCTAAAAATGACCAAGTGTTGGAAACTAATTCTCTTGATTGAACCCACCTACAGAAACCTTTGAACCTGTAGAAATGAACCTGCCTGCAGAGTCTGTAGAAACCATGTCCGTAGAAATCAACTTGTAAAGCCCATTGAACTTGGCCTGTAGAGTTCATAGATTTTATTTTCCTTTAGATTCCATATATTTTTGAGAAGCTTAAAAAATGAGGAATTTGAATGCCCAGGACAAATTTTGAAAAGGGAAGAGACAATTTTTGTCTGTATGACCAAAATAGTTCAAATGTTGCCCCAAAAATGAGTGATATTTTTGGGGGACAACAATGTAAAATTATACATTCTAGGAGATCTATAATGATTTGAAATATGATGATTATTAATAGTATACTCTCTTAAAGGTTGATTTATATTTATCACCAATTTAGGAGAAATTACATGTGATTGTGCTTATTATGAATTAAAATTCTCTTGCTAATAGATTTGATTTTGCATTGGTTATTTTTGAATATTTTTATTATTTGGTTGAGTAGAAACATTTTGTTTAGGTGAAAAAATTATAAACGTGCTTTATTTTTGTATAAATATATCATTGACCTATGCTGGTGGATGGGGAGGGGAAGGTACCATAGATTGTTTAAGGTACTCATATCTGATTCTTAAAATTTTGACAAGTTGATTACAATGAATGTACTTTAAGCATCTATGTACCATATAAGTAAAAACATAGAGATATTCAACCAAATACACCCTAATATCATATCAAAAACCCCATTTTATGTTAAAACTATAGAATTATTAGATATTATGCAGGGCCCACTTAAAGAGGTAACACAATATGTCCTAAAGTGGTTTGTTGTTTTCCATTGAATGGTTTGACACTTTTGGTAGTTGTGTATATGTCATGATGTTTTTAACCCAATGAATTAAGTAATGTTATTTTTCATGAATTTTCACTTGATTCATTATCAACTAGCACACTATAAATAAGTTGTTTATCAATATAGGCTTATATACATAAAGCATGAAAATTAGAGTCATCATCTACTATTTCACTATCATAAAAAGTAACTGTAAGATGTTGTTGAATGATTCAACTAATTATACCAATAATTTTATCTAATGGATGATCATATAGATTAAGAGGTGGTATGAATTATAAGTTTGATGTACTACTAAATTGTCCTTGTTTGTATCATGATTTGGATATGGCTCACTAAAAATGTTCAATTTAGCATTTTCATTTTGTTGAGGCATAAGTTCCTCTATAAGAATGCCCAATTCAATGACATTTTTATCATTGAGATCATAAATAATGTGTTTGAGCTTGAGACATGTGTTATTAGAATTATCATTGCATCTAAGATAATCATAATATGCATTGTTATCAAAATATTTTCCTTGAGGTTTGATCATGTCAATTTCAAATGGTGCTGGAAAAGTGATGAGATTGAATTCAATTAAAATTTGAAACAATTTGTGAGTGGGTTGTGGTAACTTATAGAATTTCCTCCTTGGATGATATGATTAAAAAAACATTGTTAATAGGTTTAGAAATAACATTAACTATAATCTTTGCATCTACTTTAGTGTTTTTTGTGTTTGCATCATGGAAGTTGTAGTTATAGGTGTATACTTAAGATTGTTAGAAGTAATAATCTTGACTTCTCTTTATTTTATTGTATGACAAAGCTCTTCAAATGATTTTAATTTATTGAAGATAATTGACTCATATAATGGTGCAAGTAGATTTTTTTTACAAAAATTATTGTAATTCATTATTTGCAAATGTGTTAAGTTATTTTGGAAAGCATGGTCTTGTAATGAAGCACATAATCATTGATAGGCTCATTATTTATTTGATTAAGCTTGAAAATTTGTGCATAAGAAATCTTTTAATCAATATTAATATAAAAATGCTTAATAAATAAATATGTTAATGGATTGAATTATTTGATAAATTGAATAGGTAAATCATAGAACCAACACAAAGCATAATCTTTTAATATTCTTGGAAACAACTTGTTTATCAATTTTTCATTAAAATCATAATCCAAACATGCTACATGGAAAGATCTGAGATGTTGTTCTCGATCTCCGTTACCTATAGTGGAAGTTTAGGAGTTAAAAATTATGTAGGTAAAATACATGTGCAATATAGGTTGCTAGAATATTATGAAGTGAATAATAGGAATCTAATGATTAGATAACCTTTGGTATACCTTGCTCTAATAGTAACACATTTTCATGTAAAAATTCAATAGTTTGCTTGAAGGATTGTGCATGAGGTAAGGAATGTGATATAGTGTGCATATCTATCAATGGTTTTGAATGGGTTATTTGGTTAGGCATATTCATATAAATATATTGTAAATAATGTGTTTCCCCCAAGTATAAAGGTGTAGATGGAATAATAATAAAAACATTAGTAGTAACAACACCTATGGTAGGGTTTATAATTGGTTGTTCAATACAATCATTTGGTTTTTTAGATGTACTAGCGTGGTCATGTTTCTTTTGTTATTTTAGGGATAAAAATAATAAAGAGTCAATGTCATTAAGATGAGTGTCAAGGTATTAACCAAATTATTTTGCATCAATAAGCTCAAATATATTGTTAGAAAATTCATGAGTCATATCAATTTCTATGACCATAATAATTCCATCAAGTGGGTGTAAACTAAGCAATATAGCCATATATTATATAAAAATTAAAGAAACAAAAAATTTAAATAGTAGCCATAAAGGAGGAAAAAATTATGTATAGAGATTAGTAAATTCTTATGAAAGATAGGGCCAAAATAAGATACTTTCATTGTCAGATATTATCCAATGTCAACTATAAATGCTTCTAGTGTCAACTATTATGTCTGAGGTTGAAAGTATGTTATCTTAATGTCAAATTTAGATCTAAGATAAAAAAACTAAAATTTTTTAGATGCAAATATTCAATAATTTATCTAGAACCTAAAATATTTTTCGTAGAAATAATAAATATATGTGACTAACTTGGGTTCACCAATATGTTTTGCCCAAATTATAATTAATGTGGTAATTAAACCTAATTCTAATAATAAGGTTAGAATATAAAAAAAATGTTGAAAATGTACTTTTGACAAGATGAATAAAATTAAACATCTAAATGTGACAAGGTATAAATGATGGCAAGAAAGCAACTATGAAAATGAATGACAAAATTAGTTGTTATTATCTTATTGTTGATTGTGTTAGCTGACAAAGAGCATAAATAAGAAAATAGTGATTGTATATGTAAGTGCTCAAAAAATAGAGCTGAAATTAAAGGAGGACATAATTTATGGATAAGGACAGTAGTGGGATTTTTTATTTTCACTAATGGACATTTATGTCCTTTGCATAAAAATAGGAACTAATGTCATAGTCACTTGTAATAGTTGTAATTAGGTATACATTCAAAGTTTTGGCTTTCAAAAGTGTGTAAAATATCTAAAAATAACTTCTCCAATGTTAAAAATCTAGTAGGGTTTGTAATGATTTGAAATATACAAGTATAAAAAAAGAGAGTGTAATGGGTTCATTTGTCCCTAATCACCCCCATGATAATTGACTATTTCTTATATATCCAATACTCCTAAGAGGAAAATATATGCAATAAAAAATGCATCATATCCATAAATCAATCTTGGATTGGATGGGATAGAGCACACCTAAACTTTTGATTGGGGAGCATATAATTATTAAGTGGGAACATGACCAATGTGAGGATCTACTAGACCCGATTAGGGGATCACTTGTCACAACACACCTTGTGAGGTAGGGTTATAAAGCCTATATTATAACACAATTTCACAACCCTAAAAGAGTCTTATGATTTAATATTTCACTAATATAATAATAATAATAATAATAATAATAATAAAAGTAAATCTAATGTAGTTCACACCAAAGCTTGTGGCACAAAGTGGGGGTTAGTAAAGCAAAGCAATCAAAACATGTATATTGAACTTCAAATAAATTAATAATGAGTAACACTCTAATACATAGAATATGAAGAGTAATATTATTTGATCCAACACTTATGCTACTTCTATCTACTAAAAGAGACAAGAATAAAGTTAGAATATACTTACCTGAATGTGAACCCATCGAGACTCAATCTCTCCCTTGGTCAATGGGGATTTGTAAGAGGTTTTTGTGGTTTGTAAGGATCACTTTGTTAGGCTAAAGCATCCAAGACCTATCTACAGACTAGATTCTCCAAAATAAGAAACCTAAGCTAAGTATCCTCAAGTAGAATGGTGGAAGAGTAGATTGTGAAGAGGCATGAGTGAATAATATCTCTTGATTACATATCTTAATAATGACCAAAATAACTATGTATTTATAGGTAAAACTTATCCTAAAATAATTTAGATATGTCAGTAATACTAAGTCAACCTGATCGACCTAACACATTTTAGGGCTAACTCACTAGGTCTCTGCTAGGTTAGCTGAGAGGTCAACAAACCAAAAGAGCTAAAATGTCCTTAAATTGTACTAGATTGACTAGGTTGACCTAGTATGTTGAACAAGTCAAAAAGGTGCCAAGAAAGGAAATGAAGGATGAAAAGAGGACAAATACTAGAATACTATGCAGGGGAGGGGAAACATCTTAGGGAAAGGTTTTAAGAACTATTTAGATTGGTAATAATATGGAAAAAGGGACAATAATCTTATGAAACCAAAGGTATACACACCCCTTTATTGGTTCACCCCTTAGGGCATGCACTCAAAGATATTAAGTCTCGATGGGTTCTTACAAGATGTAAAGCATCAATAATTGATAAAAATTAAAAATATTATGTGTATACATATGCCCCACTTGAAGCTCATCATGTATCACTAAGGTGCAATAGGGGATAGTTCTTTTAGAAAGAACATAAGGACACACACAATGTTGATGCTAAAAAAAATTGCAATATTGTAAAGAAAAAATAACTAAAAGTAAATGATTGAAAGGGAAACTAATTTAAAAAGTAAATGCAATACATACCTTGACTTACCTTTACCACGGGATGGTTATTTTTTGTGTTATTAGTTTTGATTGTGTAGGGTGTAGAGACTAATTTTGACAGACCCAAGAATTCAAAACTAAAGAGTAAAAACAAACAAACACAAGAAAATGTAAGATAGTTGATGCTATGAGGATGGGATGTACTTGGAAAATTTGACAAGATGGGGTGACAGGTGCTATGTTAGACCAAATGATCAAGTCAAATAGAAAGAGTAAATAAAGTAATCAAAAATCCAAGGTTACTAAAGACCAAAAAACTCAAACAATTTATCCTAAAGTAAAAAAGGCAAACTCACCAAATTGAACGAAGGATACATGTCAAACACGATGGTAAAAATTTAAAAAATGGGAAAAAGATGAAACAAAAGATAAAATGGTAAAACAACATTGATGAGTGAGCAATAGCAATCCACATCTCACTCAATAATGAAAAAAATATCATAAAAGGGAAAACAACATTGATGAGTGAGCAGTAACAATCCATATCTCACTCAACAATATAAAATGGGTATGAACTCAAGTGTCTATAATAGCAACACAATAAAATCATGATAAATGGTAAAATGAAAGTAAAGTAAGTCTAGTAAATGTAAATCATAGGGTAAAAAAAATTATCTAAATTTACTCAAACATGTTTCACTCTAAGGATAGATAAAACTAAAACAAAGTAGTGCTAGCATGTTTTTAAGAGTTGAAGAAGAAAGAATTAAAGAAGAGGGAAAATAGATTTGGAATCATAATTTGTCTATCAAGGGGGAAAATTAAATGGGTGGAGGAGATAATGAAGGAAAAACCAAGGTAGGAGAACTCTTTATCAAAATCAAGACACTCAAATTAGGTTTGTCAAAATAAGAGGACTTTCAACCTTAAGAACTATGAAGAATTTTGCTTAGTGACACAAGTCTTGGGACAAATGGAGTATATAGATCATCCCATGAAGGCTATATGCATGAAAATTAAAATGGACCTACCTCTCCATGATGTTTTACCCGCTCTTTAGGACCCCTTACAAAGTCATCAGTCTAGTGCAAAGATTGGATACTTGCATGAGAAAGTAGGTAGTACCATAAAGTTTTTTTTGAAATCCCCTATTCTAATCTACTGGCCTACCACACCCCAAAGGACTTTGGTTCTATGTGAAGCTAACTGTGGAGTATGATCTTTGATTAGAGATAGGAGATGTGCTTGAAATCACATATTTGGGTGTGAATTTCACTTTTGAGGTTTGTATGTTGCCTTTTATATATCATTTCATTTTGTTTCAAATGATTTGGATTTTAACTTTCTTTTGATGGATTTTCCTTTTCCTCCTCCATATGGATTTATAAAACCAAACATGGGTGCTAAAGATGACTTTCATTTGAAATCTTGGGACAAGGTTTCTAAGAGATAAACTTTAAAGAGCATGGGGTCTAAGAGTCTTATAAATCAAGGTGAAATAAAAGTGTGATCTTGACTTTGACCTTGTTTGATCCAATGAGAAGATGAAATAAAAGGATAAATCAACAAGAATGACACATGGAATAATTTGAATTACTTCAAATTAAAAAAAATGTGACAAAGGGAAAAAATAAGGGATACAATGATAGTAAAGTGTGATTCCTTATCATGAGAAAAAGGAAAGTGGAGGAAAACATGCTAACATATGTTGTTTGCAAATTTCATCTAGCAAACGAAGCAAAAGCAAAAGTTGAGAATAAGGATCAATAAAATTAAAAGAACTATAATTTTATGAGGAGGGTTGTGTCTTATCCATAGTCTTACAAAGCAAATCATAAAAGAGAGACCCACAAGGGTGATGATAAGCAAGAAAAAATCAAAGTGAGAGAGCCTTCTTACAAAGAAAATCTTAAATAAAAACCCAAAGGATGCTAAAATAGCATTGGCAAGCAGCCAAAAAGAGAATGAAATTATTAAAATATGGTGATTTTGTGAGGGATGTCAGATCCTTTCCATGGTATTACAAAGCAACTCATAAAAGAAAGACACAAGGGGTGTTAAAAACAAGAGAAAATACAAGAAGATAAGGAAGACTATGGTACACCAAGAAACTAAAAGACCAAAAAGGAAGGACTAAAGGTTTATGAAAAGAGGGCACTACTATAGAGGGAGAGATCCATGCTAAAGTAACTTGCAAAAAGATGTTAGAAAGATATAGATATAATATATGACAAGAAGGAAATATTTAGGTAAAGTAATTTTTAAGGAATTGAGTGTTGGTGGGTTCTTTGAAAACATGGCCTTAATTAGTTTGAAGATGATAAGTGCTCAGACCAAGAATGCCTTTGACTAAATATGGGCCCCACCATTTTTGGGCATATTTACCTTATTTTTCATGGGTGTAATCTAATTTAAGGACAAGATCACCAACATTAAAAGTGCATATTTTAACATATTTTTTATGTTGTTAGGTGATGCAATCCTTGTATTTGTAGTTATTTTATAATGCAAAAAGATGATATTCATCAAGAAGATCAAGGGCATGAAGGTGAGCTACATGTAATCCTTTATCTATAATAATTCCTTGAAGAGATATGCAAAGATATGGAAACTCAAATTCTAATGGAAGGACTAACTTAAAAACATAGACTATAAAAAATGGAGTTGCTATAGTGGTAGTATATATGCTAGTCCAATAGGCCCAAATTATAGGGTAAAGATGAATATGCCAATCTGTGTAGGTCTCATGAATTATCTTTTAGATAATTTTTTTGAGAATTTTATTAGTGGCCTCATCTTGACCATTGAATTATAGATGGTAAGGTGTGGAAATATTTTGATTGATTTTAAATTTGGTACAAAGTTGTATAATAGGTTTATTTTTGAAATTACCACCATTGTCTAAAATGATGGTATAAGGAATGCTGAAGTGACAAAGAATTTGGATAAGAATAAACTCGGAAATGGTAGGATCAATAACATTAACAAGGGGCATGGATTCTACCCAATTTTTAAATTACTTAGTAGCGATGATGATAAAGATGTGCCCATCTTGAGAGTGAGGAAGATTACCAATGAGATCAAATCCCCATATGGAAAATGGCCATGGAGATTTGATAGTTTGAAGCTTGGTAGGAGGTGAATGGATAAGATCATTATGAAGCTGACAAGGAGTACACTTATTATCATATTTAATAGCATCCTTTTCAAGAGTAGGCCAGAGTAACCCATATGTAGGCATTTTTATACTATAACATGTCCACTATAGTGACCACTGCAAATGCCCTCATGTGCTTATTTGAGTAGAAGAGGAACCTCATATTTCATAACACAATGGAGTAAGGTACCTTCAGCATAGTGACAGTAAATGATGTTATGTCAAAATACATACTTGAAATCTTGTTTGTGAATTCATGTCTTTCATGAGAATCTAGATCAAGAGGATAAGTTTGATGTTCTAGGAATTGAATGATATCTTGATACCAAGGGCTTTATCGAATCGTCAAAGCCTTAATGTGATAGATAAGTGAATCAGGTAGTTGGATAGATGATGTAAATTTTTTGATTTGTATAATAAAGGAAGGATCAGAGAGAACTTGATGAGGATGAAAGAGAGAATATGAAGAGGCAAGAGAATCAATAATGGAATTTTGGTCTCGAGGAATAGGCTCGATAGTGAAAGAGATAAAGTCCTTATCAAGATTGGTTACAATTTGATGATACATACTGAGGTTCTCACGTTGACATTGATAATCACCATTAACTTGATAATAAATGAAATGAGAATCTCCTAAAGCATGAAGATACTAGATGTCTAGTTTAAGAGCATCTCTCATGCATAGGATAAGAGTTTCGTATTCATCCATATTATTGGTGACATTAGAGGTAAAGAAAAAAGCCAAAGGAATGAACTTACTAAGAGGACTAGTGAGAATGAAACCTTACCCAACTACTTGAAGGCATTTAACACCATCAAATTAGAGGGTTTAAGTATCCTCATGCAAGTAAACATTAATTTTAGGGAGCTCCTTGATAACTACCTTTGGTTTAGTAGTATTGGAGGGAGGGGAAGATGTTTCAATAATATTGGCTTCAAGATTAGTAGTAAAGCTATGAAAATAATCTTTAATAGATATAGATTGATTAATACCTTCAATGAAAATTATATTGTCATCGGGGAGATCATCTTCAAGCAGAGAAGTGGTTGGAATGGGAGTTACAACAAGTTGGTTATCTATGACTTGTCCTTTAATATTTTTTTGTGTGATAATGTAAAGATCAAATTTCATAAGTAAGACCATCTATTTGCCAATTATATCTCTAGGAAGAAATTATTTGGATAAGAAATAAAAAAGTGGGTTAGAATGAATGATGATATAAGTAGTTTGATATAGCATATAATGATGAAGATTTTTAGCTACAAAATAGATAGCGAGACAATCATGCTCAACTTTGGTATAACATGTCTCATAATCAATGAGGCCTCAACTAATGTAGTAAATAACATACTCTTTTATTGTATCATCTTGTTGGTCAAGCATTGCCCCAACTAAAATAGGCGTGTAAGAAGTATAGAGAATCAAATATTTATTTTTGGAAAGAGGATGAAGTGTAGGTGGATGAAGTAATGACTATTTCATATTATCGAAAGATTTTTGACATGGATCCATCCATTCTAAATTTTTACCTTTCTTGAGAAAGGAATTGATGGAGTAAATGTGATAAGCCATTTTAGGGATAAATCATCAAATTACCCCAATTTTGCCTAAATAAGTATGAATATTAGGAATAGATCAAGGAATGGGCATGTTAACAATAACACTAATTTTGGTTGGGTCAACATCGATGCCATGAAGAGAGACTAAGAATCCTAATAATTTTCTATATGTGAATTTAAAAACACATTTGAAAGGATTAAGTCTATCTTTATATTTAAGGAGATGGTCAAAGATGATAACAAGATCAGAAATATGGTTCTTACAATGTTTGGATTTAGCAATAAGATCATTCACATAAGTTTCAATAATTTTGTGGATGATATCATGAAAGATGTGTGTCATAGCACGTTGATGAGTAGATATAGAATTTTTAAGGTTGAAGGGCATTTTAACGTAATAATAGGTGCCCCATTATGTGGTGAAATTAGTCTTATATTGGTCCTTGGGAATGATGTGAATCTGATCATATCCTGAGAATCCATCCATAATTGATAACATTTTGTAACCAGCTATGAAATTGACAATGTCATCTATTGAAGGTAAGGGGAATTTATCCTTAGGATAAAAAATATTAAGGTTAAAAAAATCAATACAAATGTGGATGACCATGGTGACCTTATTTTGAATGAGAATAATGTTATAAATCCATTCAGAATAATCCACTGGTTTAATGAATTTATCATCTAGTAGTTTAATGATTTCCTTATGACATAGATTAATAACTTTAGGTGGTAATTTTTATTACTTTTGATGCACTAGTTTAGCATCAGGATAAGTGATGATGTTATGGACCATAATAATAGGGTCAATACCAGGCATGTCTTGGTAAGACCAAGTGAATGTCGCTTGATATTTATCAAAGAATAAGCTAAAGTTGTCATGCTTAGATGGTGAGAGTTTTCAAGAAATCATGATTAGTTAAGGAGAAGATGGGGTACCATATTTGATAAAAGTTGTTTCTTCAATAAGCATGGAATTTTTGTCTTGAAAATGGTAAGGTGCATTAGGCAAAGCTGAAATTGGATTTGTTTTAGGATCAATGCTAGTGATAAAGTTGTTGAAGTAAGGATTTTTATTCTTGAAATTTCCAAGTTTATGATGTTTCTGAGGAAGTTGATGTTCTCGGGCATGAAGTAACTTAAGAATAGCTTCATCACTAGGAAAGGTAGGAAGAGGATTATAATATTCAACATCTACTTCAAGGTCTATAGTTTTATTACCATGGTGATCTTATTCAGAATGAATTTGATGGACATCAGTTGTCTTGGCATCTAGTGTAATTTAAAAATTAGATGAAGTGAATAGATTTGAATAGATAGGAGTGTTGATAGATTTAATGATGGGAGAAGAATCTGAAGAAATGATAGGATCAATAGAAGGTAGAGAAGATGTAGGAGCATCTGTAGGTTCAAAAGGTGTAATTTATTCTACCACTGAAGGAGTATTAGTAAGTGGAGAATTGGTGGGAGGTAAATGACCCTCAAGATCTACGTCATGATGTGTATATATGGTATATACATCTCAATTGAAGGCATGAATTAGGGATAAAATATTTTCATAGTGTTGGACATCCAAGTCTCTAGAGTGAGCTTGGGACATGATATAGTTATCATCATATGTTAGAGAAATCATACATGCTTGAGAATTAGGGGAGTTTTATAAGGTAAAATCTCAATGTTGTTAAATGTATGAGGGGACATGGTGAGAAGATCTTGGAATAATTTAGACACTCTAAAATCATTGAAATTGAAGGCATATTCAAGTAAATATGGTTCTTGAGCATCACATGGAGGGGTAAAATTAGTAATCTCATCCATGATAGGAATAATAAGATCTTGGGGTAAGAGAGAAGGAGGAAGACAATCTATAATATATGGAGGTAGCTTATTAGTATTTCAAGTGTGTTGTAACTCATTGAGTCATCATCATCATAATCCATAAGATTAACTTGAAGATCATGATTTATGTTGATGAACTAAAGTAAAGGAGAACTATTGATTTTTAAAATTGTAAGAATTCGATATTGAGGCTTAATATTGGGAAGCTGGATGCTCCATGGGTTGGGATCAGCTTCATGTTTGTAAAAATTTTCATTATGTAAGAATTTAATACACTGAATATCAAAAGAGGTGATGGCTCTCATTCGATGATTCCATGGATGACCAAGAAGAATGTTATAGGATAAAGGAAGATCAATGACTATAAGCTTGGTTCTAACAGTCTTAGATCAAATGGTTAATGGAAGCCAAATGTAACCAAATGGATTTTGATTAGTCTTGTCAAAGACATGAAAAGTAAGATGGGTTTGCTTAAGATGGTCTTTTTTATAACAAATTTGTTGAATGATCCATAAATATTAACATGAATGACATGCATAATGGCACCACACATAGTATTGCATTAAATATGATAAGGAAAATAGTAATGAACATAGTAAATCATAAAAATATGACTCAATATGATATTAGATGGAATGAAATTTATTCATGGGATATATAAGGACATGAATAACAAGGCATGATGACACATGAGAAGATGAAAAGAAGTTGTTAGGTGAGTATCTCAAAGATGTAAATGAACACAATAAGCTCACTTTGAAACTTAATGTGAAAGCTAGATGTAAAATAGTGGATATTATGTTTTATTAAAGAACATAATAGAGAAATAAATATGTGAGAAATTCATGGAAGAAGATATATTTATGAATGAGGATGTAGGGGTGATATATTATTCACCAAAAAAGAAATAACCATTATTGGATTATGGGAAATAAATTTTGGTATCCCATAAGAATGAATAGGTTGAATTATCTTTGAAGGGAAGAGGAAATGAAATTAATAATTATTTTTTATAGGGAATAAATGGTGATGATAAAAATAACCTTAGGTTTTGATGAAGGAAACAAGGAAGGTAGATGAGTTGAAAGTGAATTCACATGATGAACAAATAGTTAAATACTACACATGTTGATAAGAAGGAAGTTAGGTAAATAATGAGGAGAGAACAATGATAAGGGTGGGATTAATGGATACTTTTATAAATAAAGGTAGATCATCAACATGAAAAATAATTTAGTCATTGATCATGTCATCTTCAAGAAATTAAATCTAAGACTTGAAATAAGGACACATAGTCTCAATGGTATTGACATTAGTTGGTTGATAATTGATAGAAGGTGGTTCTTCATCTATGGAAGATGGATCTTCAGTCTCTTGATGTTGTTTCATAAGAAATTTGTGATGATAGGGTGAAGTGCAAATGAACTCTATAAGAGGAATCTTATAAGGCATAGAGTTGAGTTCTTCAAGAAAATTCCAATGTGATTTATAAGAACTAACACGAGGTTTATAAGTCAAATTAGATTTAGGAGGTATAGATGTGGTGGGAGGATTAGAAAGATGAATTTTTTCCTCAAGTGCTTCTGAATCATCATGAGTGGTAGTGGTATCTTTAATCAATTGTTCTTCTAAATATGGTTTTTTAGGCTTGGTAACGTGATCTTTGTGAGCTGGTTTATCATGATAATTAACCATATAAATTTTAAGATATTAAGAGGTGTTATAATATAGGTCATAATTTACATTGATGGCACAAACATTCTTGACATTTTATTGATTATTGTTTGAATAATATTTTTGATTATTAAAAGTATAAGCTTTAAAGTTTTGTCATTTTTGAGATGTGGTAGCATACTCTTAATGATGAAGTTATATCATAGCCTCATGGTTGAATGAGTCATAAAGCATATAAGAAACAACACACATAGTGAGCCCTCTACAAAATTCATGAGAATACCCAATGTTGGTATAGAACTAAAAAAATAGATTGGGATCATACCACTTACGAGGAGCATTGGGATAAATGAAAGGTTTCAAGGGAAGTAAAAATTGTTGCATTTTCTAAACTAAAAGACGTGTGTGAGATGGTAAAGGAACATCAGATTTGGAAAATCTAGGTTTGGTTTAGGGAGTATACTAGTGATAGCATTAGATGTTTGAAAATATATTTCACTAAGTTTATGATTGGGTTTGAATTGATTTATAATAAAGTCTTGACACTTATCTTGGTCAAGAGATTCATTAAGAGTTTGAGGAACAAAGGTTTGAACCTTGTATTAAAGAGTGGGAGTCAAAGCGGTAAAAAAGAGTTTAAATAAATTATCATTAGTCATATTATTATTGGCTTTATGAGCTAAAGATTTCCATCTTTTAATAAAGTCATGAACCGATTCGTTAGGAGATTATTTTTCATTTATGAAGTGACTAAGATCATTTAAAGGAAGATCATTATATTGAAACTCTTTAATCAAAGGATTGACCAAATATTTAAGTTACCAAATAGAATGTTGAGGTAGTTGATTATACCATTCTAATACATCACCAGTGAAATTTTTGACTAATAGTTTAGTTGTGGTAAATGTATTAGTTTGGATCCACTCTTTGTAAAGGTTACCAAAGGCTTTGAGGAATGAATCAGGGTCTTAAGTCCCATCATATTTGATAGTTGGAGTTATGTTACCAATATCAATGGATACAATAAAGGGAGATAGAGGATTATTTTGAATAGTTTGAAGCATCTTTTTATTCATTATGGGTTGAGGAATAACATTTCCCAAGGCATCCCTAAGAGGTGGAGGAATATAATTAGGACTAGCTTGAGGATGAATAGTTAGAGGTTGATTAGTTACATTGATTAATTGTTGTTGAAGTTGCATCATTTGGTTGGTATTAGAGTTTTTCATGATGTTCATTTATTGAATGACTTGAGCTAAGAGTTGGGTTATATTAGGAGGTGAGTTATTTTTGGTTGTAGTACTCCCCAAATTAGTATTATGGGGAGGATGATTAGAATAAGGGTTGTTAAATAGATTTGTATCAATCACTTCTACATTAGTTTGGAGATTTTGAGAAGTGTCTTGATAAGTATGGAAATGATTGGATCCATAAACTTCATCTTTAAGTGTTATTTACACCATGTTATACTTCATAGATGAAGGAGGAGAAGAGGTGCCCCAAGAGTGATGATTCTCTTGGAAGGAAAAGAGAGGGAGGAATGAACATCTCACATAGTATCTA
Source organism: Torreya grandis (assembly GCA_037957365.1). Classification (NCBI taxonomy): domain Eukaryota; kingdom Viridiplantae; phylum Streptophyta; class Pinopsida; order Cupressales; family Taxaceae; genus Torreya; species Torreya grandis. The sequence continues at coordinate 11,835,334 of JARHVA010000002.1, forward strand.
AATGGATTTAGGTTTTCCAAAAAGATTATTATAGGAGACCTCATTCTAAGTGAAGAGAGATGAACAAGATGCAAAATTGGAGAAATGAGAAACTATATTGAAAAACAAGAAAAAAAGGAAACAATACTAAGACGATCAGATCGACCTAGTGCAAGAAATAGGGCTTGTAAATTGTACAAGGTTGAGAAGGTCGATCCAGTGCAGTGAATATAAGCTAAAAAAAGTACAAGGTCAACTAGGTCAACCTAGTAAAGTGAACAACGAAGAGGAAAAGATTGATAACAAGCCTGGAAATGAAATAAGATAATTTGCAGCTAATCTAAGAAAGTAGTAAGTGCAGAAAGGAAACACACAATCAACTAAATTGATACTTGCTAATCCAATTGATGTACATAAAGAAAAATCTTGTGCTAATGCTAGATAATGCAAGTTTTTACACACATAATTGATCAAATATCAAGAAAACAACTTGAAATTAAATTTAGCTACTTAGTCAACCTATAATGTTGATTATATTATTAAGAATGATTTTAAATGTGAAAGGGAGATTGGCTAGAAGCAAGGTACTAGATAACAGTTTAAGGATAGTTTTAGGTAAGTTTAGGATGAAATGGACTATAGTGGTAATGATGCAGGCTTGGTATTGGGTCCTACCCCTTCACTTCACACACCACAACAATAAGGGTAATGGGTGCTTAGCCAAAATATACCATTAACCACACTTTATACTTGTCCAGAGCATCAAGTTGGCTTCCCCCTTGGTGATGAAATCCAAGTAGGTAGACCTAGGTAGTCAAATTTTTAAATGTTTTTTGATGTTTATGTGGTTTAGCCATGTGTGTAAAAGAATAGAAATAGTGCAATTAAGTGATTGATTAAAAATCCTCTAATTAGACTATGTGAACTATTCTAAGCATGCAAAAAACTTATAAAAAAGATGTGATTAACATATACGGTTAATTATAACTTTGAAATAAGGTATAGTTCAAAAACTATATGGACAATCATACAAAATAGGTTTGATAGGATTGAGCCTATACTATGGAAGCAAAGTCTGAAAGTGAACTACGTCGGTCAAGTTGACCTAGTTATTTCAAAAAACACATAACACAAAACTAGGTCTGTAGGGTCAACCTAGTTGTGTATGAAAAGGTAGTTTTAAATATTGTAAATTATGAAAGGAAAGTACAAATAAAGGAAAGATACAAATAAAAATAAACTAACCTTAGTGGATTATAGATGAAAAGGAAAATATTACTAATCTAAGACCTTAGAGAAAACTGATAAAACCCTACAAATTGGGTCAAGCTAGTTGATCAAGCTATACAAGAACCTACTAAAAAAGTGATAAAAATGCACTAGGTCACCCTAGTCAACCTAGTAGGTTGAATATAAAGATTAAAAACTTGAAAAACTTGTACTGGGTTGAGCTAGTCGGTCTAGTTATCTAAACAAACATGTGAGGATCCTCTAGACCTGATTAGGGGATCACTTGTCATAAGACACTGTGTGAGGTAGGGTTTCAAATCTTATAGTCTAACATAATCACACAACAATCCTAAAAGAGTCCTATGATTTAGTATTTCACTAATCTAATAACAAGAAAAGTAAATCTAATCTAGTGCACACCAAAGCTTGTGGCACAAAGTAGGGGTTAGTAAAGAAAATAAATCAAAACATGTATAGGGAACTTAAAATAAAGTATGAGTAACACCCTAATACATAGAATATGAAGAGTGATATTATTCAAGCCAACACTTATGTTACTTATATTTATTAAAATAGAGGAGAACAAAGTTAGAATATACTTACCTGAATATGAACCCATCGAGACTCAATCTCTCCCTTGACCAATGGGGATTTGCAAGAGGTTGTTGTTTATAAGGATCAATTTTTTATGTCAAAGCATCCAAAAACAATCCACAAGACTAGATTCTCTAAAATAGGAAACCTAATCTAAGTCTCCTCAAGTAGAATGCTGGAAGAGCAGATTGTGAAAAAGTGCAAGTGAATGATAATTATTGATTGCATATCTTAATAATGAAAAAAATGAATTTGTATTTATAGATGAAACTTATCCTAAAATAATTTAGATATGTCATTTGTGCTAGGTCAACCTGATCAACCTAGCATGTTTTTAGGCTAACTCACTATGTCTATGTTAGGTTAGCCAATAGGTCAACAAACCAAAAGAGCTAAAATGTCCCTAAATTGTACTAGCTCAAATAGGGCTACCTATTATGTTGAAAAGGTCAAAATGGTTCCAATCAAGGAAATGAAGGATGAAAAAAGAAAAAATACTAGAAGACTATGCAAGGGAGGAGAACAACTTAGGGAAAGGTTTTAGTAACTAGCTGGATTGGTAATAATATGGAAAAAAGGGACAACAATCCTATGAAGCACCAAAGGTCTACCCACCCCTTTTTTGGTGCACACATTATGGCATGAACTTAGAGATATTGAGTCTCGATGGGTTCCTACAAGATGTAAAGATTCAATAATTAATAAAAGTTAAAAATATTATGTGTATATAGAAAATATATCCCACATGGTTGTCCCACCTAGAGTGGTTTATAAAATTGTGTTCCTTTGATTATATTAATGCATTTGTAATTGGCTTGAATACTCGATCATGATTTTTTTAGGTATGAATAAAACATACTTGTGACTTGGTTGAGGAATATTTAAAATTCTTAGAATCCAAATTGGGAATAATAGGGAACCTTTGCTCTGTGTGCAATAGTGTAAATATGCCTTTTTATTGAAATTTATGAGTGTTAGAACAAGTGACTTGAGTGTGCCTTTATATTAATAAAAAGGGTTAAACACACACTAGGAAGCCTAAAAACATATAATATAGGTTAAGGGAGGGTTTCATTTCAAAAATTGTCTGTTGGAGGCCTTAAGACAAAAACATCCAATAGGGATAGGAATGCCTCTCACTATTATCCTTATCTGATGTTGTTGTTTCACAAGGAAACATGAATATATTTGGATATATGTTTGGCCATATAGATTATTAAGGGAATTTATAGTGATTATAACACTTATATATGTGATAGATGATGATTTAGAATAAAAATATGTCTTTTTAGGTGCTTAGGATATGGTAAGGTATAAAAATAGTTATTAATTAAGTGCACAAGTTAATAAAATTAAAAAGGGGATAAAAATAACATGATAAATTATTCATGACCAGATTTAAGTTACCATATAATCTGTAAGATGCCCCCACTGATAAATAAAGAATATGTAAATGTATGTAGATGCCAATTTTTAATTTTTATTAATCTTGTGCAAGAATATGTATCATGCACCTAAAATTGTGTGAATATATAATTTTTATTATAATGTGAGTGCATATGCCCCCATAACCTATACCAATGATTGAATTTTGAAACACTTAAAACTATATTAAGTACCAAAATACTTTTTACTTGAAGAGACTTATCTCATATATGAAAATCCCACTAAAATGCCCCACATTTGAGGTATCCTTAAATTCAGTCATCTCAAAATAAAAGTTATTTGTGTCATGCATATTTAGATGAAATCATCGAATAGTTTATCATATGTAAAAAGTATGTCAACATAGTAAGATATGAAATATTCAAATTATGTATGTAACATATGAGGCAAGTCCTATATAAATGTATCAATGAAGCTCATAATAGTATACTATAAAATTAGAATTCTAGATATTAGTTAGTGCATGATATGGATCATGTCAGCCAACAAAATTAATAAGCTCAATAATCACACATACATAATAATTTAAATGTCATACAATAAGGCCAAAGGCCACATACAAGGGACATGTTCAATTTTTTCTTAAGTAAAGACTACACACATAAGGCCAAGGGCCATACACAAAGGACATGAATAATGTCACAAACAAGGGACATGGTTCAATGTTGCATAAAACAAAGTAACAAGGGCTAAAAGCAATGGACATGTTAAAATGTCACACATAACAAACAAAGATCACATAATTGACATGGGCCATACATAATAAATAAGAAAAGTCTAATATACTACGTAAAAATAAAAGCATCAATAGAGCATAGAACTAGAAATGTAGTCTACACCATGTATATGTAATGTGAACATATCCTAGAAAATAACATATTCATGTACATAATGTAAGCTAGATATGTTAATAAGACATTTATAAAAATATATATCTCAATAATTTACAATTTATAAAATGATAACACTTTTAGGTATTGTGATTAGTGAATAAGATGCCCCTAGTTTAGTAAGGCCAATGGGTAGAGGCAAGTCCAACATCTTAATCCATGTGAAATCTATATGTCATACCTAACACTCAAGAATACTAGTAAAATGAATGTGTGATAGAAAAATAATATGCTATCTACAAATCATAATATAAATAACATATGATAATTAATGTAAACTAGATGTCTGATCATGTTCCAGTCCTAATTTTAGATTTTTAGAATATTTAGATTTTTTTTATTTTTGAAATATTTAGTTTTTTTCATACTTTTGCATTTTTAAATATAAAATAATAAAATAGTAATAACCATGGATTCCAAAGTAGAAGAAATAGATGGATTTTAATAATCCACATCATCTATCAATATGAAATATTCATTGAAAATGATGGCATGACCATGTATGAGCAATATGGCCCCAATGTATATGTGATTGTAATTAAAAACATGTGGAAATAAAATAGGTATGTGGAGGAAAGATTTTAAATATTCATTTCATTAAATGTATTTTTTTGTAAGTATACAATACACATGTATGAACAATATAGCACAAGAAAATAAATGTTTTACATGAATAAGTATTGTTTTACATACTGTATTTGAGTGAAATATCAAAAAATTGGATGTATTAAAGCTTTGTATGCCTAGATTTTGATTTATCTATGAAAAAAGGTATAATAAAATATCAATAGACTTAGGATAGTAATGTATGTCATCTATGTCCCTTACTCATCGATACTATCCTTGTAAGAAAATGTAATTTATCGATGCAGACTGTGAAAAAATAAAGTAAATGGAAGAATATGGCATAATGGATCATTGTGTTGGACTATTTAGATCTAGAAAGTGACAAAGAAGAGCTAAGAGGCCAAAAATTCAATAAGATCAGAGGAATTATAATAATTTTGATCAAATTTATTAAATGCGTAATAAGTAGAAGAATATCATGATTAATTACGAAGTTATGCACAATCAATTTTTTTTTAAATTATTTGAATGATTTTTAATTTTTTATAATATTTATAAATACAACATGATAAAAATTTATCCCATTAAGATGAGAGTCATAGTACTATAATAAGTGGTATAAGGGTCACATTTTGTGAAATAAATGTTCTAGATGTGTATGACTCAGCATAAGAAAATACATCATGTGTTGGAATAAAACTATCTAGATCAATACTCATATAATCCTATGTAGTAGGAGTAGATATAGGAGATGAAGGTTTGTTTTAAATCCAATGAGGAATAGTATTATATTATGCCATATTTTTTAATCTTTGAGGAACATGTTGATGTATGTGTATCACTAATTTATAAAAAGTTGTATGTGATGATGTTTGTTATAACTAGACATCTTTTTCTAATAAGATTCCTTTGCACTGATTGCTTTCAATATTTTTAATTTTTTTTTGAATTGGTTGAATGGAAATATTTTTCCTAGTTGTAACAAAAATAAATGTGATATGTTATTGAACATATGTATCACTAAACTATGGTGGTATATGGGGAGGATAAGGTACCATATATTGTAGAGCGTACTCATATTTTATTCTTAAAAATTATAACAACTTGATTACAATAAATATACTTTAGGCATGTATGTACCATAGATGGTACATAACAAATTTTTTTTACCTATTTTTTAGTAGTGAAAAAAATGGATTAAATCTTATACTATGGCCCACTTAATTGGTTTGTTGTTTCCTATTAAATGTCTTGACACTTTTAGATGTTTATTGTATGTCATGTTATGTGTAACCCAATGAATGTTTTAATGTCATTGTGCATGCATTATCACTTGAAACATTATTGACAAGCACACTATGAATGGGTTGTTGATGAATATGTCCTCTTATATAAACATTCCAATCAGAATCATCATCCACTATCTCATTATCATCAAAAGTAATCATAGGACATGCTCAAGTAGTTTGGACAGTTGTAACAATATTTCAATCTAATGGATGATCATATGAATCATGGGGTGGATATGCATTATAGGTATGATATACTTTTTAATTATCCTTGTTTGTATCATGGTTTGGAATTGGTTCATTAAAAATCATCAAATTAACATTTTCATTTTATTGAGGTTTAGTTTCATATGTAGGAGTGCCAAGATCAATGACATTATTTTTAATAAGATCTTGAATAAGGTGCTTGAGCTTGGAGCATATATTATTAGAATCGCCATTGCATATATGGTAATCAAAATATTTAGTTTTATCAAAATATTTATATTTAGATTTACTCATATCAACCTCTAGTGGTGGATTAAGATTAATACGATTTCACTCAAGTAACTTTTGTAATAATTTAAGAGGCATTTGTGGTAATCTATAGAATTACCTCCTTGGTTTCTCTAATAAAACAAGATTGTTAGAAGGTTGAGAAATAACATTAATCGTGATCTTTACATCAAATTTAACATTAAATGATCTTTATAAGATGGTTTTCTTTGAAATTTCATTCTATTAGTTGAAGTAGTTGTAGGTACATATTTGAGCTTATTCAAATTAAGAAGCTTGACTTATCTTTCTCTTATTGTGTGAAAAAGTTCCTCAAATGATACAAATTTATTGAGAATAATTTACTCATGAAAATATGGAAGTAAACTTTATTTGAAAATATATTGTAATTCATTATCTACCAATTTGTTAGTCTTTTTTAGAAAGAATGGTTTTGTAATGAAGCACTTAGTCACTAATAACCTCATTAGTTCCTTACTTAAGTTTAGCAATTTGTGTATAAGAAATATTTTCGTGAATGTTGATAAAAAAATACTTAAGAAAATAATTTTATAATGGATTTAATACTTTGAATAATTGAATGGGTAAATCATAAAACCAATGCAAGGTGTAATCTTTTAGGCTTCTTAGAAATAACTTAGTTAACAACTTGTCATTAGAAGAATAATCTAAAAATGCAGCATGAAAATATCTAAGATGATGTTTGGATATCCTTTACCTTCATATAATGAAATTTTTGGATCTAAAAATCTTTCACATAAAAGATATGATGCAATATTAGGTGTGAATGGATTATGAAGAGAGGCTTGTGAATCTAGTGATCACCTATCTTTTGGTATACATTGATCTAATTGAAACACCTTTGCATGAAAAGGTGAAATAGTTTTCATGTTGGAATGTGTAGTAGGAAAAGTATGTGGTGTAGTATGCATAGCTATAAAAGGTAATGTATGAGTCATTTGGTTAGGTATGGACATAGATTGTTTTGGAAGTCTTATGTTCCCCCAAATCCAAATGTGTTTATGTAATAATATTATCAATAATAAAAGTAACAACACTTGTGGTAGGGTTAAGAACAGGTTGTTTAACATAATCATTTTGTTCTTCTAATATCCTAGCATGAGATTTTTCTTTTATTCTTGCCAAGCTATAAATTAAAAAGAGATAATTACATCTAGGTGGGCATAAAGATATTTAACAAATTTTGTTGCATCAACAAAATCAAATTTGTTGTTTTTAACTGAATTATCTTCATATGTAATGTCACTATCTATGGTCATAATAAGTCCACCAAGAGAATGTAGAGTGAGCCTTATATAATTTTGAGTGTATAACCATGCTTGTTCATATGACATGCTTTAATTTTTTAAAAAAATCATTAATAATGTTTGGAACATGTTTTATTTTATTACAAGTATTGATGAGTTTCCTTATTAAGGGAAGACAACATGTAATAAAAACTAAGAAAGCTTGAAAAAAAAAAACACATCTAATATATCCATAGATTATTTGGAAATTAAAAATCAAGGAACAAAAAATTGAAATTTAGATCCTAAATAAAACATGAATTTGTTATGTAGTAAATTTCCTTGGAATCTAAGGTAAATATATTTTTTTTCAATATCAAATATCAAATCTAAGATAAATATAAAGTGATTCCCATGTTAAAAATTAAATCCAAGGTTGAAAACAAGTTATTTAAATGTCAAATATAGATCCAAGGTAAATAAAAAATAAAAAATTAATGTCATATATCACAAATTATCTAAAACCTTAGGGTAATTTTTTTGAATCAATGCTCAAATAAAAAGTGGGTTCATCAATAAGTTTGATCAGAATCTTAAATTAATATGACTATTAACCATAATTATAATAAGTTGAATATAATATAGAAGAATATTTTAAATCAACTTGTGACAAGTAGAATGAGAGTAAAAAATTCAAAAAAAAGTACAATAAAATGAAATAAGACTAACTATTAAACTAAATGAAAGACTTAGTTGTTTGTTGTCTATGATCTAAATGTGAAAATGAAGAGGTTGGAACTAATCAGTAGATACTAATTTTACAAGTGCCATACAAACTATGATTGAGACTGATGAAGGACATGATCATCCAATCTAGGACATGATCGACTGGTAGTAGTCCTGATTTGGTCAACATTTTTCTTTATTTAAAATAAAGGAATCAAGGCATGAGCTTCTATTATAGTTTAAATCACACATGTGTGAGGAAATTTTCCTTTGGATGTGCATGAAATACTTACAAATGATTTGTTCAAAATTGAAACCCTAATATGTATTTTAATGTCTATAAATATTCAAATATAAAAGGGGGAGTGTAATGGTCTAAGTTGACCCAAATCATCCTCATCATGACTAAAAATTGCCTACGTATCTAATACTCCAAAAAGATAAACCAAGCCCAAGTAGTTCTCCCACTTAGAGTACTTTATGAAATTGTGTTCCTTAAAATATATGAATGCATCTAGATATGGTTTTAATAATTGATCATAATTTGATTTAACTTGGATAAAATAAGCTCTTGACTTGGCTAAATACTGCTTCAAATGATTATAATCAGAATTGGGAAGAATAGGGAAGTTTTGCTTATCATGTAATAGTATAAGTGTACACTTGTATTTAAATTTCTAAGTCATAGAATAGGTGAATTAGATGTAAATTTATAGCAATCCAAAAGGGGAAACCCTAATGCCACTTATCCTAAAAATATGAAACAAATTTTTAAGGAGGATTAAAATTTGAAAAGTCACCATTAGAATGGATAAGAGTAGGATTGACCCATAAAGGACAAAAATGTCTACCACTATTGTCCCCTATTTCCCAATATTTCCTTAAGGGAAACATGTACATTTTGAGTCATAGGGTGTCCATATAGATGTTTAGAGGGGTTTTTTAATCACTTTAGAACATTTTTTTAATTTAAAAATAGAATTTTAAAAAATATAGGTTTGTATAGGTACATAGGATAAAGCGAGGTGATGAAATAGGTTTTGATTAAGTTTTTAATTAAATTAGATGAAGTAGGAAAAAACTAATATTATCAACTATTCATGACCAAATTTTGAGTGACTAAGCTATATAAATAAATCAATACTAAGCATTTATCTATTTATCATCTATCTAACACCCACATGGAACATTTATATCTATCACTAGAAATCATTGTACACATTGATAACTACCAAAAAACACCCAAATATGAAATCCCTTAATGGAATAATACATGAGGGAAGTATGAATATCATTTTCAAGTTCAAGTCACATGTTTTTAAGTGTTGAAATCCATACATGATTACACTACATACTAGTATTGCATAGGATTGCATAACTCAACTAGGTGAGAGAATTCAATTTGGTTTGAATTCATTTTTTGGTTTATTAGATACATAGGTATCATTAGTTCATCATGATGTGTATAAGGTTAGATCAACCCTTCCATTTAACCCTTTCTAATTTCTTAAAGTTGTCATATAATGCACAACTAGGGTTTGAAGAAAAGAGAAAGAAACAAGGGATATTTACATGGATTTGTAGACATCATATTATACAATAATATTTAACAAACATATTCATAGTTGGAGATAGTCACATATTATAAAAAATATGGAAAATTTTACAGTACATTAGGTAGGGTCACACTATGTAGGTGTCTAGGGAGCATAGACTTATCTAGGCATGAGCAAACTCTTTGTTTACGGATTTGAGCATTGACAATCTCATTATATATTATTTTTGATGATAGTATCCATCTATAGAGCCAAAACAAGTTAAGTGCATCATTATTTTAGTGTTTTCTAAAAATAGTAAGTTACTATTATAACTAGTTACACTCAAATTTGTTTAGTAATTTTATATATTAATCATTAAGATTTATTCAAAAAATATATATATTATGGCCTCATAAATATTAAAACAAATAAAATATTTTTTTGAAATATATCATTATATTGAGCACAAGAAGCCCTCGTTCCCTAAAGGTTTTCTCCCCTTGTCTAAAGATATTAGAGTTTTTAATTTATTATATTTTTTTAGACGTGGTATCTAATTTTCTCATTTATAATTTACACATGGATATAATGGATATGCATAGTGTTTATTTAATAATTCAATCTATAATAGTCATAATTACATGTTACTTTCCTTTATTCTACAAAATATTTCACAATCATGGAATGAAACAAATCCAAACTAATACAACTAAAGTTAAACTTAATGATGAAAAATATTTTACCCTCCTTAGTAGTTCACATTTTTTAAATACTAAATTTAAAATCCATTCATCTAATAATAGATGTCAAAGCGAATGGATGAATGCATTCATTCCTCCTCCTTGTAGACCTCAAGGTCATGACAACTATCATCCCACTCCTATTGTTGCCACTAGAAGTGTTAGGGTGCTCGATCATGTGTGGCATAATAAAGGAAGTAAAAATATTATTCCTCTTTCTGAACCACCACCCATGGTTCCAAATAATTAAACCAAGGGTTATGATATCATTTATCAATTTATAAATACCCCAAATAATATTTATATGTTGGAATTTCTTAAAAGGTGACATGTCTATAAGACACTCTATATTGATATTTGCATGACACATATATGCCTAATCATGTAGAAATTACTTACTTTGCTTCTGTTTTTAATATATTGAAGGGTAATGAAGATATGATATCATTTGAAAGATATAACTTGCCTACTGAAAACACTATAGATCAACATCTCCCATTGTTTTTTCAAGTAAAAATCTTAAACAAGGGAATCAAGTGAATTCTAATAGATAATGGATCCTGATTGAATTTATGCAACATCACATTTTTGAAAAAATATATATAAGAACATCATAGGATTTTAAAATGTGCCTCATCAGAGTTTAGGTTTCATTACTTTGGATATCATAGTGGAACCTAAGAATCAATCTATTTTATTTCATGTAATGTCTAATCACTTGCATTATAACTTACTTCTAGGTAGACCATGGATACATTCAATGGAATCCCATACCATCTATTGTGCATTAGTGTGTAATTTTTATATTTTAGGGACATCTATATACATTCCCTATAGATTAAAAACCATTTAAATACTATGAATTAGTAAATTACATGAATGGATGTAATCCACAATTCGATGTTTTTTAGTCTATTGTTATACCACTTTTACACATGATACCAATCCAATGGATACACACATATGAAATAGGTGAATCAATCAAGATTAATTGGCATGTTCCAATTACAAGTGCACCATGCAAACAACAAACCATAGAAGACATATAATAATAAAACATACCAAATCTTCATTTAATATTAAATTCAAAGAATCTTGATCATATACGCATGGAAGAAGATTACAATAATGATGATGACAATTAAATTCTAATTAACATTGATGATTATTTGTATAGTCTCAATTTTACACCTATCATTCTTTGGGAATACCATGATAATTCAAATACAATAATTAATACTAAGTTAGATAAATGTAAGGCATCTCTTTTATGCATGCCTAAAGATGATAGTTAAAATACTTATTTCAATGTAAATTTATAAAAAAAAAATCAACATGAAACACTTCACTAAGGAAATTATTTTAAAAAACAAGCATCATTAGAGGCAAGAGGAAACAAATATTTCACAATTTATCAAAGTGTCACATTCAACATTGTGACAGATTCTGTAAACAATATAGAGATGATAAATGAAAAATTAATTATTATATTATAGATTACATTGTGACATATTATACTATTAATGTTGTTTGATAAACATTTGATTATTTTATCTAATACTCAAAATAGACTACAAGATCAATCAATCTATAATAAATGGATACCATATTGTTCTTACCATTAGATAATCATTGCACATTATGACATCACATTAATAGATTTAAAGATCAAGTAATAATCACAGTAACACAACTAAAGTATGAGGTAAAAATAATTGATAACATAGTGTCAAAGTATCTTAATAATCTTAATTATTAAAGGATATAGTTCACACACTTACCATTATCTCCTCATATAATACTATAAAAGTTAATTAAGTCTAACCTTATGTATCTCCCTCTAAAAAAAGAGGTTGGTATGAGTAAGCCCTAATATATGGGATTTGATAATGAGGCCTATTGAAATTATCGTAGATGCATATGACATTTAATTAATAGATACATTAGTTTCTAACATCAGATATAAGATTTTATTGGTAATCATACTATTGATATCCATGATATCAATACACTCACTCATGAATAAGGAGCACAACTCACTAACTTTACTCCACATATGGTTCCAAAATGAATACAAACACAATTTGTGACTACTATCTCCTAGCCTTAGGTCACTATTATTATTTCCTAGAAATGTTTGCACCTATGAGACCAATCTTCCAATGTAGACTTGTCCACTTAGGGTGGACTTATCCCCATGCCATCCAATAGTTAGTTTCAAAAAAATCAAATTTATCATATGGGTCAACCTACATGTTTCACATGTTGGTTTTGAGGAAATAACTAAAAGAGTCAGGTATATAATCAAATCAAGCCTAAGCATTTATCTATTTAGAATCTGTCTAGCACCTATCTCACATATATCCATTTATAACTATAAATCACTCTACACATTGAAAGGAACTACCCAAAAGCTCCAAAATTTTAAAAACCTTCAAAGTAGAAAGTCCTCATCTAATTTTGAATATTATTTTCAAGTTCAAGTCACATTATGTCAAGTGTTAAAATCCATAGACATGATTATAGTACATACTAGTATTACACATGATTTCACACGCTCAACTAGATGGGAAAGCTATGTTTAGATTGATTCCATATTTGGAGTATTGGATACATATGAAACACATAGTCATAGTGGGTGGTTTAGGTTAGCTCAACATTTCACTTTCACCCTCTATCCTAGTTTTAAAATTATCTTACAATGCATAACTAGGGATTGAATCAAAGGGAAAGAATATAAGGATATTTGTAAGGATTTTTAAGCATAAAAATATATAATAATCCTTAGTATACATAGATGTAGTGGGTGACATAGTTATAAATTGATAAAATTACAATGGATAGTTATGGATTACATCATACAGGGTCTCGTTATGCAAGTGTCCAAGGAGCATGAACTTGTCTAGGTGTGTACAACTCTCTATTTTTTGATTTGATCATTAATAGGTCCATTAAAAATTGTTTTTGACAATTGTACCCTTTGATAATTTATATTGCATGTGTATGTTGGATTTCTTCCACATTGCATGTCCCCTAAATAAGATCACAAGAGGACCCGAGTAAAGCTAATTCAAGATAGGAATATAATTTTTTTTCAAGATTTGAAGCATCAAATTTGATTAGCCCATTAGCTATCACTCTTATAGATCTACAATAATTGTTCAAGATATAGTTATATTTTTCCAAGTACATGCACTTAATGTTAAATTAAATAAATATTGGAACTAAGAGGACTATTAAAATGATAGATTCACTAGTGACATGGTTGAAATATAATTGATATATGGCATACATATTTAGACCATTTTGTAATATTACTAACAATGGAAGGACTATACTATGGGATAAGAGACAATAATTTTCATATATCACAAGGATCTATAATTCATGAATACCTATACTAAATTTTAAAAAAAATCATTAGAAGTGATGTAGCTAGACATACAAAACTTCCATATTGATATAAAACACAATAAGGGAAACACTAATTGTGTTTCCAAATTTTTAAGTTAGTCTCCAATTGCATTATTAGATAATAGTATATGATTCATGCAGATATAAAACTTCAGGTTAGCCCCAATGGTATGAAAGTGACCCCAATTTTAATATTATGCATTTTTAAAAATGAAATAATGACTTTCATATGAAACACATACTTTCATATCATATAGGACATCTAATGAGTCATTTATATACCTATTATAACCTCAATTGTTGACAACTAGATACCATTTCCAAGCATATAAAGTTGTATTTTGTACTTTCCTTATCAAATATTAATAAATGTATATGATGTGCATCACTTTATAATTTATGAATAAAATTTGCATAATGTAATTTTATTATTGTTTTGGCATTACTAATAACTTTTTATATTTAGATAACAAGGAAAAAACATGAGTTGTAGGGGACACAACCAACCCATAACAATTGGGTAGGTTGACTTGTAGTGATTGTAGAAGTTGAATGTTGTAGAATATATCAACTACTAGGTTGATGATTATAACTAGTAGTAACCATTGATGGATCCCATAATAATTGGATCCACAATTGGAAAACATATAACCATCAATAAAATTACTAATAGAACTTGTAGCAACTAAAGACATAACTGGACCAACCCGTAATAATTGTATGATAATTGTTTCACCCTATAACATAACCATAATGACATGTTGTTATGCTTACTAATTTGTGGTTGTTAGTTGATTATACAGATGGATCCAAATATGGAAATAATAGGTCAATGACCAAACACACCACTCTCACTTTCTTCTCTATGGACTATTTTTCTTTGTTGTTATAATCATGTAACTAAAAACTCTATTCTATAAAGAAACTAATTGTTTTATTGTGTAGCATTAATAATTTGTCTCCATAGATTATTTTTTACTAATTATTTAACAATAAACTTACCTCTTGTATTAAAAAGATGATGAATGAACTTTGAAATAATGAAGTTTTTGATATTGAAGCATATAGAAGATAGAAAGTACAATATGAACTCTTTGTAATATTTTTATTTATTAATACTCACATTACAACAAGATCCTTTAATACTCAAATCTAACTGAGGAAGGCATTTTCACAAAGGTTTGTGGTAAAGATCCTGATCAATTAGTATAAATTATTATTTTTGTTGTGTGGATAGTAAAGTTTCTTGTCAAATTTTATGTGTGTGTTCAATTTATTAGATCAATTCAACAAAGGTATTTCATACTAGTATGAATGTTAATAATTTTACTCATGAATCTTACAACCTATTAAAATACAATTTTATTTAAATTATATAAATTATTATTTCATCTCCAACAAGTGTGATTTCATTTCTAGCAAGTGTGATTTCCTTTCCAACACTTTCCTTTAATGAAATTTAATTTACGCATGAGTGTTTAATATACACAACCTATACTCCATCAATATATATAAATAACTAGTGTTTCATATACAATGTTTATACCTTGCCAAGTATACGAACCCTAGGTTCAAAATTAGTGAAAATAGCATAGTCGATAAACCAAGTGGTTACCATGTGGAATACCTCTATCGAGTTGAATGTGAATGATTATATTGTGTAATTTTAATTAGGTAATTGAGTTTTCTCATTAACATATCTATGATATTTAATGTGAATGTCAAAAAATGGTTTGGTAGGCACATTACATTTAAGTGGTAGGATATTTTTATGTGGATAATACTGTGTAAATATTGAAATAATTTAATTGGTCAAAGCTTAAAAATTTGATATCATTAGATAATTTGATCATGTACTATGTGATCCATTGTAAATCCATTAACAAATAATCATGGACAATACACCCTAAATTTTGTGCATGACAAAAATTGGGATCATATCTCAATAGCTTTTGTGTTAGGTTTTATCATAGCAAATCATGGTCATGATTCATTACATATAGTGGTTAGCAACCTCTCTATGATGAAAATAATAACGTTGTCTAGGAATGGCATGTTAGTATAGGTAAATTAATTTTTTTTTTTGATAATGTGTGGATTTCCTTCAAATTTGCATAGACCTTTATGTTAAATAAGGGAAATATGCTCTCGTTTTATTTTGGTCCAGTATCTAGTCAATGATGAATTCCAAACCAAACAATTTGATTTCCTTCCACTAATAGATAAATGTATATCCAAAGGTATTTAGATAGATGATTGTACACATATTAGATATAAACATTCAAAATAACACACACATAGGATGAGAAACTAACATAGATTTTGTGTAACTAAAACTAATCCCTTCACTAGTTAGATAGGCATAACCACTTTTAGGTGTGTAATAGGTTCAAACCATTGGCATTAATTGGCATTATTAAATATTTGGCCTTGGTATAAGAATCTTCCCATGCATTGAAAGAGTATTAAAAAAAATGATTTTTTTAAAACTTAGATTCAACATATTCATCAAATGGTAGATGACATTCTATAGAAGACTATCACCAAGTACAAGTATCTAATGACCAACACAAAGTAACACACCAATATCAAGTTATAAACAAGGCATGTTTGCATTTATAATAAGTGATACTAAATTTTTTGAATTTTTAAGGTTGTTCTCCCATATAATGGCCATAGACCATCACCAAGAAGTTGGGGGAAAATATAGTAAAACATAACCTTCCTACCTATCATGCTTTACACATTAGTTTTAATGTGGATATTCTTAGTTTGGACTTCCCTCCTCTTCTATACATGCAATGTTACATCATTATTGAGCTCATAGAATCAAATTTTGATTGTGTGACACCATCTAAAATGGATAATAAATTGGATGCAAATATAAAGGGGACCTAAAATAAGTAGATTCCATTATATTAAGTTTTCAAGGGAAGTGGTTTGATAGGAATTAGATTTAGTATAAATTCTATAATTGGTTCATGAATTCAAATAAATGGGTTGCATTTATTGTTAATATAGAAAATTTATTCATGAGGAAGTTTAGATGACAAATTTTAAAATTTTGATTTTTTCATAATTTTCTATTTGTTTTTTCAAATTTCATAATTTAGTGCTTCGAAGCCTAGTTAATGTTTAAACTTAATTGACCAAAATGCATACTAGAAATTATTTTGATGTTATAGAATATAATTTAAACTTTTTATTTTTATTATTTCAAATTTCAATCAATGATAAAGAACCTTCACCCAACAATGTAACATATTAGTTTTCATATTTTAATTTTATTGCAAATTTTTTTTAGTTTTATTCCAATTTTTTTTAAGTAGTTGCCATATCACAACATATCATTTTCAATTATGATGTAGCACTGGAGTTGATCTCCACCATTTAACAAACTATTATGATGTAAGTAGCATCCCCCCCCGAAGGTGTACAACATCATCCACACTAAAGGTAGTTTTGTAACTTAATATAATCATCCCCTCACATGTGTAACCCTTTAAATTGATGTGGAAAATCTTGATTCAATAGATCCAAATTCATTTTTAAGAGAGGGAGACTAATTATTTTTATGTGACCTTGGCAGGTGTTCCCCCCCATTTGAGCCCTATATATTTTGCCTACATCTAGAACCTTCCACTCTCCCACTCCATCTCTACACTTCCATCAACCATGGGAGGTGACATAGACTATTTAGAACCCACTTCATATAAATAGGTCCATGAGAAAAAGAAGGTTTGAAAGAAACTTAAGAAGGGAGGCCTTATGGAGTTTATGGAATGTATTACTGAACACAATGCCACAGTTTCCCAAGACTTCATTGAAGTATAGACTAAATGGAATGTCACCATGTGAGGCATCACCATAAATATCTTAGAAGAATTCATTAGTGATGCCACAAACATGTCCTGTGTAGGTGCAAAGGAATTTAAAGACTAATTTAAGAAGCAAGGATCCCTATGATGATTCTTCAGAATGAATGACTTTGTGTAAACAAATAAGAAAGGGCTCCCTCACACTGACCTCCTGAGATACTGGCTATATATCTACCTTTAGATCATGAGGTACATGATTGTAGAAGGTAATTACACTTTAATTTTTTACACCAATTCTTGCTTCTAAATCACTTCATCAAGGTTTAAAATTAGTCTTCCATATTTCTTTTTCAAGTCCTTAAAAATTACTATTCTGCTCTACCAAGTTAATGATATAAACCCCTTCCTCTATCAAGGTCTAATCATGTTACTTGTTAAACATAGTCAAACCCTCTTAGGTCAAAAGGTATCCCCTGAGGGATCCTCTTTTGAGGATGACTCTTAGGAGGAATCCCTGATGGAGGATCCTATTGATGGATCCCATTTACCCCCTGAATGTTCCCCCTAAAATAGTTTATCCTAGTCCCCCCTGATGACCGACCTCTCAAACTATTGTTTATCCCCAAGCCTAAACCCATTGAAATTGGGACTCCTACAACCTAATCTTGGAAAGGTAAGGCCATAGTGATGGAAGAATTAGAAAATAATAAACAATTATTGGAAAATTTTAATTTGAGGGTTCAGTAGGTAGGGTTTGGCCTAGTAAAGTTGATCTAGGACTGTAATGAACTTCACCGAGTGGTTGAGGCTACTGTCTAGACTTTTGTCAACTCTACCCAACCTCCCCCCCAATCCCCACTTATTAAATATTCCTAGGTCATTAAGTCCCCCCTAGGATCCCATAGGCCCCCCCTAAAAAAACTCCTTTGTAGGTTAAAGGCAAGAAGTGGCCCAAGATGATCTTCCCTGGGGAGGTATCTGAAGGCCCTGAGAACCATACCTATGTCAAGGTTTCAAAATACAAACCATTCATCCTGATGAAGGAAAACACTACTACTGAAGACACTCAAGAAGGACCCTCCTCCTAGATCAGTTTTAGTTTTTTGTTTCCTATTCTCACTCTAGGTATTTTTTTTTAATTTTGTTCTCTCAGCCTTGGATGGCCAATTAAAACTATTGTATTACAGTCTCATGGTTCCAAGTCCCTATAAAACTTGGTTTTACCTTATCAAATAAAAAACATATCATTTTCAATTCTTGAAGAGACACTTATCACATAACCTTTTAGATTCTTAAAAAGAACCACTTCACATTATATTTTTAATCTTATATTCCTTGTTATTTAAAACTATACAAAAGGGGAAATGCCTAGATTTCAAAATCATAGTGTTATAGATTCCCATATTTTAAAAATATTTTAGGTACATTTTATTATAAATTGACTTGCATTTGAAATGTGTCTATTTATGGAGTTTATCAGTACCTTCTATGAAGGTAATATTATAATCAATTTTTTAATTAGTTATGCATTGAAAAATGTGCATACTACACTTTATAAAGTTTATGCATCCATAAAAGTCATTTGTGAAATACAAAATTCAAAATTTGTTATTTTATTGCCTTTTACTGGGTGATGTGACAAGACAAGACTATTTTCCTTGGGAGAATAGGTTTATTTCAATTTTAAAAAGTGAATAAAAAATTCATTATCCAATCAAATGCTAGAATTAAAGCTTAGTGAAAATTTGGAAAAATATTTCACTATGTAGAATGATCTGAAAAGGAAAGAGGGAATATTATGTAGGAATGCATGGTAGGCAAAATGCACTCAAACTAGCATGCAAACTATGCCTGCATAAATCAATGCCTATAAGGATCAAACTGACACCTGCCTAAGTTTGTTGAAGTAGAAATAGTGTATCATAATGTATGTTTAGCGTAGTAAAATGAGATAGGGAGTAATTTTAGCTTTTATTGACTACAAGTTTTGTAATTTTTTGACTCTCAGACTCCAACAATTGATTGATAAGTTGACAGATTTAAAAATATCATGGATGTTAAAAATCTCCTGGGTTGTTTAATAGTCATAAAACATCCATTTAATTAAACAAAAGGGAAAACATAATTATTTAGTAATCCAAGTAATCATTAATTTATAATTTGCCTTACTTTATATGGGCATAGAATCTAATTATATACATCAATCTAAATGTCATATTAAATTTCTCAAATTACTAAGGCTTATGTAATATTTTGGGTAAAATTTTCATTTCATTTCTTTGAATCATATGGATTGTATAAGCTAAATTTTTAATTATCTTACATAAGGGAAGTTTTTCAACCATGATAAAAGTGTAGTGTTAAAATTTGAGTTTCTTCTTGCTCATTGTGACAAGTAACCATTTTCAAAAAACAATAAAATTATGTTTTCTCCTTCAATTTATAGCAGATCTTTGTAAAATTTTACTCATTTGAAAACTAAAGATGTGTGTGATAAAACCAACAAATCATTTTTCTAGATTTCCTTTCAATGATGAGCAACAATCATTTTTATTTCTAAGCATCTCTAGGATAAGGCATTATTGTAGAGATTAGGGAGAAAATATAGAATTACACGTTTCCAAGAGAGTTTAATTTTTGTGTGTGTTTAGACTTACTTTCTACTTTGTTCCATCTATTTTAATGAAAAAAAAGAGTTCAATATTTCACTTTACTATTTTGGATCAATAAAAAAATATTTAAAGTAAACTAGGTAAAATTATAGTAGAAGATGTAAATGATTTAATAGTAATTTTAATTCATTGTTATTTTTCAAGGGATTTTTTCCACTGATATAATATCATAAATAATTTTTCAAGTGACAATGTTTTCAATATTTAATTAAAACTAATAAAAAATTGTGAAAAGTTTTAATAAATTATTTCCTAAAACATCCAATCAAGCTGAGTAAAAAACTAATTAAAATGCATAATTATATCACTACCTACATCATGTGAACATCAAAACATGGTAAACGAAGAGTATTCCAATTTAGCCTAAGTCTCTCTAGCCTTTACTATCCCATAGAATTGCCAAGTGGTAGTATTTTAGGGACTTAGAATGCTAAAGGAATTAAGCTTTTGGCCAAGCTTTCATAGCTCTATGGAGCTACCAAGTGGTAGTATTCTCAAGACTCAGAACATGAGAGGCATTAAGAATTTGTGCAAAGCGTCCTGAGCTTCTATAGTACTATGTAACTTTCAAGTGGTAGTAATTTGAGGACTTAAAGTCCCAAAGGCATTAAGCCTTTGGGTTAAGCTTCTTGATCTTTCACAGTCCCATGGAGATACCAAGTGGTAGTATTATGGGGGCTCGAAACACTAGAGGCATTAAGACTTTGGGATAAGCCTCCTAAGATTTAGTAGTCCTATGTAGATTCCAAGTGGAAACATTTGGGGGACCTATAATTCCAAATGAATTAATCCTTTATTTGAGATTCATCACACCTGTAGAGCTACCAAGTGGCAGTATTATAGGGACTCAAAACCCTAGAGGTATTAAGACTTTGGGATAAGACTCTCAAGTTTACACAGTCTTATGGAACTTCCAAGTAGTAGTAATCTAAGGAATTGAAGTCACAGAGGCATTAATCCTTTGGGCTAAGCCCCTCGAGATTTTGTAGTCCCATGGAGCTTTTAAGTGGCAGTATTCCAAGCACTCAAAACATCAAAGGTAGTAAGCCTCCCAATATTTTACAGTCCCATGGATTTTCCAACTGGAAACATCATGGGTATTCATATCCCCTTGGGTATTAAGCAAATAATATGAGATTATGATCATTACTAAACCTGTAATTTTGTAAAGAGTTGTTATTTTTAGGAAAGTAGGCACTTTGAAACAATAAGTGACTAGTAATTTAGATAACATAACAAAAGTTTTAAATAATAGAGATAATACAAACAGACATAATACTAAATATGCATGAGATAAACATTGGATTTATGTGATAAAACCCTAGAAGAGCTAAGGAAACACCCACGATGAAAGATATCGAGTTTTTATTAACTTAAGATGAATATATTACATATGAACTTGTTATTACCTATTTTAGCTCTAAAAAAAGATAAATACACCTAATTGGCATAGTACCATTAGGATTCCTCCTCCTAAAAATAGATTGAAAAAAATCCATTAGTATTTTCCTTCCTAAAAAAAGAATTTGATGGAATTTGCCTTTCTAGAAATAGGGGTTTGACTCCTTGATTAAACAATAAGGCTTATTTAAATTATTATAGGTGCATATGACATTTAATTAATAGATACATTAAATACAAGAATTTATTGGTAATCATACTATTGATATCTACTTCTGACATTAGATACAAAGTTTTATTGGTAATTGTTGATGTTTAAAATTGTGCTTTGTTTTAGACACCAACAATGGGAAGTTTCAAGATGTGGGACATGCGACTTGAAACAACCTCCAGATTTTTAAGAAGCTGGTCTCTTCTTTATATCAAGTGTTGGGGGAAAAGGGATGGTAATTTAAATAGAAATGCAAATGCAAAGAAAGAAAATCTAACTATGGCGATGCGCTTGAATGTAATTCAACCTTAATCCTAAGCACAGTGAAACTATATGTAGGATTCATATACATTTAAGAGAAAACAAGTGCATGATCCATGTAAAAGATTGAAATAATAGAAACAGAGGCTCACAACATAGACTTCTTTTGCTGAAATATAAAAATGTCAACAAAGGCATAGGGTTCAATCTTCTTAATTAAATTTTCTGATCACATAAGAGGCACAGAAACACGTACAGTTATGTAAACCTTCCAACTCAAGAAAATGAGACAAAATCAAATGACATTCATAATCACAAATCTAGAAAGTCTACAGTATAGACTACTTTTACAAATGACACAAATAATATCAACAATGGCATAGGGTTCAATTTCCTTATTTGAATCTTCTAGTCATACAAAAGGTGCAAAAACACGTACAGTCATCTAAACCTTTCAACTCAAGAAAATGAGACAAAAGCAAATGATATTACTTAGCCACAGCTCTAGAAAGTCTAAAACTTGTTACAATAATTCTATATTCAAAAATTCTCTCTCTTTGTATCTTATCCTCCATGGTGATCCCCACACTCCTCTTTATAGCCTCATATCTCTCATTCCATCACCTGCTTTCCCGTGCAACTATCTATTCTACCTTTATCTCATAGGGGACAAACAGATGGCACTTTCAATGTTTGCAGGCCCCGAATATCTACCCGATGAACTGCTCCATCTACTGGAAATAACTCTCGCTAAATTTCCCTCTTTGTCTCTTCCTCCTCTTGATCTTGGCCTTGGATTCCCTCTATATTTTCCATGTGTTCCCAAACTTACGGCCCAAATTGAACTCTAATTGAGCTAGAAGTGTCTATCAGAAGATATTTCTTAGATTTTGAAATGTTCTATTTCCCTGCAGTTCGCTTGCTAAAATAGATACACAAGACGCTCTATTCTATTAAATGGAAGAGGACACTTAGTCAATTCCCTGAAAATCTTCTTATTACTTCAAGAAATATCAGAGAATGACACATGTCGTGTTCTACAATAATTATCGAAGACACGCAGCATTTTTCGCATAACTTATACTCTTTTATGTCTTGGCTCAGGATCGTTCTACCTTTGACACTTGTCACCATCCACTTCCTCAAAATATCAATAGCTTGAAAGAAAATAAGACCCACAGCATCTCTTACCTGAATAACTTTAAAAAGGGCATAGGGACAAGTGATAATCTTTGCTTGCTTCAACAAAGGACACTTGGCAATCTCCACTACTCCTTAGCTATACTATGGAAAATTTTGGGACACATGTTAGGCTCCTTGAGATGGTGACACTTGGTAGCTTCCATATAATTTTAGAAATAAAACCTAGGACCCACCATAGTATTTATTCAGAAATGAAAAATGAAGATCTTTCAGATGGTGACACGTGGTAGCTTTCGCTGCTTCTAGGAATATACGTGGCATCTTTCACTTCTTCTAGGAAGATACGTGGCATCTTCCGCTTCTTTTGGGAATGGAGTAGAAAAGGGGCTCGTGGATGACACTTGGCAACCTCTGCTTGAATGGGTTAGTTGTGCCTTACTACCTTCTAAAAGGGTACTTGATCCCTTTGGTTTTTTGGGATGCTCCTTTGAACTACTCGATTATACTAAGTTGTTGAACTAACCGATTGAACCAAAAATGGTTCAATAGTTCAATGTTATGCATCATTTACACATGAACCGAGGCATTGAACCAAGGATATTGAACCAAGGCTTTGAACCAAGGCATTGAACTGAACATATTTCAGATGTTGACACATGGTGACTTCCGCTCTCTTCAGCTGGGATATGTGGTAGCTTCCATTGCTTTTAGAAAAACAACACTGAGACCTTATTCTATTGCCACTTGGTGCTTTCCACCTGATCTTGATACTTAACCTTTTGAAATCCTTTTGCTGCAAAGAGATAAAATGTGGGTGCCGATATGTAACCGTAGATGCTGACACTTGGCATGTTCTACTGAGTCACTGTGAGATACATGGCACATTCTGACCAACTCATAAAAAATATGAAAGGTGCCTCAGACGATGACACTTGGTAGTTTCCTTGAGAAAGGATGCCTCAGTCGATGACACTTGTCAACTTTCACTTGACTTCAACACTTAGGCAAAAATGAATCAAAAGGAAAATAGAGCCTATGCTCTGTTTCACGACTTCGTCATCTTGGACCAAAGAATGCGAAAGCAAAATTTTGTAATGTGCGACTGAAAAAAGAATGCAACATAGAGTAAATTTTTACTCTACAGTTACTAGCAGCCCCAAGGACTTTTGAGCCTACTCAAAAATAAACCACGACTCCCGCTAGATCAAAATTTCAAAATCACAGCTTCAATAATGTTGTCTAGTAGGCAGAACACTCATCATCAGATAACCCTTGCTTATTTTGCAATTCATTTAAGGCTAAATCAAGGTTAATGATATCCTTGTGTGAAAATTTTTGCAAAATTTGAATAGTAGCCTTCAATTTGAATTTAAGCTAGGAAATAGGAACCAAAACAACTTCTACTTTAGGGACTGATGAATCATCCCTTAGATCCTACAAAACTATTTGATCATTCTATCTGGCCAATAGGAACAATTCAATTTATTCTACCATCGGCACGGTATCATCATCAAGAAATGGAGAAGGAAGACCTAATTGTAATAGATCTTCAACATGCTGCTTCATCTCATTGATTCCTTCCTTCATGACATCCAGAAGCTCCTTACAACTGTTAGCTATGGAATTGCAACTAAGAACCTCATTTACTCACTTAGCAGTGACCATTCTATCATTGATGCTAAAAATGTTGCATTTATTGCATCATAAAGCTTTTGTAGCAACATTTGTGATTCCATTACTGTCTCAGAGACTATAGCCAGAGTATTTACAACTGAACTCTCCACTTTTTTGCATAATTTCTGTGCATTTAGCAGGAAGGTGAGAGATGGCCTAAGCTGAATAATCTCTGAAGAGATTCTCTTCCACATGGATTTGTATAGCTCCCTTACCAGACTTAATACTCTAACACTCTTTGGCCTATTTACCAGCTCTAGTGTCAATTGTGCTGCTCTCTATTGCTCTGAGTGAAATTGGGCTATTATGACCATGATGTTATTCTATTCAGCTTGTAACTTTTATTGCAATTGGGTAACCTGCAATAGGTGTTCCTCACACTTTCCTTGTAGTGCTACCTTTTCATGCCTGAGGGTTGTTATCGCATTCTTTACCTATGTGAGCTCTACCTTTAAAGAATCATTTTGGGCCTAAACTACCTGGTGAGTCTAAAGAGAAATATTATTTTGCAACTGTTTATTTAGATTCTCTATGTCATTATTTTTGCTATTGATTTCTGAGGTCAAACTATCACAATTTGCCTTTTCCTTTGCTAGCTCATCTTCCATCTTCTATAGCCTTCTTGATATCTTTAAATAATCTGTAGTAACTATAGAAGTAAATTTAGTTAGTAGCTCAACTTTGTCTTGTGCCCTGAAGAGTGACGTGTCGATGGCCACAACATTCATTGTGTAATCTTCTGGCTGCATCTGCTCCATTGGCTTTATTACAGTTGGTGACAAATGAGTCACCGTTAATTACTGCTGGATGGGGTCAAATTGTGACCACAAATGGGGTGTAGCCAAAGTTTTATTCTCCTTGATCTTCTTCTTCTCCCTTCGAGCTTCCCTTGCCTTCCTAGTAGCATCTGCTTTGGGTCTAGAAGGTGGAAGGAGAGGCAATGTGCCCACCCGCAAAAGGATGTCCCTGTGGTAGACCATATTGAATAGCCAATTATTGGCTATGGGAAATCTGAGGGAAAGGTTTCTTTGGAGTAGAAGGGGAGAAATAGGGTAATGTTAAGCCCTGAGGTGGCACTGATGAGATGAAGTGAGAAATGGGAGAGGCAGAAGTGATAGGGAAGAAATAGGCTGAGAAGGAGAGGGAGGAGTAGTACTTACTTGAGGAGCAATTATAGTACCTTATAATTGGCACTGTGAGGTGTCTGTCTCTTCCTCTGAAGCTAATTGAAACTACACCCTCTTCTATTTCTTGGGTGTCTCTTCTTTTGGCTATATTTCTGCTCCTTTTAATGAGGCTTGTGACTCCTAGCTTGACCCGGCCCTAGCTTCCCATCCTTCACCTAGTGTAGGCAAATTACCTATCTTTGGGCTAGATGCAAGGGAGAGATGACACTCATCCCATAGTTCTTCCCATTTTTCATCTGTGTCTACATTCCCAAAAGAATGGGTTATTTGACAAATTTCCTGCCTATACTTCCAATATGCCTCTATCTTATTAGTATCCTAATCTTTATTATTTAATAATATCCTTAAGCTAGAAGTCATTATGACTTTAGGATCATACTCTCTCTGCTTAACATAGAATGTCTCCCATGGCCTATTCTGTGGAAGTGGCAAGTCTGTTAACTCAACATAAAATCTAGGATTGTCTTCCTTAGGATTTTTCTTGGTTTCCCAAAAAGGGTGACCTTCATTCACAATTTTGGTTGCAAACCTGTGAGTCCTTACCCAGGAGGCTATGAAATCATTTGGGTCATAAACCCATTTGTCTTCTACCAGAAGGAAACCCAAAAAGGCTAGCTTTCTCAGCAACACAACTTATGTGTCTCTGGTTTCCAAAACCATGCTTGTTGTCATCTATGGAAGATCATACATTTTTTTTCTCTTCCCAGAACCAAATTCATTATCAACTATGGATACTTGTCTAGTGACCTTGAGGAATGCTATCCTAAGAGTCAAAACCTTCGGTAGCAATATTGGTTCTCCACAAAAACCATGGACTCTTATAATGGTATGGTGTGATCCAAAATAAAAATCACAAGGGATTAGACAACTGACCAGAAGATTTGAAGCATTGGGGAATAATCTATTCATAATTAGTTCAGGACTAAGATGACAAAAGGTAGGAGTGACAAATAATTCCCAAAACTCATATGGGTCACTAGTCTTTGACAAAATGTGTGTCCATGCAGACACAGGAATGGTTCTTTAGAGATCAAAATTTGGGTCATACATGTTAAGATGCATAATTTGGGCAAAGAGATAAAAGTTATAGAAAAGCATGAGGTGGAACAAATAGGAAGAATAATTGAACAATCCTTTTGATCTGAAATGAGCCAATTATTCTACCATCGAGAATGCAATTTGTTCTAAGAAGTCGAGCTGATACTCCTAGGTTTTGTCAATAATCTTTAGCCTAAAAAGGATAGCCATTTGCTCTGCATATGCTACCATATCATCTTTCATGCCAAAGATGAGAGCCATCATAGACAATGCATCTTGGCTAGCCTGTGTGAATTGAGCTCTTGGTGCAGGGAGTGTGGGTACCATAGTATCATCATCACCCATTTATAACTCAGATCTCAAGAACCTTGTCTGAGTGTTGATATTGGCCCATGTCCTTTGCATCATAGCCATAGTGGCAAATGTGGCTATATTGTCATGATGTAGGGCTAACATATCCCTAATAGCTTGTGGTGTGATTTGCACTATGAATGGGCCTCGTTGAATGGTGCCTGAAGGTGCATGGAGCCAGTCTGCACATAATTTAACCAGGTCGGGGCATGAATGCATAGCTAGGACAATGAACTGAGCCAGTTGTGAGGTCCATATCCTCATGGTGAATGTTTCAAATTGCCCTACTCTGGCCCTTTGTAGACACCTTTGATGTGCCCCCTCTCTAATATTTTTGCTACTAGCTTTCTGAAGAATTGGATCCATTATGCCATCTGCATAATCCTTCATCTTCACTGAATCACTTGTTGGGCTAGCTTCAGGAAACCTGGTCCTTGGATAGGCCTTCAATGGTTGTGCAGGAGCTGAAGCATATGATTTACTTGTAAGAAACCTATCAAGGGATTCATACATCCTAACTCCTTGCTGTGAAGATTGTGCCCCCTCCATCTTTGTATCTTCTCTATGGTAACTTGTATGAATCTTTGCAAAATAGAGACACTTTCGCTGAAGCAATTTGCTAAGCACAAAAATGCAAGTAGCAGGATATTTTCTACATAGGTGTAAGAATGTTTGAGAACTTTTAAACTTTAACTCTTGCTAAGAGTTATTTATTGACCTATCAAGTCTCAAAATGGCATTAAACTCGGATAACCATTAGCAAATCCTACTCAATCTTCCTGGGACAGTGAGATAAACACGTTATGTAAGTGGCAAAGCAATGTACATTTGATATTTTTAAAGATTTGGGGAAACATTCAATGTGTCGAGGATTTGAAGAATTTGAAAAAAAATGAACCACTGATAATGTGTTCAAAGAACACTTATTTAAAATAAAAGCAGGAAAATAACAATGGGAAAACAAAGCAAGAAAAACAAAGCAAGAAAATAGAAAAAAATGGAAAGGGAAACTACCTATCTACATTAATGAAGCATCTTTATCTCCCTCCTAGATCAAAAGCAAAATTTCTAAATTTTCTCTCACTACAAGCCAGCTTATGTTGCCATACAAGTGATCGAATTGGGTATGGCTTTGGTGAATTGCCTTCGGTGTATGCCTCATTGATTTTCCTGTATTCAAGTGAGTCTGAGTCAAACATGCTTTTGACATATATAGACTCTTCTTGTTCTTGGAAGCTCATCGAATATCTGCTCTTGATATTGGCATGTCTTACCAGGAAATAAATTAATGACTTAATTCCTTTTGCTTCAAACTCTAGTTCTACTGCATGACCATCCTCTTTAATAACTTCAAAATTACCAATATTTTGAAAGGAAAATTCTGAAAGTTTGCAATAATTTTGTGCATGCAATTGAGGCTCAATGCCGTTCTGCTTATCTGTAATTGGTTCACAGGTATCTTGAAAAATGATATAACCAAACTCAATGATTTCAAGCAAATCATTTAAATCATGGTCCAAGAATTGTCCATGCTCTTTCTCATCATCTTGAAAAGTAAGAAGAAAGTCAGAGATTATTTCTTCTTCATCAGGGGTCAAAATATATGCCTGTGATTTCTCACTAGGAATCTAAAATTCATAAGAGACCCGAGGATTAATAGAAGAGGTATCTTTTGACTTTTCTTCCTCCAAAACATTTGGAATTCTATGATCCTCATCAAGTATAATGTAAGTGCCTAGACTAGTGGAGTCATAATTTCCAAATGGGTCACTTTGCATCATAGCTAATAAATGATCATTTTCTTCTTCTTGATTATACCCAGTCCATTCACCTAGCTCTTCGACAAAGACCTTCTCTTCTTTATTCATCATGGCATGGGCTGCCTCTAACTTTGCATTGGGCTCATTAGTGATGTGATCTTTATGTAATGGTTCAAACAATATCTTCATATTTAAACTGTATTGGGTTCTTAAAATGAGATGAGACCAATCAAGGGACATATATCCCCCTATTTTGGTTGTAAAGTCTCTTGACAAACATAAGCCAAAAATAGGAGGTATATCTATCACTACTACATCTTGATTTACAATTATATTTAGACAAGCATATAATTGTAATTGGAGTTGTTTGATTCTCCCTATGGTTTGTACTGCTTTGCCATCTAGTTGTTTGACTCCTTTAGTGAGTGGTTCATACTTAATTCCTAAAGCATCAGCTATCTGCTTGGGCATTACTATGGTACGAGCCCTTGAATCAATCATTGCATTATGCAGTAGTTTCTTGCCAACTATTAAAGTTAAATTAGGGATCTTGTTTGGATTTTCTTACCTTTACTATATTATTTACTAGGGTTGTTGTCTACAGATGGACTATATTTTTGAGCTTTTCTTTTCCAGTAGGTCCTTATTTGGTAATAGTACCTTTGGGCACTGCTTGGCCTTGCAGAGCTTCTTGTAGTAGTGTCTTCTATTTAGGAATATCCAATATATCCCATATTGATACTTGTGCTAAAGTCTTCTTTAATTGATCCACCACATTTATTGGTCCCAGAGTCTGAGCTTTTTGAACATAAGGATATCTTGTCTTTTCTTGAATTTGGGCTGGAGTTCCTTGATTTTGCACCAACTGAGGCACTTCTTGTCTGATAACAGTGTTTCTTTGTCCTTGAAATGGAGGATTCTCCATGACTTGACTATTTACAATCTCAGGCTGTTCCACCATCCTTCTCCTTGATCTGGTGCAATTATTTGATTACACCACTAGTTTTTGGGAGGTAGATGCTTCGTTCAAGAAAATTGATTCTTCATCTTCAACCCATGAGAACAAAGCATGTTCTGGGGCTATTTCTTCCTCTTGTTGCAAGGACATTCCTTGCATCTGAGCCACTAGGACTGAATTCTATAGACCAAGAGACTGGTAGGCTTGGTTCTCACTGAAATTTGTGAACTGACCATCCATTCTTCTTTGCTCTGCTACCTTTTGTTGTAGATTACCCATAGGACAATCTTTAGGTGTATGAGAATTATTGAAAGGGAAACTCTAGGAATTAGTATTATCCACGTAGTTATTTTGTCCTGGAACAATATCCCTATTTGAATTGGGAGGAATAGTCTATGAGGGTGTGGGGACTGCAACCAATTGGTTTGCTGGCTGATGATTAGTTTGTCTTAGAGGGCCCTGATATTGGTTTGGTTGAGATGAAAATCTATTTCCTTGATAGCTTTGATATGGAGGCTTAGAGAAAGTATTATGTTACCTTTTTATATTGATCAGCTCATTGGAAAATGTCCTTAGAATATTCTTGATATCATCCATCTCAGATGACTAAGCAGGGATAGGTTCTTTCACAGATGGTTGAGGGTAAGTGTACATAAACATAGGTGGGCTTACAGATTTAGGAACTTCTTGAGGTAATGACAAGGAAATTTCTAGGAACATGGGCATGGGAGGCCTTGGAGGTAACTTTCCAGCATCTATTAAATGATTCTCAGCTCTAACCGCATATTCATAAGCCTCTGGAAAAGTGTGTCCTCCAAGTGATTGAATCATAATAGATATATCTAAATTCAAAGCCTTAAGATAAAACACTATGGCCATACCTGGTAATGGTCTAGCTATAACAGGGATTCTATCCCAAGTCTTTTGAAATCTAGAATTGAAGTCAGTCATGGCTTTTTGTGGTCCCCTTTGAATGGTAATTAACTGTTGTAACAAAGAAGACTTATCACCCTTCTCTACAAATCTTTCAAAGAATAGATATTTGAGTTGATCCTATGTAGATATGGTATTTGGGGTCAAAGACCGATACCATTATAGAGCCTTCCCTTTAAGAGAAGTTATTAATAATCTTATGGCCACATTTTGTTGTGTGACAACATGTATAACACAGACATCTGATATATCTTGAAGATGTTCGCCAAGTGTTTTAGAGTCTTGCCCATTGAATTTGGGTAGAGCATTTAGGGCATTCACTAGGATAGGATCCCAAATGGCTAGTGGTGTTGGGAGGATTAATAACTACTAGTGTTCTAGCTTGCATAATTTCTTGGGGGTATAAGGGCTCCCATATTTGCTCTTGGTATTGGTACAAAATGGTTAGCTCTTCTTCTTAGACTTGTTACCAAAGGTGGCAAAAGAATACCTAGATTTGTAGCAGATTGTGATCTAGTTACTGGTCGACAGCTTTGACTCCTTGTAGCTCTTTGGTTTATACGGTCTTGAAATAAACTTCAAGACTGGTCCCACGGGGTGTGCCAAAAACTGTTGATGTTTAAAATTGCGCTTTGTTTTAGATGCCAACAATGGGAAGTTTCAAGATGTGGGACATGTGACTTGAAACAACCTCCAGATTTTTAAGAAGCTGGTCTCTTTTTTATATCAAGTGTTGGGGGAAAAGGGATGGGAATTTAAATAGAAACACAAATGCAAAGAAATAAAATCTAACTATGGTGATGCACCTAAATGTAATTTGACCTTAATACTGAGCATAGTGAAACTATATGTAGGATTCATTTACATTTAAGAGCAAACAAGTTCATGATCCATGTAAAAGATTGAAATAATAGAAATAGAGGCTCACAGCATAGACTTCTTTTTTTGAAATATAAAAATGTCAACAAAGGTATAGGGTTAAATCTTCTTAATTAAATTTTCCAATGACATAAGAGGTGCAGAAACACGTACAGTTATGTAAACCTTCCAACTCAAGAAAATGAGACAAAAGCAAATGACATTCCTAATCACAGTTCTAGAAAATCTACAGTCTAGACTACTTTTACAAATGACACAGATAATATCAACAAAGGCATAGGGTTCAATTTCCTTATTTGAATATTCTAGTCATATAAAAGGTGCAAAAACACGTACAGTCATATAAACCTTTCAACTCAAGAAAATGAGACAAAAGCAAATGATATTACTTAGCCACAGCTCTAGAAAGTCTAAAACTTGTTACAATAATTCTATATTCATAAATTCCCTCTCTTCGTATCTTATCCTCCATGGTGATCCCCTCACTCCTCTTTATAGCCTCATATATCTCATTCCATCACCTACTTTCCCACGCAACTGTCTATTCTGCCTTTATCTCATAAGGGACAACCAGATGACGCTTTCAATGTTTATAGGCCCCAAATATCTACCTAGTGAACTGCTCCATCTACTAGAAATAACTCCCACTGAATTTCCCTCTTTGTCTCTTCCTCCTCTTGATCCTGGCCTTGTATTCCCTTCAAATTGTCTATGTGTTCCCAAACTTACGGCCTAAATTGAACTCTAACTTAGCTGGAAGTGTCTATCAGAAGATAGTTCTTAGATTCTGAAACATTCTCTTTCCCTACAGTTTACTTGCTGAAATAGATACACAGGATGCTCTATTCTATTAAATAAAAGAGGACACTTAGTCAATTCCTTGAAAATCTTCTTATTACTTCAGGAGATACCAGAGGATGACACGTGTCATGTTATGCAGCAACTATCGAAGACACGCGGAATTTTCTGCATAACTTATATTCTTTTGTGTCTTGGCTCAGGATCATTTTGCCTTTGACACTTGTCACCATCTGCTTCCTCAAAATCTCAATATCTTGAAAGAAAATAAGACCCACAACATCTCTTACCTGAATAACTTTAAAAATGGTATATGGACAGGTGGCAATCTCTGCTTGCTTTAACAAAGGACATGTGGCAATCTCTGTTGCTCCTTAGCTATACTGTGGAAACGTTTGGGACACATGTTAGGCTCCTACAAATAGTGACACTTGGCAGCTTCCATAGACTTTTAGAAATAAAACCTAGGACCCATCACAGTCTTTATTTAGCAATGAAAAATGAAGATATTTTGGATGGCAACACGTGGTGGCTTCTGTTGCTTTTAGGAATATATGTGGTGTCTTTCGCTTTTTCTAGGAAGATACATGGCATCTTTCGCTTCTTCTGGGAATGGAGTAGAAAAGGGGCTGGGTGGATGACACTTGGTAGCCTTTGCTTGAATGTTTTGGTTGCACCTTACTGCCTTCTAAAAGGGAACTTGATCCCTTTGGTTTTTTGGGACACTCCTTTGAACTGCTCGATTGTACTAAGCTATTGAACCGACTGATTGAACCAAAAATGGTTCAATGGTTCAATGCTATGCACCGTTTACACATGAACTGAGGCATTGAACCAAGGATATTAAACCAAGGCATTGAATTAAACATATTTTGGATGCCGACACGTGGTGACTTTCGCTCTCTTTAGCTGGGATACATGGTAGCTTCTGTCACTTTTATAAAAACAACACTGAGACCTTCTACTATTGCCACTTGGCACTTTCCACCTGATCTCGATACTTAGCCTTTTGAAATCCTTCTATTGCAAAGAGATAAAATGTGGGTACCGATATGTAACTGCAGACGTTGACACTTGGTGCGTTCTACTGAGTCACTGTGAGATACGTGGCACATTCTGACCAACTCAGAAAATATGAAAGGTGCCTCGGATGATGACACTTGGCAGTTTCCTTGAGAAAGGATGCCTCGATCGATGACACTTGTCAACTTCCACTCGACTTCAACACTTAGGCAAAAATGAATCAAAAGGAAAATAGAGCCTGTGCTCTGTTTCATGACTTTGCCATCTTGGACCAAAGAATGTGAAAGCAAAATTTTGTGGCACGTGATTTAAAAATAAAATGCAACGTAGAGTAAATTTTTACTCTACAGTAATCATACTATTAAAATATGTGATGTTAATACACTCATTCATTAATCAAGGGCACAACTTACCCACTTTACTCCACAAATGATTGTGCAATGAATACAAACATAATTTTTGAGTACTCAATGCAATTCACAAGTTATTATGGCTATTATGGTTGCATAGGATATACATACTCATGATGATTATGGTAGTGATGATGGATATGGTAAACATCACTTTTATAATTATGACATTAATATAGATGTTGATCCTTGCCCATGGAATATGCATTGTACAATGATAGACAAATGAATCCTATGTAGATAACCCATTGATGGAATCATTGGTTAGCATTAGAAAATATTCAAAACTTTGAAAATAAAAAAATTTAAAATATTCAAAAATATTAAAATAGAGACCTTTGTATGACATGTATTGTTTCTATACATGAATAATTTGTTTGTGTTTTATCACATATAATACATTATATATCCATTGTTATATGTACATACATTTCACTATATATATGAGTGATATGTAGGACATACATGTCATATATGACATAGACACATAAATGAAGGAATTTTCTACACATTGGAGCCACCTTTTCTACATTAAAGGCATGCTTTTACTAGGGTAGTCTTATTACTTTACATAGTTTTTATATTTATATTATTATTTCCATTAACCATATCGAGCTATTTTACATAGATTATACATGAATTTATCTAACTCATACTATATAGATTATTATTTCACTTGATATTGTATTTGTTATATGTGATGATGGCATACATTGATTTTGTAGATTAATGTTGATTGTTATATGCATTATTGATGTTCTTGTTTTTTTTCTACTATGATATTTGGACATTAGATTGTCCATTGTGTGTGTCTTTGAACTTTGTGTGGAATTTATTTGTCTATTGTGTGTTTCTATGAGCTTTGTGTGAAATTGAGTGTTATTGTGTGCATCATGAGCATGAAATAATGTGTTAAACTTTTGATATGATGTCTCATTTTTATTTATGGTGCCATGATACATATCATTAAATTTTACACATAGTTAATACTGAATTTATGAATATCCATTTCTATATTGATTATTCAATATGTTTCTCATTGATATATCTATCTTGAAATGACACTTGTATTCTTAGGATGCATGTTTCATACATGCTCAGATGCTTTATAATTACTATGATGACATATTCTTACCATGTTATTATATGCTTTACATTATTTACATATTTTATAAATAACAATATGAATTTATATTTTATCTTTTGAGATAAGTAATTTGTAGGATTCATTCCTCACTTCAAAAAAGGGGGAATACATAATGGCTTGTCTTAGAGATTAAGACTTTACAATCACATAAAATTCATATTTTTTAGTACAAATTACTTTATATTATTACATTTTTTACTCATATTTTGAAAGTTTTGATCCATATGGGGGGCATACGTGCAACATATGTCACAGATTTCATAGGACTATAAGATATTTCATTAATTTTATGAGATTTTATTATACATATTATAGGACTTATAATTATATATATTATTATAGTGGGGGAATATGCATGGCATATTTTCATAATTTTACATATATCATGATATATTATTATAGGTTATATGACCTAGGTTAATTAGATTACCAGATGGAATGGGAATTCAAGGAATTCTCTATCATTATTACTTGATTTATTTTTAAAAACAAATTATACTCAGGAATTACTTAGGAATTATTTATATTTATTCATGTGATCCATTATAGACACTCAAATTTATTCATTCAGTTCTTTTCAATGTTTAATCTTAACATCCTTACCTTGCTTGGTCTATTCACCATTTTGTTAAATTGTAATCTCTATGGGAGAATTCACTATTCCATTTATTTCCTTTTAATCACTAAAAACATCATCTACGCATCCCTATTATACTTATTATTTATTTAAAACTAAATTTTAGCAGTCTCTATCCTTATCAAACAAGACAACCTTAGGTAGATAGGGTTACAACCTAACCTTGTCCACTAGTGTAGCCTTGTCCCCCACATTCCAATGATAAATTTTTAAACTTAATATGTTTCATATTATCCATCCCATTATTTTAGGAATTTAGGTTAAATAAAAATATTGTAAATATTCCACTATATAATCACATAAAATCCTCTCCAAACACATCTAACAATCATTTGGAAATTTTATTGCATGTTGATCAGGTCACTAAGCTTTCCAATCTCAATTTTGATTCATTCTAAAAATCATAGGCTATATATAGAGCTATTTTATTTTAGGTCAAGGGATATCATATTCAAGCATTCAAGTCAATCTATCTAGTTGAATTCAAATAGAAAATATCAAAATTCACACACTCGCTCTAGGATGGAGAACTACATCGGTTTGGGGATATTTTGGGCTATGTAGGCAATACTCAGATTATATGGGGATTTCTAAGGATAGTTCAGCTACTTCACTTGCCTAATTTCCACCTTTGTATTTGATTTGTATTTGGTTTATTATGAAGTAATTAGGGTTTTATTTTTTTAAGTCTTGTGTGTGACACATTAGCACACACAAACAATCACTAAACCTTATTAGATAAGCACATGAATCCATAAAAAAAAACATGGTTAGTTAGGATGCAACTGCAATCAATAGATAAAGTTACAGTGTCACTTGTCATCATAGTGTGGCCTTGTCTTGATAAAGTTTGAAATTTTGATTTTAATTGAAAATAGTTTAGGGATCATCATAGCTATTTTTCATTAATAGTTAGCTTGAAAAATCAGCATAAGTGCAGTTTGAGCTAAGTTTGCATATTTACTTAATTTATTATTTATAACTCATTTCAAATTTTATATTTTACATTTAGAATATATCTATTATATACATCTAAATTATTTTTCAATAGTTTAGTGTTATGTTAAATTTATTTATTAAATAAAAAACAACATTAAACATCTATTTGTAGTAGATGATTCTAAAAAATTGTACATTCTCTCAAGTATTACTAAGGTATTTCTTAGATTTATTGGAACCCATAGTGGATTCCATTTGCTCAGATTTATTAAAATTGTGTTGGACTAAATTTATACATAAAATAACTTATATACACTTCTCCATTTTAAATGAGGGTTGGGGAGTATTCAATGCAATCCATGTTCTTAATCATGCATCTCCAATGGGGCATGATCAACCCTTTCTCCATTATCTATAGAAGACAAGTTTGGTTCATATGCACATAGTTTCATTTGATCCTTTATATGTAATTTCACATATATTTAATGTTGTTACTTTTTAATTTTACATCATATGTAAAACTTGATTTGTAAATGTTTCATTGCATGTTTGCTTGGAGCAAGGCACATTTTATATTACATACTTGAGCACACTCATCATGATTATCCTCAAATATCAATTTCTATCCTTTTACTCTAGTAATTCCATTACTAGAATAAAATTTGGGGGGATTGGGGGGGTGGGGGGTGTATACAATCATATTTTTTATTAGACACTTGAAAATCTAAAATTTGACCAAACCTTAATGTAATTGACTTATGGTCACATACATGACTCTTATTCACCATTACTCATAGCCATTATTTCATATATAAGCCCAGCCCTTCCAAATTATCATTATTATTACATATGATCTTCTTAGTATCTACCCAAATAGCTTAATATCATTCTCAAACTATCTCCTAGCCTTAGGTTATTATTTGTATTTCCTAGACAAGTTTGCACCTGTGAGACTAGTCTACCACCATGAACTAGTCCACTTAGGGTGGACTTGTCCCCATGCTATTCAATGGTTAGTTTCAAAAAAAATAAAATTTCTCATATGGGTCAACCTACATGTTTAACATGTTGGTTTTTAATAAATAACCTAAAGAGTTAGGTCTATAATCAACTCAAGCCTAAGCATTTATCTATCTAGAACCCACCTCACATTTATTTAGTTATCACTAAAAATCACTATACACATTCAGAATAACTACCCAAAAGCTCCCAAATTTTAAAAACCTTCAAATTAGAAAGTCCTCAACTAGTTTGAATACCATTTGCAAGGTCAAGTCACATTATGTCATGTTTTGAAATAGACATGATTGCACTCATACTAGTATTACACATGATTTCACACACTCAACTAGGTGGTAAAACTATATTTGGATCGATTCCATATTTTTAGTGTGGATACATAGGAAAGACATAGTCATAGTGGGTGGATAAGGTTAGCTCAACATTTCCCTTTCACCCTTTGTCCTCATTTTAAATTTGTCCAATAATGCATAACAAGGGTTTGAATAAAAGAGAAGGAATATAAAAATATTTTTAGACATTTGTAGACATCATAATATATAAGAATCCTTAGTATACATAAGTGTAGTAGGTGACATAATCATAAATTTATAAAACTATAATGACCTTATTTGATCTCCAGTTTGATTTCAACTTGCAAGTACCTTAATTATCCTTCAACATTCTTGAATAGACTTGCTCTAACTCTACTCATGAGCCTTATTTTAACTTAATATTCTTACTATATTCTTATGCATCTATTCATTTGGTCACCATAATCATAACTTGATATTCAAACCCTCATTGTCCATTCTTTTCTTCTACTTCTCTTTCTTCTCTCATATACGGACTTAGGCCTAGAAGTCAAAACCATATATACAAGGTCATTATAGTTTCATGAGGACTATTATGGTAGTTTCCTTGTCCATTTTAAATCTCACATATGTACCAACCAATGACATAATCACCAAGCAAAAAATATTTAACAATCTGACCTTTCGTTCTTTAGGCCTTCATTCTCTAATAGCTCTGTTTGGGTACAAATTTAGATATTTTGAACAAACCATAGAGGTTTTTGGTAAAATAAGGCTAGTTTAGGATAAATTTTATTCTAATTTAGATATATATAAAATTTCATGATAGTTATCAATGTAACTCACCCAACTCAACTCACCCCTCTTCCTATTAGTTCTTTTAAGGCCTTATCCAAGCACATAGTCAAGAATACCATATTGTACGGTCCTGTACGGGTCTAAAACCTCTTGAATCCTATAGTATACCTCAAAACCAAGAAGATTAAAAAGTTTTAAATTTTTTTTGAGGGTGAAAACTAAAAATAAGTGAGTTTAAAGAATAAACCTTAGGTTGGTTGTACACACAGGTCTGTGAAGGCCAAAAGCACAAATATAGGGTTAAAATGAGTTTTTGAGAGATTAAAAAGATACCACCACTTGGGCTAGGTGTTATCCAACATAATTAACCTTTTAAAAGAGTTATTGTTTATTGAAACCAAGTATATTACAAATTTTCATAATTTTTTGAGGGTGGAAACTTAAAATAAATGAGTTTCAATAATAAACCCTAGGTTGGTTGAACACATAGGTCTGTGAAGGCCAACATCACAAATAAAGGGTTAAAATGAGATTTTGAGAGCTTAAAAATATACCACCACTTTATATAATTCTAAACCAACATAATTGTATTTATAAATAATTAGTTTTTATTGGTCAATCATAAAATGTAAAAACATAGAGATTTAGGTTCTTTCCAGGACTATATACCAAGGTAATGATTTCTTGCATTTATAAATGGTATTATAATCATTA
This sequence comes from Torreya grandis, assembly GCA_037957365.1. Taxonomy (NCBI): domain Eukaryota; kingdom Viridiplantae; phylum Streptophyta; class Pinopsida; order Cupressales; family Taxaceae; genus Torreya; species Torreya grandis. The sequence goes on from JARHVA010000002.1 coordinate 11,875,554, forward strand.
AAAAAGGATAATAATATAAAAAACAATATAATTAATATTTTTATGCTTTATATAACACAAAAACCTATCAATCATCATCAACCAATTCTTCTTACCTGCCTTGAATGACTACGTACATACATAATTTCCTCAAATGGACTGTGTGGATTTAAATAGCAATTTGAATTCAATTTTTATACTAAAAAATGGATTATACTGAGTCTCAAAAGGATTTATACCATTTAATATATTCTATATGATTTTACCAATACCTTATCATCTTCAACAAACCTCCAAATAACCACTATACAGTCCTAAGAAAACTTACCAACAAAAATGTGCAAAAATCGGGCCTTTCCAAGTTTATATATATTGAGATATGAATTTGAACCTATATATTATCCAACATAATGAATTTAATAATAAAATATAATAATAATAATTAGATTAAAACTTTTCCAATAATCATTATCAACTCAAATCTCTTTTATTGATGAATTCTAGTCACATACAACAATAATATTGAAAGGCATACATGTTTTTTTTCTTGAAAACTAGTCTATCCTCCTTTTATTAATTTTCCCAACTCAATATCATAAATATTAAAATTTTATATACTATAAAACCATGCACACTCTCTCCCTCTCATGCATATCAACCTTATATTATGCCAAATAAACAAGAAACTCCCTTTACAAGGCCAACCCACATAGAGTGGTAGCTATAAAACCCATTTTCTTGGCTTAATTTGCTCTTGATCATGCATGACACATTAAAACACTATTTAAACATATTATATTAACATTTAGGATCTTGAAAAACATTTATCAATCTAGAAATTTCCCATAAGACTCCAAAATACCTATTCAAGCTAGTCTTATAATTCAATTTTTCAAAAATGGGATTTTGGAAGGAAAACTTGTAAATGATTGAAATAAACAACCACAAAGACTATTAATGACTTAAATTACACCTATTTGTCATTAAAATATACATAAGACATAAAATATTTCAAAATGGATATTTAAACTTACTAACACCTAATATCACCTTTGATGCTCTGCATCATACTCCCTAAGCAGGGAAAAATTTGAGCTCCTACTCAAATGATCTTGTCTTATTTATTACTCACTTTAAAACTATTCATTTTATAATATTATAAGTTAATATCAATTCTTATACTCTTTTATCTCCTTATTTTATCCTTGGTTCTTTAGTTTCTTCCCTTACTTTATCTCTTTTGTAACTCATCTTCTACCTCAATTGAGTATATAAGTCTTTGCGATTATTTTTCCTCTTAATCATCTATTCCTTCTAAAAATATTTCATATTTATTATAATATTATCATAATAATCTGAAAAATTATGATTTTTAGTCATCTCTCTTGGTTTGTCTTGATGACTAATTTCTTTTACACTTGGCTTAGCTTGCTTGTCTTCTTGATTGCTACTTGGTCTGGTTCTCAAATTGAGTTTGTTCTCTCCTTGCTTTATTGTTTCATATCTAATGTTACTCTTGTATTGGATCATACGTGGACTGATATTATCCACTTTCAAACCTTTTTTCATCTTATATGATCTCTTTTTAATCTCCATGTCTTCTTCCTTAAGTAGTTCATGCAACTTCAAGTCTGCCTCTGCAACATCAAGGCCTTAGCTTTATTCAACATTAATGAACCTCGCATTTTTTCTACACTATTAATTGATATAAACAATTATTTTGGAGGATTAAATAGTTCTTATAGCATCCTTACTTCTTCTCTCAATGAGAGATCATCCATCTCTTCACTTTTTTCATCATACTTAGGAACTATTTTTCTTATTTCCTCTCCTTTTTCTTCTTCAAACTTGATATTCACCTCATCAATTATGTGGACTGATTACACACCTATAATAACACCAAAATATTCTTCTAGATTTTTTTCTACATCGACATACTACTATATCACTTTATCTATTCTTGAGATGTCTTCACAAGCTTCATCAAAGAGGTAAGTATCCTCTTGTTTAATTGTCTTCTCACCCACTGTCATTACCTTATCAAAATATTCATCTTCATATGTCCATTTATATCCTTCTCCTTGTTTCATATTAGTTATTTCATACATATTATTCCATGCCTCATCTTCTCTTGCATTAATCTCATTGAATGATTCAATATTGTTGGCATTTAAAATAGTACAAATAATTTTCTTACCTTTCATTTTCTTGGTGCTTTATTGAATCATGTCTCATCACTATGTCTTGCAACATCATTCTTTTCTACATATTTATTACTTTTGGCTACCCATAATTTGCTTGTCATGTGTTTCAAATACCTTGGACTCCATTGGATTTCTTGTTTGGACTGAAATCTTTATGGTTCATTTCCCTTATGATCTACATTCAAATTGAATCATGTGTTATTATTTAACTCTTATACCTATCCTCTGATTATATCCTCATCATAGATGACTTTTTTTTGGGCTTCATAGACTTCCTTTTAGTAACTAGTCTAAGAACCATTTGGGCACCTATAGCCATGGTCTATTGCAAGTTTTGAGAACCCAATTTTGTTAATCTCATTATCTAATTGTATATCTAAAATCATATTTTCATATGCATGATCAAAATCAAACTTTGAACTTCCATTTACCTTCTCAATATCCTTTTATATTGTCATGCTTCTTCCCAAGACTTAATTATTTTCAATCTTCCACTTTTGGTGTTCTTTTTTCACTTTTTTTGTTGAAATTCTCTCCAAGGAATCATAAACCTCTCTATGTTCTTCAATATCCTTATGCTGAGAAACTTCAAGATCATCATCATATTCATATCTAGGCATTTTCACAACCCTTCTTCTTATTTCACTTTCATATTTATATATGGGTGCTTTACTTGCCCCATTTCTTGAAAATTTCAAGGTCTTATTCTTTACTTCTTTCATATTTTTCTTCATATTTGTACATATACACTTAAAACACAACATTAGAGAATAAAAAAAGAGACCCAAAGGTCTCCATGAGTGCCTCCTTTATAGACACTCTCTTCTTCCTCTTACTTAATTTCCTAAGTGATCTTGTTATCACTTCCTTCTTCCTTTTATCTTTCTATAGGTTATCTATAGTGAGAACTCTTTTCACAATCTCCATTTCAGGTTGTTCACATGACAACTTTTTAATATTCAAGCCACTATCCGTACTTTTTTCTTTCTTCTCTTTTCTTCTCAAGGCAATCAAATTCTCCTTATCTAGAAGTTGCCTTATAGGCCACTTGACCTTTTTTTCATAGTATAGCCAAACCATTGGATTTCTTGTTCCTATATGAGTCTCACCATGAGCTTTAATCTCTCAAAGCTTTACCCCATCTCTTCTCTTAAATAATTTCTCTTTATCTACATCCAATGTTTTCCTCTCTGTGTCATCTTTGACCTTTTTATATTTTTGGTACTCCATTTAAAACTTGCCTTGTATCTTCTTTATCTATTCCATCTTCATCTTAACTTCTCTTTACTATTTAAGCCTTACTTAGAGATATCTTTCTCAGAAAATTTGTCTATTTGCCTCTTATGACCCTACTTCATTATTCTTATCTTTTACAATACTCAATGGGATTTACCTATGATTGCTCTAACTTTCAAGGATCTTAATAACTTTACACATTCTTGATATAACAAAATCATAAATTAGAGATAATATATCATAGCAAATGTACCTTTTTTTGCTTGTACATTGTTTATCTTCTTTGCCACGAAAAATTTCTTGATCTAATACCACTTGATGTAGAGCCTAATGCCTAAAACCTCTTACCTCATTAACCTAGATTTGATCCTCAAATTTTATCCTTCCTCTAACCTCTGATCTCTAATCTTAATACCTTCTTTCATCTCTAATTTACTTTCAACTTACAAAGCACCTTGATTATCCTTCAACCTTCTTGAACAAACTTACTCTAAATTTACTCAGGAACCTTCTCTACACTTAATCCTCTTACTCTACTCTTAAACATATATTCATCTGGTCACCATCATCATAAACTAATAATCAAACACTCACTCTGCAATCTTTTCTCCTACTTCTCTCTCTTCTCTCATATAGAGACTTAGGTCTAGAAGTTAAAACATTATATCCAAGGTTCTTACATTTTCATAAGGACTCTTATGTTCATTTCCTTTTCCATTTAAACTCTCACATACATCCAAACTAATGACCCAATTACAAATCAAAAACTCTCTAACAATCTAGCCTTTCTTTCTTTAGGCCTTCATTCTCTAGTAGCCTTGTTTGGATACAAATTTAGATGTTTTGAATAATACACAAAGGTTTTTGGTAAACTAAGGATATTTTAGGATACTCTTTATCCTCATTTATATCCATAGATCATGACATATTTATCAATGAAACTTGACCAACTCATCTCACCCCTTTTCTTATTAGGTTTCTTAAGGCCTTATGTAAGCACACAATCAAGAATACCTTATTATATGGTATGTATAGCTATAAAACCTCTTGAATCCTCTAGTATACATTGAAACTAAGTATATTTAAAAAATAGAATTTTTTGATGTGGAAACTCAAAATAAGTGAGTTTTAATAATAAACCCTAGGTTGGTTGAACAAAGAGACCTGTGAAGGCCAAGAGCACAAATAAAGGGTTAAAATGAGTTTTTGAGAGATTGAAAAGCTACCACCGCTTGGGCTAGGTTGACCCAACATAATTAAAATTTTCTAATATTTATTTTTTATTTAAACTAATTAGATTACAAATTTTCAAAATTTTTGAGGGTGGAAACTCAAATTAAGTGAGTTTCAAGAATAAACCCTAGGTTGGTGGAACACATAGACCTGTGAAGGACAAGAGCACAAATAAAGGGTTAAAATGAGTTTTTGAGTGATTCAAACGATACCACCACCTAGGATAAGTATTTAAAAACATAAATAACCTTTTTAAATAGTTATTTTTTCTTGATCAATCATAATATGCTCATAAAATGCAAAAACACATGGTTCTGGGTTCTTCTTAGGACTGTATAATAGGGTTACGATTGCTTGCATTTATAAATGGTCTTATAAGACTTAATAAAAGATAATAACATTATAAACAATATAATTTATATGTTTTTTCTTTAGATAACACAAAAACTTATCAATCATCATCAACCAAGTCTTCTTATTTGTCTTGAATGAGCATGTACATGCATAATTTCCTCAAATGGATTACGTGGAATTAAATACCAATTTAAATTCACTTTGTATACTAAAAATGGATTATAATAATTATAAAAACTATTTATACCATGGATTAGAGTATTTATGACTTTACCAATACCTTAACCTATCCAATGAACCTCTAAATAACCACTATACAGTCTTTAGAATCCTTGCCAATAAGACTATGCAAAAATAGGGCCTTTCCAAGTTTGTCTATGTTGTGATTTGAATTTTAACCTATAAATTATCCACCATAATGGATTTAACAATAAAATATAACAATAAGCATTAGAGGAAACCTTTTCCAAAAATCATTATAAACTCAAATCACTCTTTTATTGATGGATTTTATTCACATACAATAACAATATTGAAAGGCAGACAATTGTTTTTCTTGAGAACTTAGTCTCTCCTCCTTTTATTCATTTTCATATCTCTATCTCTTAAATATTATCATATTATCTAATCTACCTCCATGCACAATATCTCCCTCTCATGCATATCAACCTTTTATTATGCCTAATAAATAAGAAACCCCCTTTATGAGGCTAACCCACATAGGGTGGCAATTAAAAAAACCCATTTTCTTAGATTAATTTGATATTGATCATGAATGAAACACTAAAATACTCTTTACACATCTTCTAGGACCAATTAGGATCCTCAAAAACATTCATAAATCTATACATTTCCCATAAAACTCCAAAATACCTCTTCAAGCTAGTCTTACAATTCAAATTTTCAAAAATGGGATTTTGGCAGAACAACTTATAAAGGATGGAAACACACAATCAACAAGACTATTAATGGCTTCAATTCCACTTTTGGGTCCTTAAAATACCTGTAAGACCTAACACAAAACAAAAATGTCAAAATGAACTTTTAAACATACTAACACCTAATATCACCTTTAATGCTTTGCATCATACTCCCCAAGTGGGGAAACTTTTGAGCTCCCACTCAAATGTTGTTGTCTTATTTATTACTCACTAAAAAATTATTCACTTGATAATCTTCTAATTTCCTTTATTTTTTTCTCCTATTTTCTCTCCTCAGTTGCTTCTTGTGTCTTTGCTTTCTTCCCTTACTTTGTCTCTTTTATAATTCATCTTCTACCTCAATTGCATATAGAAGTCTCTATAATTCTTTATTTTATTCATCATATACTCCTTTTAAATCTGATTCAGCTTCATTATACTCTTCCTTCTTATCATAATCTTCTTCAAAATTATGATTTTTAGTCATCTCTCTTGGTTTTTCTCGATGACTACTTCCTTTTACACTTAGCTTAGCTTACTTGTCTTCTTGATTGCTACTTAGGTCAGTTTTCAAACTAAGTTTATTCTTTCCTTGATTTCTTATTGAATATCTGATGTTACTATTGTCTTGGATCATCTTTGGACTAATATTGTCCACCTTCAAACCTATTTTCAGCTTATATGATCTCTTTTTCACCTCCATGTCTTCTTCCTTAAGTAGTTCATGCAACTTCAAGGATGCCTCTTCAACATCAAGGCCTTGGATTTGTTCAACATTAATGAACCTCACATTCTATTCTACATTGATAACTACTATAAATAATTATTTTGGATGATGAAATATTTCTTAGAGCATCCTTCTTCTCTCAAAAAGAGATAATCCATCTCTTTACTTTCTTCATCATACTTAGGAACTATTTGCACTATTTCCTCTCATTTTTATTATTCAAACCTTATCTACACCTCATAAATTATGTGGACTGACTGTAGACCTCTAATATCACTAAAATCTTCTTCTAGATTATGTTCTACATCAACATACTGAACTATCACTTTATCTCTTCTTGAGAGGTCTTAACAAGCTTCATAAAAAAGGTAAGTATCCTTTTGTTCAATTGTCTTCTCACCAATTGTCATTAACTTATCAAAATATTCATATTCATGTGTCCATTTATATCCTTCTCCTTTTTGCATATTATTTATTTCACGCATATTATTCCATGCCTCATCTTATCATGCATTAATCTCATTCAATGACTCAATACTACTAGCATTCAAAATACTATAAATAATTTTGTTACCTTTCATTTTTATGGTGCTTTATTGAAGTATGTCTCCATCACTATATCTTTCAACATCATTCTTTTCTACCTCTTTATTACTTTTGGTAACCCATACTTTATTTGTCATGTGTTTTTAATACCTTGAAATCTATTGGCTTACTTGTTTGGACTAAAATCTTTTTGATTCATTTTCCTTATAATCTACATTAAAATTGAATCTTGTCTTCTTATTCAACTCTTGTACCAATCCTCTGCTTATATCCTCATCATAGACAAATTTTTACTTGGGATTTTTAGACTTCATTTCATTAACTAGTCTTTGGATACATTTGGGCACCCTATACCCATGGTCCATTGTAAGTTTTGAGAACTCAATTTTTTTCTTATCCTTATCTACATGTATATCTACAATCATATTTTCATATGCATGATCAAAATAAAACTTCAAACTTCCATTTACCTTCTCAATATCATGTTGTATTGTCATGCTTATTCCCAAGATTTCATTTTTTGTAATATTCCCCTTTTGGTACTTTATATACTTCTTTGGCTGGAATGATCTCTAAGGCATCATAAATCTCTATATCTTATTTAATATCCTCATGATGAGAATATTAAATATCATCATCATCTTCATCTCTAGGCATTTACACAACTTATCTTCTTATTTCACTTTCATCTTTCTCTATGGGTACTTTAATTGCCCCATTTCCTACAAATTTCAAGGTGTTATTCTTCACCTTTTTCATAATTTTATTCATACCTACACATACACACTTAAACAAAACATTAGAGAATAAAATAAGAAACCAAAATGTCTCTATGAGTGCCTCCTTGATGGACACTCTCTTCTTCCTCTTACTTGATTTTTCAAGTACTCTTTTTAGCACTTCCTTCTCCCTTTTATATTTCTTTATGTTCCATATAATGAGAACTATTTTCAAAATATCCATTTTAGGTTGCTCCCTTGAAAACTCTTTTCTATTCAAGCCACTACGAGAACTTCTTTATTTCTTATTATTTCTTCTCAAGGCAATAAACTTGTCCTTCTCCATAAGTAGCCTTATAGAACACTTAGCCTTCTTTCTCATAGTACATCTAAACCATTGTATTTCTTGTTCATGTATGAGTCTCACCATGAGATATATCCTCTCAAAGCTTTGTCCCATATCTTATCTTAACTCATTTATCTCTTTATCTACATCCAATTTTTTTCCTCTTTATGTCTTCTTTGACCTTTTTTTTGTTTGTGGTACTTTTTAGGCCTCACTTGGACCTATCTTTCTCAATAAGTTTGCCTATTTTACCCTTATCACCTCACTTGGGTCTTCTTCTCTTTTCCAAGCCTCAATAGGATTTAATTTCACTTGCTCTAACTTACAAGGCTCTTAACAACTTTAAACATTCTTGATATAGCAAAATCATAAATTAGAGATAATATATCATAACAAATGTACATTTTCTTACTTGTACATCAATTATCTTCTTTGCCACTAGAATCTTATTAATCTGATACCACTTGGTGTAGAGACTAATGCCTAAAAATTACTACCTCATTAGCTTGGCTTTGATGCCTAAATTTTATCCTTTCTTTGACCTTTGATATTTGATCTTAATACCTTCTTTGATCTCTAATTTGATTTCAACTTGTAGGTACCTTGATTGTCCTTCAACCTTCTTTAAAAAACTTGTTATAACTCTGCTCATGAGCCTTATTTTCACTTGATCCTCTTAATCTATTCTTAAACATCTATTCATCTGGTCACCATCATCATAGCCTAATAATCAAACCCTCTCTCTCCATTCATTTCTCTTAATTCTCTCTCTTCTCTCATATAGGGACTTACGCCTAAAAGTCAAAACCATATATCAAGGATTATTATATTTTCTTGAAAAATATTATGGTCCTTTAATTATCTATTTTAAATATCACATACATCCCAACTAATAACCCAATCACCAAACAAAATCTCTTTAACAATCTAGCCTTTCCTTTTTTAGGCCTTCATTCTCTAGTAGACCTGTTTAGGTACAAATTCAAATGCTTTGAATAATCCACAAAGGATTTTGGTAAATTAATAATATTTTATGATACCCTTTATCCTCATTGAGCTCCACACAAAATTTCATTATACAATTTTGAATGAAACTTACCCAACTCAACTCACCCCTTTGCCTATTAGGTCTCTTAAGGCCTTATGCAATCCCACAGTCAAGAATACCATACTGTATGGTCCTTTATAGGTATAAAACATCTTGAATCCCATATTATACCTCAAAACCAAATATAAAAAAGTTTTAATCCACTATGGGCACTTACTTATTTCTTTTCTTTTCTTCACAAGGCAATCAACTTCTCCTTTTCCATAAGTCGCCTTATAGGCCACTTAACCTTATTTATCATAGTACAACCAAACCATTGGATTTCTTATTCTTGTATGAGTCTCACCATGATATTTATTCTCTCAAAGTTTTTTCCCATCTCTTCTCTCAACTTATTTACCTCTTTATCTACATCCAACTTTTTCCTCTTTATGTCTTCTTTGACATTTTTTTGTTTGTGGTACTCTATTTCAAACTTTCCCTGCATGTTATTTATTTGTTCCATCTTCATATTAACTTCTATATACTCTTTAAGACTCACTTAGACATACCTTTCTCAATAAATTTTCTTATTTACCTCTTATGACCTCACTTAGATATTCTTATCTTTTAAAAGCCTCAATCGGATTTACCTACACTTGATCTGACTTTTAAGACTCTTAATAACTTCACACATTATTGATATAATAAAATCATAAATTAGAGACAATAAATCATAGAAAATGCACTTTTTATTGATTATATGTTGTTTATCTTATTTAAAAATAAAATATTATTCTATGATACCATTTGATGTAGATCATAATGCCTACAAACTCTTACCTCATTAAACTAGATTTGATCCCTGAATTTGATCCTTCCTCTAACCTCTTATCTCTAATCTTAGTACCTTCTTTGATCTCTAATTTTCTTTCAACTTGAAATTACCTTAATTTTCCTTCAACCTTATTGAACATACTTACTATAGCCCTAATCATGAGACTTCTTTGAACTTAATCCTCTTACTCTATTCTTAAACATCTATTCATTTGGTCACCATCATCATAACCTAATAATCAAACCCTCACTCTACATTCTTTTCTCCTATTCTCTTATCTCTCATATAGGGACTTAGGCCTAGAAATCAAAACCATATATCCAAGGTTATTACATTTTCATGAGAAATCTTATGGTTCTATCCTTGTCCATTTAAACTCTCACATACATTCCAACCAATGACCCAATCACCAAGAAAAAAATATTTAATAATCTAGCCTCTCTTTCTTTAGGCCTTCATTCTCTAGTAGCCCTGTTTGGGTACAAATTTAGATGTTTTGAACAAAAAACAAAGGTTTTTGATAAATTTAGGATAGTTTAGGATACCCTTTATCCTAATTTATATATATAAAAAAATTCATGACATAGTTATCAATACAACTTACCTAACTCAACTCACCCCTCTTCTTATTAGGTCTCTTAAGGCCTTATGCAAGCACACAGTCAAACATACCATAATATATGGTATTGTGCATGTATAAAACCTATTGAATCATATAGTGGGCCTAAAAATAAATTATATTAAAAAAAATTATATTTTTTTAGGGTGTAATTCAAAATAAGTGAGTTGTAAGAATAAACCCTAGGTTGGTTGAACACATAGGCCTGTGAAGGCCAAGAGCACAAATAAAGGGTTATAATGAGTTTTTGATAGATTAAAAAGATAAAACCACATAGGATAGGTATTAAAAAACATACTTAAACTTTTACAACATTTATTTTTTCTTGGTCAATCATAAAATTCTCATAAAATACAAAAACACAGAGTTTTAGGTTCTTCCTAGGACTGTATAACAAGGTTATGAGTGATTGCATTTATAAATGTTATTATAAGACTTTAAAAAGTATAATAAAATAAAAATATATATAATTAATATGTTTATTCTTAATATAACACAAAAACTATCAACATCATAAACTAAGTCTTCTTACATATCTTGAATGACTGTGTACATAAAAGATTTCTTCAAATGGATTGTGTGGGCTTAAATAGCAATTTGAATTCAATTTATATACTAAAAAATGGATTAACCTAAATATAAAAAGTATTTTTACCATGTAATATATTATATATGACTTTAAAATATCTTTACCTCTCTAATGAACCTCTAAACAACCACTATACAGTCTTAAGAAACCTTGCCAACAAGACTATGCAAAAATAGGGCCTTTCTAAGTTTGTCTATACTAAGATTTGAATTTGAACTTGTATATTATCCAAAATAATGAATTTAATTATAAAATATAAAAATAATAATCATATTAAACCTTTTCCAATAATCATTATAAACTCAAATCACTCTTTTATTGATGGATTCTATTCACATACAACAATAATATAGAAAGGCAAACAGGGTTTTTTTCTTGAGAACTTGGTCTCTCCTCATTTAAATTTACTACCTATATATCCTTAATAGTTTAATATTATCTAATCCAGTAACATGAACACACACTCTCTCTCATGTATATCAATATTCTATTATGCCAAATAAAAAATAAACTCCCTTTACAAGGCCAACCCACATAGGGTGCCAATTATAAAACCCATATTCTTGGCTTAATTTGTTATTGATCATGCATGACATATTAAAAAATTATTTACACATATTATAGGAAAATTTACGATCCTCAAAAACATTCATCAATCTAGACATTTCCCATAAGACTCCAAAATACCTCTTCAAGCTAGTCTTATAATTCAAATTTTTAAAAATGGGATTTTGATGGGAAAACTTGTAAAGGATGGAAAACACAACCATAATGAATATTAATGAATTAAATTCCAATTATAGGTCCTTATAAGACCCATAATACCTAAAAAAACCAAAAATGATCAAAATGAACTTTTAAACATACTAACACCTAATATCACCTTTAATGCTCTACATCAAATACCTATACTATTTTTTTTAAGAAATCATTAGAAGTGATCTACCTAGACATACAACACTTCCATATCAATATAAATCATGATAAGGGAAACACCAATTATGTTTCTAAATTTCTAAGTTATCTTCTAATGTAATTATTAGAAATAGTATATGATTCATGTAGATAGAGGACTTCAAGTTAGCCCCAATGGTATGAAAGTGACCCCAATTTTCATATTAGGCATTTGTAAAGATGAAATTATGAATTTCATATGTAACACATATTTTTATACCATATAGGACATATGATGAGTCAAGGAAATTAGTCATTTATATACTTATTATAAACTTAATTATCGACTTTTGGATACCATTTCCAAGCATATAAGTTGTATTTTGTACTTTCCTTATAAAATATTACTGAATGATTATGATGTGCATCTATTTATATTTATGAATAAAATTTTCATCATGTACTTTCATTATTGTTTTGGCTTTACTACCAAATTTGTATGTTTAGGTAGCATGGAAAAATCATGAGTTTCAAGGGACACAACCAACCCATAACAATTAGGTAGGTCAACCCATAACGACTACAGAAGTTGAATGTTATAACCCATATAAATTATGGGGTTGATGATTGTAACCCATATCAACCACTGATTGATCCCATATAAATTGGATCCACAATTTGAAAAAATGTAACCATCAATAACATTATTAATGGAACCTATAGCAATTGTAGATGCAATTGGACTACCCTATATCAACTGTATGATATTTATTCCACCTTATATCATAACCATAATGTTAAATCACAATTATATGTTTATAAACCTACTAAGTCATGGTTTTTAGTTGAGTATTCAGATGGATATTAATATGGAATTAATAGGTCAATTACCAAACACACCACTATCACTTCCTTCTCAATGGTCTATGTTTCTTTATTTTAACCATGCAACTGAATTCTCTACAAAACTTAATTATTTTGTCATGTAACATTAATAATTTGTCTCCATATATTATTTTTCAACTAGTTGTGTAACAATAAACCTACCTTCTGTATTTAAGAGATGATGGAATGATTTGGGAATAATGAATTTTTTAATATTGAAGCATATAGAAGATATAGATTAAAATATTAACTCTTTGTAATATTTTCATGTAGAAATACTCACATTGATACAATATACTTTAATACTCAACTCTGACTGATGAAGGCCTTTTCACAAAGACTTGTGGTAAAGATCTTGATCAGTTAGAATTAGTTATTATTTCTACTATGTGGATAGTAAAGTTTATTTTTTAATTTTATGTGTGTGTGTTCAATTTATTAAGATTAATTTAGTAAAGGTATTTCATACTCATATGAATGTTATTCATTTTAATAATGAAGATTCCAACTATAAAATAACAAGTTCATTTAAATTATAGAAAGTGTGATTTCATCTCCAACAAGTGTGCTTTCATTTCCAACATTTTACTTTCATGAAATTTAATTTACGCAAGAGTGTTTTCTATACACAACCTATAGTCCCTCAATATTTGGAAATAACTATTGTTCTATATATAGTGTTTATACCTTGCTAAGTATATAGACCTCAGGTTGACAATTAGTGAAATTATCATAATCAATAAACCAAGTGGCTACCATGTGGAATACCTCTATCAGGTTGAATGCAAGTGATTAGACTATGTTATTTTAACTGTGGAGTTGATTTTTCTCATTAACATCTCTATGATATGTAATATTAACATCAAAAGATGGATTGGGAGGCACATTACATTCAAGTGGAAAGATATTTTTGGGTGGACAATACTATGTAAATAGTTAAATAATTTGATTGGTCAAAGCTTAAAAAATCTAATTTTTTTGCATGACAAAATTTGGGATCATATCTCAATATTTTTTGTGTTAGGTTTTATTGTATAAAATCATGGTCATGATTGATTATATATGGTTATTATAAACCTCTCTATGATGAAGATACTAACACTGTGTAGTAAGGAAATTTCAGTAGAGGGAACTTCCAAGATCTCATTTGATAATGTGTGGATTTCTTATAGATTTTCATAGACCTTTGTGTTAGATAAGGATAATATGTTCTTAATTTTATTTTGGTCCACTATCTAGTCAATGATAAATTCCAAACTAAACAATTCAATTTCCTTCCACTAATAGATAAATGTATATCCAAAGGTATTCAGATAGATGATTGTACACATACTAGAATAAAAATTCAAAGCAACCATGCACATAGGATGAGAATCTGACATAGATTTTGTGAAACTAAAACTAAACCCTCCTCTAGTTGGACAGGCATAACCACTTTTAGGTATGTAATGGGTTTCAACCATTTACCTTAATTGACATTGTTAGATATTTGGCCTTCATAGAAGAATATCCCCATGCATTGAAAGAGTTGTTAAAAAATATATATATACTTAAATTCAACATATTCAACAAATGGTAAATGACATTCTATAGAAGACTATCACCAAGTACAAGTAGCTTATGACCAACACAAGGTACCACATCAATATCAAGTTATAAAAGGCATGCTTGCATTTACAATAAGTGATACTAAAATTGTTGTTCTCCCATATAATAGCCATAGACCATCACCAAGAAGGTGGGGGAAAATTCAATTGAACATAACCTTCCTACCTATCATGATTTACTCATTATTTTTAATGTGGACATTCTTAGTTTGTACTTCCTTCCTCTTCTAGACATGTAATGTTACAACATTGTTGAACTCATAGAATCAAATTTTTATCATGTGACACCATCTACAATAGATAATAAATTTGATGCAAAGATAAAGGGGACCTAAAATAAGTATATTCTATTGTATTAAGTTTTCAAGGCAAGTGGTTTGCTAGGAATTATATTTAGTATGAATTCCATAATCGGTCCATGAATTGGAAGAAATGGGTTGCATTTAATCTTAATATGGAAAATTGATCCACGAGGAAGTTCAGATGACAAATTTTAAAATTTTAAATTTTTCATAATTTTCTATTTATTTTTTCTCATTTCATAATTTAGTGCTTCGAATCAAAATTCACATTTAAAATTAGTTGACCAAAATTCATAATTTTAGAAACTGTTTTGATGTTATAGAATATAACCTAAACTTTTTAGTTTTATTGTTTTGAATTTCAAACAATGATAAAGAAACTTCACCCAATAATGTATGTACTAGTTTTCATATTTTAATTTTATTCCAACTTTTTTTTAGTTTTATTCCAATTTTTTTTAGTTTTATTCCAACTTTTTTTAAAGTAGCTTCATATCACAACATATCATTTTCACTTCTTGAAGAGACACTTATCACACAACCTTTTAGATTCTTAAGAAGAACCACTTCACATTATATTTTTAATCTTATATGCCTTGTTATTTAAAACTATATAAAAGGGGTAATGCCTAGATTTCAAAATCATAGTGTTATAGATTCCCAATTTTTTTAGATTTAGGGTATATTTTATCATAAAGTTTCCCTCATTTGAAATGTGTTTATTTGTGTATTTTATTAGTACCTATTATGTAGGTATTAGTGTAATCACTTTTTTAATTAGTTATGCATTGAAAAATGTCCATACTAAACTTTCTAAAGTTTATGCATCCATAAAAATAATTTATGAAATATAAAATTCAAAAATTGTTCTTTTCTTGCCTTTCTATTGGGTGATGTGATAGGACAAAACTATCTTCTTGAGGAAAATAGGTTTGTTTCCATTTCAAAAAGTGAAAAAAAATCATTATCCAATCAAATGATAAAATTAAAGCTTAGTGAAAGTTTGGAAAAATATTTCACTATGTACAACAATCTAAAAGGGCAAGAGGGAATATTTTATAGGAATACATGGTAGGCAAACTGCAATCAAACTTGTATGCAAACTACACTTGTGTAAATTGATGTCTACAAGGATCAAACCAACATCATCCTAAGCTCATTGAAGTATAAATATTGTAGCATAACACATGTTTAGCATAGGAAAACCATATAGAGCACATTTTTAACTTTTATTGGATATGACTTTTGTAATTATATGGCTCTCAGACTCTAGCAATTGACTATTAAGTTGACATATTTTAAAAAATCATGGATGCTAAATATCTCCTTGACCATTTAATAATCATAAAACATTCATTTAATTAAATAGAAGGGACACCATAATTAATTAGTAATCCAAAAATCATTAAATTATAATTTGCCTTACATTATCTGGGTGTAGAAACTAATTATATACAACAAACTAAATGTCACGTTAAATTTCTCAAATTATTAAGGCCTGAATAATATTTTGGATAAATTTTCTATTTTATTTATTTCAATCATATAAAATGTATGAGTTGAATTTTTAATTTTCTCAAAGAATAGAAGTATGTAAACCATCATAAAAGTGCAACATTAAAATTTGAGTTTCTTCTTGCTCATTGTGACCAAGTAACCATTTTATAGAAACAATAAAATTGTGTTTTATCCTTCAATTTATATTAGATATTTGTAAAAAAATATACTCATTTGTAAGCTAAAGATGTGTGTGATAGAACCAATAAATCATTTTTCTAGATTTATTTTCAATAATGAACAACAATCATATTTATTTATAAGCATTTCAAAGACAATGCATTATTGTGGGGATTAGGGAGGAACTATAGAGTTACATGTTTCCAATAGAATTTTTTTATATGTGATTGGACTTACTTTCTAATCCATTCTACCCAATTTAATGCAATAAAATGAGTCCAGTATTTCACTTTACTATTTTAGATCGATAAGAAAATATTTAAAATAAACTAGCTAAAATTATAGCAGAAGATGTATATAATTTAATAGTAATTTTAATTTATTATTATTATTTATAACATCCCCATTGGGATCTACTTAGAATAATGTGATAATTTTTTTTATTTGATTATATTTCACCATGAGAAACAAATTACGGATCCAAGTCTAACATACCAAGCATGTTAACTTATAAAATAAGCATGTAACATTTATCTATCATTGATCACTATCATTATATGAAATAAGACATAAATGAATATAGAATGCAATTAAAAATTTCCAACCATGGTTGGTAAAAACATAAAGCCACTACTATCAATGTACAATGAGTAAATAATTACATATCATAAAAAATAATGTCTCAATAATAATAAATACAATACAACATAAAAAACTACTAGATAAAAGGCTCCACGGAGCATGAGTTTCTTGGACTCCAATATTTATGGGAATCTCAAGTGTAATCTCCAAATAAGTAATACTATGGGGAGGGAGAGCATCATCTAAGCGCTTTTACACACCAACTAGGGACCATTGATCCCCCTCATAATCCCCCATTAGGCAATGACCCTCCCTTCACATACGAGTAGATAGTGATAGTATGGGAATTCAGAGAGACAAACTAGTACTCTTGTGCCATAAGATTTTTAATAAATGATGTGTACCATAAATAAAATACATTCTAACATGATATCACACAAACATATAAATCATACATATGAAAGTACAATGTCTAACTAACATTACTTTGGCCAAAGTTTTTAATAGTTATTAATCTCTTAGATCAGTCAAATTTATACACACCACTTGATCAAATTACCCTCGTCAAGTATTGGTGATGCTAGTAATCTAGTGAAATCCATCTCACTAATTACTTAGTAACATCACTATGAGATTTGGTTAATAGAAATATAACTAACATATTCATATAGATTACTTCCTACTAGAAATCATAAAACATGATAAACATAGGAATAATCAAAAGGCATATATTTATTCCATCAAACGTATGAATGAATCCCCACTATCTTATATAAGCATAACAAGTACAATTTATACCAACCAGGTATAATATATATAGACTACAAATTTTTAATTTTCATAAGTAGTTTTAAATATAATGTATTCTATGAAGAAGAAGAATAATATCATAGTCCATTGTTCATATGTGAAACTACTCTGTTATAAACAACCAATCATCATAAAGAAAGCCATAAATCTCATGAAAACATATTATTTCATTTAAATAAATTGTTATATTTTTAGGAGGATGTATGCATATATTAATAGTGTTCTTTAGGAATCTATGACTTAGTTTTTTAACATACAATAAAACTATAAATGTAAGCACACCTCCCAATGGACTAATAAATATTCATAACATGTACCATATATAATTACTCAGATAATATGTAAATTTGTATATAAATGTCAATGGTCATTCGTATTTATAATCAAGAACTTCATATCATATACAGTCGCACAATTTCTATATGTAATTGGACTTTACAATAGTTTATGCATATTATCATATATATTGATATAGGTTTGACTTCATCGACTTATTGTATATAAAACTACTGTGATTCAAAATACATTACTAGACTTTATAAAGAGTTCAAACCAAAACCTCATCTCTATAAATGACTACAGTCATATTATCTGTATAACTTATATGTAATATCCTTGTATAATTTAATTCATCATTAACATTCTTTTTTGAATAATTTTACAAAAAATCTCAAAGATATATAGATTTATATACGAGATAAGATAAGGCTTAAATACTTATCATACCCATTCTAGGATAGCTCCATTTTTTTCCCTCAACCCAAACATAGCCAAAACATAGATTTATTTTTCACACAACTTACACATATATTTCTTCATAGTTCTGAATGTTAACATATACATAGTCATATATTTTCCTTGTTAGAATAACCAAATATACATAGTCACATACTATCATGGATTGATTAATAAACAACCTCAGTTAATTTATATATATCATTGTTTAGATATGTCATTCATTGTTTTACAAATAACAAATAAAAAATACATATGTTTTTAGTTTTTATATATAACGGTCATTCATTCTTATACACACACACACACACATAATATTCTATTTATATAATGGTATATTAGTAAAGAATACATACAAATTGAAAACATTCTTATAAATAACATATGTGAATCTTAATCAACTTCAAGTCATCAGTACACAAAATTTCTTTGTAAAATTCCTTCAATCATCAAATCGAGTCAAAACATCATATTTATAAAAATATATACTAGCCCTATTTACTATATCTATATACTCAAAATTTTAGACAAACATGTGATTGAGTATATAAAACTCATTGTTTGTATAAATCAAACCATCTTCCAAGGTTTTAACATATACAGTCCTATGTATTTTAGATGTTAGGCGGACTTAAAAACATGTAATGCACATGATTTTCATCTCCTAACTATTTATAGCAAATGCCTTATATATTTCATTAGATTTATTACCAAGATCAAGGTTTTAAGATATCATATACACACTTTATCCATTCATATATTCATTCCATGGTTTACATAATAGAAATGCACCATGTATGAAGGTATAAGTTTGTTTTTTTATGCGTAGTTAGATATCATTATATATAGATTCACTATAATTTATAGATTCACTCTATATGAATAATAGTATACTCAAATCGTTATATTGATAATCATAATACACAAGATCATTGCAGTCATACATTTCATAGGTTGTTTAATAAATATTCTTATGTTCATAACTATATATGAATCATTGTTTATAGATGTAAAAGCATGCACACTATATACATATATCACTATTTTTGATGTTTTTATATATGTATACATCATTGTTCATATTTATACAATTTTCTATACATCATACTTAGTTCACTTTACATTAAATATAGTTCACTACACACACACACACACACACACACACACACACACACACACACACACACACACACACACACACACACACACACACACACACACAGTTTTCTATTTATGAATTATACATAGTCCGTAATTTCACATATTCTCTCAGTTTAAAAAACAATAATACACATAACTTATAAAAAAGTATGCAGTTCATGTTTCTACACACCAACATTCTAGGTGCACTTATACAAATGATATATAGATCATCATATAAATTCATTCCCTCATCGAAGTACATAGACTATTTGTGTATATATATTTTTATTTTTTTTGAAATAAATAAATTTTCTATATTTCATGAGATTCAATCAACAATGCCTACCTTATAAAATCTCTCAATTTGAAATGGCACGGACCTAATTTCCTTCACTTCACTCCCTCTATTTTCTCCTTCACACGTTGTTACTTCTCTTCACCCATTCATTTTCTCATTCTCTTCTCCAATTATCTTCTTATCCTTCTATGTCTCCCTTCCTTTCTTTTTTTCCATGCAAAAGCTTGTCATTTTTTAAAAAGCTTCCCATCATCATCATCATCATCATCATCATCATCATCATCATCATCATCATCATTATTATTATTATTATTTTGCTTTTGGTATGTATATATATATATATATATATATATATATATATATATATATATATATATATATATATATATATATATATATATATATATATATATATATATATATATATATATATATATATAATTGTCTAATTAAATATAATACAATCGCTTTATAACATGATTGCTAATTATAATACATTACAATATAATTGGTTTATTTACTTTATTTCCTAAAATTCAATACATTTTATAATTATAACTATCACTTCGAATATCATCATGAATTAATTATAATATGTCAAATATAAAGTCAATTATATTCATTTGTCAAAAATGGTAAATCACACATTATTATACCAATCCTAATTATAACAACGTAATCATTGTTATTACTACTTTGTAAGGATTATCTATGTCTTTAAAGACACATAATGATATTTCTCGATATCATAAAGATAATTGGCTAATGTTCTCAAAATTACTAAGACATGACGGTTAGTTTATGTATGGTAGTACCTAATACTATTCATACAAATTTACATTCTCAAAAAACATTAATAATCATGAATATTATAAACACATAGTAACATTATTTATCCAAATCCACTTATAACAACCACAATGCAATCACACAAGATTAATTCTACATAAACATTAAACTGAGCTAATGCACAAATAACATACATAAACAATTATCTAAATGTAAAACAACATAAAAAATGTACTAATGCTAACAATTAAAACTAGGCATATAATGTGTATGTTGGGGATCAACCAACAATGGATTACACTTGTGAAAGCAATAAACGCGAAAATAAATCAGATAGATAAGCAATTAGAATGATAAATAGCACAGAACAAGAGATACAAGAAAACACCCTGAAAACTTGTATTAAAACTCTTTACAAAAGGAATACAATTGAAGAAACTTCTTTCTTCCACACCTCTCTCAGATGCACACAAGATCTCTCACTAGATCTCTATTCCTCAAGAGCTCTCTCTCTCAAGTACAATCAAATCCAACAACCTGGATTGATGCAACTCAGTACTGTCCTTCAAACATTCACAATGTTCTACTCATACTCACACATTCAACATACTAAGCTAAGAAGATCTTTCCTACATATAGAATTAGGAAACTTGAGCATGCTCTTACAACAAATAGTTAAGCCACTTGAACAAGGGCTCTAAAAATAATATTGCTAATAATAGAGACGCGAGCTTGAGACTACAACTCAAACTCATCATGCAAACACTCGCTTCTATCCTCAGAAATCGCTTTCTGGACACACAGGTAACCGACGTCGGTTCCTGCCTGTTCGCTTGTGACCGTCACCGACTGACCCTACTGCTGATGTCGGCACCTCTGCAACTGCAACTGACCGATGTCGGTCACTCTTGACTGACGCCGGTGTTTGTGTAGACCTGAACCTGTTTAGTATGCTCCTTGGTGAAGCTTTTAGCTCCACACACCCTAATAATCTCCCACTTGGAGATAAACAGCTGCACCAGTACCTGTACAGCAACATCTTCTAGCTCCTCCATCTTCAACTCAATCATGAAGACCAATGGAAGTTGAATGAAGATTCAACTTCTCCTTTGTAACTGGCTTTGTTAGCATATCAGCAGGATTCCTATCTGTATGGATCTTCTCCAGCTTCAACTCACCATCTTCCAATACCTGCCGTATGAAATGGTACCTTAGCTGTATGTGCTTGGTTCTTGAGGGAAAAGCTGAGTTCTTAGCCAAATGGATTGCACTCTGACTGTCACTATACAATCTGCAACTCCCATGCTCCCTTCCAAGCTCTTCCATGAACCGTGTCATCCATATCATCTCCTTGCTAGCTTCTGTGGCTGCAATATACTCTGCTTCTGTAGTTGACAAGGCAACAACCTTCTGCAACTTAGATATCCAACTAACTGCTGTTCCACCTACAGTAAAAACATAACCTGTGGTGCTCCTCCTGCCATCCAAATCACCTGCCATATCTGAATCTACATAACCATGTAGAGAAGTATCTGAACCTCCATAGCACTACTGCTGGTTCCTCTCAGATATCTAAGGATCCATTGAACTGCTTTCCAATGTTCCTTTCCTAGATTGGCCATATACTTACTTACTACTCCCACTGCTTGGGCAATATCCGGTCTAGTACACACCATTACATACATCAAACTTCCTACCGTGGAAGAATATGGAACCTTACTCATGTACTCTACCTCATCATGTGAATTAGGACATTGTTCTTTACTCAACTTAAAATGTCCAGCCAAAGGTGTGCTTACCGGTTTAGCATCCTGCATATTGAACCATTTCAACACCTTGTCCACATAATCCTCTTGAGACAATATCAACCTGTGATTTTTCCTATCCCTCTTAATGCTCATGCCAAGGATTTTCTTTGCTGCTCCCAAATCCTTCATAGCAAACGTTTGAGCTAATTTCACCTTAAGCTCAGAGATATCCTGCATGTGAGATCCTGCAACCAACATATCATCTATATACAACAATAGAATAATATATCTACCATTATCAAATCTCTTAAAATATACACAATGGTCAGATTGACACCTACTATAGCCATGCTCAGTCATAAACCTGTCAAATTTCAAATACCATTGCCTAGGAGCTTGCTTGAGGCCATACAAGATTTTCTTCAACCTGCACACTAACTTCTCCTTACCCTTGACCTCAAAACCTTCTAGTTGTTCCATGTATATTTCCTCATCCAAATCTCCATGAAGAAATGTTGTCTTAACATCTAGCTGCTCAAGATGCAAATCCTCAAAAGCAACCAAAAACAATACAACCCTTATAGAAGTCATCTTAACAACAGGAGAAAAAATATCACCAAAGTCAATACCTGGCTTTTATGCAAATCCTTTCACTACCAATCTGGCCTTATATCTCATCTGTCCATCCTCACCTTCCTTCAACCTGTAGGTCCATCTGTTCTTCAGTGTTCTCTTACCAGCTGGCAATTCAACCAAATCCCATGTTTGGTTCTCTCTCAAGGACTCCATCTCCTCAACCATGCCACGCTCCCACTTACTCCTGGACTCCACCTGTAATGCTTCTTCAAAACTCTCTGGTTCTCCACCATCGGTTAGCAATAAATAATATAAAGAAGGAGAATATCTAATAGGAGGCTTACTTACCCTTTCTGACCTCCTGATGGGCGTTTTAGACTCGCTCTCAACATGCTGTCCACCCAAATTTTCTGACAGTGACCGACCTCAGCCACCTATAGACCTGTTACTGGCCGACGCCGGTTCTTCCTGGCCAACGTCGGTTCCTGTTCTACCGACGTCGGTCTCTGTATGACCGACATCAGTTTCTGAACTGCCGACGCTGATTCCTAACCTATCGACGTCGGTCTCTGTGTTTTCCTATAAGTGATTATTTCTTTTTCCCGTGAGCTCATTTTGGACCATAACTTCATCTAATTCACCATTGCTCTGCCCAGATTGATCCAGCTTCCTTATCTGATCACTGTACATCACTCTTTTATTGAAAACAACATCACGGCTCCTAATTACCTTGTTAGTTCCTAGATTCCAAAATCTGAAACCAAAATCATCTGAGCCATAGCCAATAAACGTGCACCTCATAGACTTAGCATCAAGCTTCTTTCTATTTTCCTTATCTACGTGCACAAAGGCTTCACAACCAAAAACTTTGAGATATGAGAGATCTACCTTTTTACCTGTCCATGCCTCTTCTGGAATTCCACCATCCAGAGCTGTAGAGGGTCCTCTGTTAATCAGGTACACTGCGGTGTCAACTACTTCTACCCAAAACTCTAAGGGTAACCCAGCATGCAATCTCATACATCTTGCACGCTCCATAATTATTTTGTTCATCCTTTTAGCAATACCATTCTGTTGAGGTGTCCTTGGAACCATCCTTTGCCTACAGATTCTGTGAGTGTAACAATACCAGTTAAACTTAAGACTACAGAACTCACCGCCATTATCAGATCTCAAGCACTTTAATCTTCTGCCTGTTTCATTCTCAACCATAGCTTTCTAAATCTTAAAAGTCTCAAAAACATCAGATTTATTTTTAATACAGTAGATCCATACCTTTCTTGTGGTGTCATCTATGAATGTAACATAGTACCGTGATCCTCCAATAGAGGCTACCTGAGCCGGTCCCCACACGTCTGTGTGAACAAGCTGCAACTTATGCCTTTTATTAGTAGACCCAGTCTTGAGAAAACTAACCCTTCTCTGTTTTCCAAATACACAATGCTCACAAAATTCTAGATCCATACTTTTCAAATCTGAAAGCATACCTTTAGACTTAAGAATTGACACCCCCTTCTCACTCATGTGGCCAAGCCTTGAGTGCCACAATTTAGCATCCACATCTGAAGTAGATAAAATGGGAGATTTGTTAGTAACACAATTACACAAATAGAGAGTACCTTCTCTCTTACCTCTGGCCATAACAAGTGCACCCTTGGTCACTTTCCAAGAATCTGCTGTGAGAGTTACTGTACAACCCTCATCACCTAGCTTACCTGTAGAAATCAAATTTCTCTTCAAACTAGGAACATGCATCACATCTCTCAACACCCATGTGTTGCCATTCTGCATCTTCAGCTGCACTTTACCTTTGCCAATAATCTTACAAGGCTCATCATCCCCTAAGTACACTATTCCAAAATCTCCATGGATATAGTCACTGAAATATTCTCTGTTAGGGGTAGCATGGAAAGATGCACCAGAATCTAATACCCAAGATTATATATTATTATGAAAAGAGAAAATAAGAGCATCCTGTGCAATACCTGCAACCTTTGCCTCTTCCTTTCCTTCGTGCTGATTCTCCTCCTTAGGCTTTGACCAGCAATCTCTGCTTATGTGCCCCAACTTTCCACAGTTCCACCATTGTGGCCTTCTGCCATTCCTGGATTTGGATCTGCCTCTTCCCTTAGACTTAGATCTTGATCTCCTCTTGCTCCTTTCTTTTTGCCTTCCCCTGCTCTCGAGATTTAAAGCGTTCCCAAATGTCTCTTCTGTGTTTTTCCTGCGAATTTCCTCATTCAAAATAACACTAACCACATCCTCTACTTTTAAAATATTTGAAGCAAAAGCAGTATTAGAAACTGCCATTACCAAGCCATGCCAGCTTTCAGTCAAAGAACATAATATTAATAGAGCTTTTATTTCATCTTCAAATACAATATTGATTGAACTTAACTGATTAACAATACCATGGAAATCATTCAGGTGATTAGAAACAGATCCACCTTCTTGCATATGCAAATTAAATAACTGCTTCATAAGATATACCTTATTAGAAGCGGAGGGTTTTTCATACAAATTTGCTAACGTAGTCATTAACTCTACCGTAGTTTTAGCCTGTGACAAATTAGATATCACAGTGGAGGCCAAACTCAGTCTTATAGACCCCAGAGCCTTTCTGTCAAGAACTTCCCATTCTTCATCCTCCATGTCCTTGGGCTTCTTTGCAATCCCACCTAACGGTAAGTAAAGATCTTTCTGATACAGATAGTCCTCTATCTGCATTCTCCAATGTTGATAGTTCTTGCCATTAAACTTTTCCATTCTCAATTTACTTTCTTCTGCCATTGCTTCTCCCACTCAAACAGAAATCCCTGCAGAAACCCCTGTGAGCAACCTGTAATCCAAACACACTACACAGATCTGAACCACCTGTTAGTGAACCTGAGCTCTGATACCACTTGTTGGGGATCAACCAACAATGGATTACACTTGTGAAAGCAATAAATGCGAAAATAAATCAGATAGATAAGCAATTAGAATGATAAATAGCACAAAACAAGAGATACAAGAAAACACCCTGAAAACTTGTATTAAAACTCTTTACAAAAGGAATACAATTGAAGAAACTTCTTTCTTCCACACCTCTCTCAGATGCACACAAGATCTCTCACTAGATCTCTATTCCTCAAGAGCTCTCTCTCTCAAGTACAATCAAATCCAACAACCTGGATTGATGCAACTCAGTACTGTCCTTCAAACATTCACAATGTTCTACTCATACTCACACATTCAACATACTAAGCTAAGAAGATCTTTCCTACATATAGAATTAGGAAACTTGAGCATGCTCTTACAACAAACAGTTAAGCCACTTGAACAAGGGCTCTAAAAATAATATTGCTAATAATAGAGACGCGAGCTTGAGACTACAACTCAAACTCATCATGCAAACACTCGCTTCTGTCCTCAGAAATCGCTTTCTGGACACACAGGTAACCGACGTCAGTTCCTACCTATTCACTTGTGATCGTCGCCGGCCGACCCCACTACTGACATCGGCACCTCTGCAACTGCAACTGACCGATGTCGGTCACTCCTGACCGACGCCGGTGTCTGTGTAGACCCGAACCTGTTTAGTATGCTCCTTGGTGAAGCTTTTAGCTCCACACACCCTAACAATCTCCCACTTGGAGATAAACAGCTGCACCAGTACCTGTACAGCAACATCTTCTAGCATACAAATTTACATTCTCAAAAAACATTAATAATCATGAATATTATAAACACATAGTAACATTATTTATCCAAATCCACTTATAACAACCACAATGCAATCACACAAGATTAATTCTACATAAACATTAAACTGAGCTAATGCACAAATAACATACACAAACAATTATCTAAATGTAAAACAACATAAAAAATGTACTAATGCTAACAATTAAAACTAGGCATATAATGTGTACTATTTAATGTGGCATGTGCATGGGTTCTAGTTGTTCCTCTGTCATCCCCCAACACCTCCATCTATGTCACCCTCTCTTAAGATGCTCTCCCTCTTCCATGCTCTGAGAGATGAATCTCTCCCACACCAAACTCATGATAGGAAGGTAGTTAGTCCATACAATCATGACATATATCATAAAATATTATTGTAATAACATATCAAAATGATCATAATATAAGAATATACTATACAATTAAACTCATAGCAATGTAACCATGTAATAAAAGTAACATTTGACTATCCCATAACAACATATGACTCGAAACTTAGTCAAATAATAATCAAATCAAATTACCAACCATAAAAATCCATGGATATCAAGTAAATTTTCTTAGTGAGAAATCAAGATGTAACATCCTTCCCCCCTAAAGCTAGTCTTCATCCCAATGACACTTATTCAAACATAATTTTTGAATTAAAAATATTATTCAACAAAAAAATAACATAGTATGATGCATCAAATCAAGCAAAAAATGTGTAAATCACTTTTAAAACTCATCATAGTCCTCCTAAGTAGCACTATTCTTAAAGTATTGGTCCCATAATAATTTTCACTATGACATCTCTCTATTACGCAAATAAAGTTTAAGAGTGTCAATTACTCTAATTGGTTCTACCATGACCACCCAAAGGTCCAAAACCTATAAATAATTCCAATCCAATACATATGAAGGATCAGTTATATACTTTTTAAGATAAGAAACATGGAAGACATTATGTAATAGAGCTAGGGTTGGTGGTAATGCAAGCTTATACACTATAGGATTGAGCACTTCTAAAACCTTGAAGGATCCCACATATCTTGGTGAATTTTTTTTTGACTTATCAAATTTAATTGAGCTCTTATATATCTTAACCCACAAGAACACTTTATCACCTACCAAAAATTGCTTATATGTTCTCTTTAGATCAACATAACTCTTCTACCTATCATTGGCCATAACCAATCTCTGCCTAATTGATCTGACTTATTCCCATTTATGAAAGCATCTCAGGTCCAAAGACTACTGAGTCTTCCAACCTATCCCAAATGATTGGTGTCTTGCACCTTATTCCATACAATGCTTCAAATGGTACCATCTTCAAAGTTGATTGGTATGAGTTATTATAAGCAAAATCAACTTGTTGGTATAGTGTTGTCATTGATGTCAATATTATGTCATTAATGTCAAATTATGTTGGCATAGTGTTATCATTATTATCATTTATGACTAATGTGACAAGTAGTTTCTATGAAAGATAATGTAATCATGATGAATGAGGTTGATGTCAAGTATCTATTTTAAGATTGGTGTCTAGATGAACAAGGCTAGTTGGTAGTGTATATTGTGACAAGTTAATGAGCATTCAAGGTATGTAGTGATTTCTAAGAGAGAGAAAGGTATAGGTCCAAGTGTCTCATATCTACTTTTTTGATGTTTTATTAATGCCATGATGTGGAAGGAATAGTTCAAGGCATCAAGGTGTCTTGTAAAGCCTTATCTAGACCTTATGAGAAGGTATGTGCAGGTAGCATGGTGAAGTAAGTTTAGGCATGTAATAAGTGTTTTGGAATTTTAGGGGCTTAAGATTTAGGTATATAATATTGTATAGGTGTTATAATGAATATATTTAATGACAAGTGTTTAATTAGCCTAAGCATAGTCATATCATGAAGAGACCTGGTGTGAAGGCAATGGCTTGGTTACTTGGTGAGATAAGTGGTCGAAAGCATGTGAGAATATGTATGGTAGTGTGTGAACTTGTTAATATGAAAAATGTCATGAGAGTGATATTTTGAGCATGATAGTGAGGTTTTGAGATCATGAAAAGAGACGTGAAGGTCAAGTGCTTGAGTAACCTAAGACTAGTCATGGTATATGAAAAGTCCTTATAAGGAGGTTTGAGCATGGTGTCTTGGTGAGATAGATGAAAAAAGGGATAAAAGGTTTTATAAGGTTACTTGATCATACATATGAGGCATTTAATCACTCAATATAATCTCAAGGTGATCCTACAGAGGTAGGACCTACAAATCTAGTTTGAAATTAGACCATTTATAGACCCTACATGGCCTAATGAGAAATCATGAGCTATTATCAAGACATATGAAGGATTATTGACATTTTTCAAGCATTTGAAATTATGTGTGAAAATGTGAGTGAAGTGTTTACAACATGGATAGTGGTTAGAAGGTTGGTTTCAAAACCTAATGTGACTTGTAGGTCAAGGCCTAGAGAGCAATGAAAGAGATGGTAGATAGATGGGGTATCAAGATCAGTTTCCAAGAAAAATATGAGTATTTGAACATTGAAATAAGTGTGTAATGTTGTTTAAATTATGTTGAACAAGTTTTAGGTAAAAATTTGAAGGTTAAGACATGAAAAAGTGTTTTAAGGTCTCTCGAGTGCACAAAATGAAGAGTTATCTACCCAAGAAGGTTTTTCAAGTGTTCATTAGCATGCGAATAATTTTCATGATGACATAAGATATTCATGGTAGGTTGATAAGTGTCCTAGGTAAAATTTATAGGCATTTTTTTTTAGAATGAAGGGCTAATCTTTATGAATGATCATTAAGACTGGAAGATGGTTTAAACCCTCAAAGAACACTAATAATGACCCAATATGAAATAAGTTATTATAAAGTGTTTATAATTGATTTTTATGGATATAAAAGTGATCATAGGTTGTATTAAACTCTCTCAATCACCTCTAGGTGTAATTGGTTTGTCAGGAGTGTGAGTGGAAACTATAGAAAAGGGCTTGTTTCTCAAAATTCTGTTGTAACAATCAGAATTGACCAAGTCAAGGTTTTTAAATAGATAGATAACAAAGTTTGAGACTTTTATTTTATGCCCATGGTGATTTAATGATATGTTATACCCCTCAGGTGTACTAAACCAATCGCCCAAGACACCCTATCGCTAATAAGTCTAATGATGCAAATAGTGAGAAAAACTAGGTAGAAGTGAGAAAGTGATTAGTGGAGGCATTTTAAAATACCTTTAATACATGTTCATGTTGAATTTAAGATTTTATATAATTTTATATATCAAAAAATTTCTCACAAAGTTGACTTATCTAACTTAGTGAGGGTTGTATATAGAGAGGTTTAGAGATTGGTCTATATGTCTAATATTTGCCATTAGACATTAATGTTTTTGTATTTGTATATTTTTTAAAGATATATAAGGATAATATTAATTCATAAACATTTTTTTAATTTTTATAAATAGGTGTTTTAATTCAAAGTAACCATGACTGGTCTTTGAATAAAACTGGCAATTCTAAGTGAACAAGGTACAATGATGAGTTCGAAGCATTATCTTCTAAATTGAAATATATAATGAATATGGTGATATTTATTGGGAAATATATTACCTATCCATGCTTTTTATAAGGTTTAATATTCATTATAATAGGTTGTAACATTGAATCCAAAATGGCTTGTCTGGCTAAATAAGAACTGTGAGAGAGAATGTCAATAA
Source organism: Torreya grandis (assembly GCA_037957365.1). Lineage (NCBI taxonomy): Eukaryota > Viridiplantae > Streptophyta > Pinopsida > Cupressales > Taxaceae > Torreya > Torreya grandis. Next base: position 11,906,361 of record JARHVA010000002.1, read on the forward strand.
ATTAGTTTGCAAAGACCAATAATTTCCATTAGATATTGTGATATTTTTGTTGGATATTGTTATAAGACATATTTTAATGGTAATAATAGTATTTAAGTTCACATGGATGATGAAGGTTTTTGATATCAAGTGACTTGTATAAGATCAAGACTAATTAGGCCAATTTGTGTGAGTATGTGAAGTGAGTGTGCAAGTGAATAAAAAATAAAAAAGAGGAGAAGAAGGAGGTCATGTAGACCATAATATGGGTGTATAGATACAATAATGAATATATAATATAAGTTCTAAGTATGGATATCATGATCATATGACTTAATCAGTATTTAAGAGACCTAGTAGGGCAAATAAATCTAGAGGTAGCTTTGAGAGGAATAGAACTGTGTGAAGAGTTAAAGAAGAGGACCATCATCTATTAAAGATTGTAAAAAGGACAAATTTGGAAGGCAAAGGTATACTATTTTGAGTGGGTACTTGGTCAATATGTGACTAAGTTGGTTCTGAGTCACTAAGGGAGTTGGTACTTCTTTGCAAGTGGGTGCTTATTAAAGACTCTATCAAGTTGGTGCTTGATAGACTAGGGTTGGTGATCCAAGTTGAGTGGGTGATAAAATGAATTTGATTCATTGATTTATAGGACTATTTTTCCAATCTATAGTCGGTGGGTTTTATTCCCATGAGGTTTTCCCATTTACATGATGTGTTCATTCTTGTTATGTGTACATTATCATTACTATGTTGCTAGACTAGTTGATACTACTTATATGATGATGTTACTTGATAAATGATTAGAAGATATATTAGAGTGAAAGTAAAATTTAATAAAGTAAATTTATTCACCCCCACCCCTCTTAGTCATATTGATTCCAATAATTGGTATCAGAGCCTAGGCATTTGAGATAGCCTAACAGCCCAAAGGTGATCCAAAGAAGCACAAGCTTAAATTGTGATGATGATAGTGTTTATCATGATAGTAATGATGGTCTAACAAATAATGATGATACTAGTATAGTTGATTGAGAATAATAATGATGACAAGGTGAGTCATGATCAAATCATAAATAAATGTGGGTTGTTTGCTACTATAGAACATAAGTGAGATTTGAAAGAAAGTCAAGAGCATTATTTTCCAACTTATAAGGATTATTTATAAACCAAGTCAAAGGTCAAGCCTAAGTTGATAGTCAATTATAGAAGGACATTGAATAATTTTCAATCTTGTGAGAGTATGAAGATCAGGGAATCTTGTGAATTTGTGTTATTCTAGTGCCCTATGGAAGGGGTGAATCCATTAGGTTTCATGGAGACACTCATCAATAAGTGGAATCATGGTCGATTTTTTTTAGCTTTGATATATGTTTTATGGTATAAAGACATGCTGAATATTGTTAAGTCTGAGCTAGAAGTGTGATCTTTTGGCATGTTACGAGGTAAGTTTTTGGTATCTGGTTGTGTAGTTTTGTATGATATTTCTTTAACAAGTAGTTGTTTTGAGACTAGTATCAAGGTGAGAGAAAGGTGAGTTTGGTGGGTAGTAAGTTATGTCAATGTACATAAAATTTTATCATTGATAATAATTGGTATGATCATGGAAGGCACAGGTCAAGATGTTAAAAGTGTTCAGGTGCATTGGAGGCATGAGTCTTGTCATGGCATGGAAGAAGTATAATAGCAGTGACATGAGTGATATCTTCAATGTGATTTTGTTATAATTGTCTTCTATATTGATTAGTAATCACCAATTGATATCAAGGATCATATTATGAAGATTCATCTTTCATAAAGTGGATATCAAAGGTGAATAGAGATAATTGGCATAGTATGACTGACAGTGATTAGGTGCATGAAAGAGATGTCATGATGTGGTCTACGCCATGATGGTTTTATAAACATGAAGGATAAATATTGATGCAATAAGAACATATGAGATATCATATGGACATGACATGTGTAATCTATGCTCTAGCATAGAGGGCTAGATTGTTCCATTAACATAATATATTTGATTACAAACAGACCTAATAGACATGGTGGATAAGTGTTGATTATAGAGATGTTATATGCTCATAGGCATTGAAGTGTGATTTCTCTAGGAATTTGAAGATAACCTTTGGGCCATGTATCATATGCCTTGGTTGTGACAGGTGAAGGTGATCAAATAAGATATATGTCTAAAAAATAGTGAAGTAGGTGTATTTATAGACCTAATGAATAGTTATCTAATTTAAAAGGGGTTATCATGATGTAGATGGATCTGATATGGCTTATGGAGATAAGAGAATGATAATAGAGTCTTTATGGTGTGAACAAAGCTTGAAGGTCCAATCAAGCATGAAGGAGTTCAAAAAAGGTTTTTATTCATTATGTGACTCAAAACCTATAATGATAAAGGGGGAACTAATCAAATAATTCATGAGATTGAAGAGAAAGTGTGTAGTATAGAAAAGGTGTGAAGAATCATGAAGACAAGTTAGATATAATTCATCTCTATGACATCAAGGTGCATAAAGGAAGGTAAGTAGTCTTGTATATTTGAGTTCATTTGAAGAATATCTTTGTCAAATAAGAAAAAATGAGATAACCTAGTGAGTTTGAGTCATATCAGTCATGTCAAGGACAATATGTATGGTCTTATGATCTGAGTTCATTTAAAGATTATGCTTGATCTAAGGGGGAGCTTGGTAGCTCTAAGTCCTTCAGTTTCCAAAGAAGGATAATGAATAATTCTAGGAATTATAGTATGTATGATCCTTTATCATTAATATTAAAGGGGGAGAAATTTTTATGAAGGAATATTTAGTAGATTGAGGGGAGAAGATATTGATTAGTCTATAATGTGTTTTGCCATCAATGACAAAGGGGGAGTTTATTAGCATAGTGTTATCATTGATGTAAATTTGATATTATTAATGTCAAAGTATGTTGGAATAGTGTCATCATTATTATCATCGATGACTGATGTGACAAGTAGTTGTTATGAAAGATAATTTAATCATGATGAATTAGATTGATGTCAAGGAGTTATTTTAAGATTGATGTCTAGATGAGCAAGGTCAATTGGCAGTGTATGTTGTGACAAGCTATTGAGCATTGAAGGTATGTAGTGATTTCTATTGGAGATAAAATTATAGGTCCAAGTGTCTCATATATTCTTATTTGATGGATTAAGGTCATGACATGGAAGGAATAGGTTAAGGCATCAAGGTGTTTTGTAAAGCCTTGTCTAGACCTTGTGAGAAGGTATGTGTGGGTAACATGGTGAAGTGAGTAAGATCAGGAATGTAATAAGTTATTTGGAATTGTATGGGATTGATATTTAGGTATATAATAATTTAGAAGTGTTTCAAGGAACATCTTTAAGGACAAGTGCTTAAGTAGCCTAAGCATAATCATATCATGAAAAGACCTTGTGTAAAGGCAATGGTTTGGTTGCTTGGTGAGATGAGTGGTCTCAGATATGTGAGAAGATGTATGGAAGTAGGTGAGAATGGTAAGATGATATATTGAATGAGAGTGATATGTTTATCATGATGGTGAGGTGTTTAGATCATAAAAAGAGACATGAAGGTTAAGTGCTTGAGCAACCTAAGACTAGTCATAGTATATGAAAAGTCCTTATAAGGAGGTTTGAGCATGGTGTCTTGGTGAGATGGATGAAAAAAGGCATAAAAGGATGTATAATGTTACTTGATCACTCATATGAGGCATTGAATCACTCAAAATAATATCAAGGTGAGCCTACAGAGGTAGGACCCACAAATCTAGTTTACAATTAGACCATTTTTAGACCCAACCTGGCCTAATGAGGCATCATGAGCTATTATCGAGACATATGAAGGATGAATGACATTTTTTAAGCATGTGAAATGTTGTGTGATCATGTGAGTGAAATTTTGACAACTTGGATAGTGGCTAGAAGGTCAGTTTCAAGACCTAATGTGACTTGCAGGTCAAGGCCTAGAGAGAAAAGAAAGAGATGGTGGATAGATGAAGTAGTAGGATCAATTTCCAAGGAAAATATGAGTATGTGATAATTTAAATAAGTATTTCATGTTTTCTAATTTATTTTTACCAATTTTTAGGTCAAAAGTTGAAGGTTAAGGCATGAAAAAGTGTTTTAAGGTCTCTCGAGTGCATAGAATGAAGAGTTATCTACCTGAGAAGGTTTTTAAAGTGTTCATTGGCACATGCAGCATCTACATGAGGACCTAATATATTAATGGTAGGTTGGTAATGGTCTTATATAAAATTTATGGGCATTGGTTTTGGGAATGAAAGGCTAAGTTTTATGAATGATCGTTAAGATTGAAAGATGGTTTAAACCCTCAAAGAACCCTAATAGTGACTTGGTATGAAATAATTTGTTATAAAGTGATCAAAATGGATTGGTATGGATATAAAAGTTATTGGAGGTTATATTTAACTCTCTTATGAACCTACAAGTTTAATTTTTTTGTCGGGAGTGTGAGTGGAACCTATAGGAAAGGCCTTATTTCTCAGAAGTTTATTGTAGCAGTCAGAATTGACCAAGTCAAGGTTGCTAAATGGATGGAGAAATTTATTTGAGAATTTTAGTTTTTTTCCATGGTGGTTTATGGATGGGTTATATACCTAATTTTTACTAAATATTTCATCCAAGAAAGCCTATTGCTAACAAGTCTAATGATGCAAACAATGAGAAAAAATAGGGAGAAATGAGAAGGTGATTAGGGATATGTTATCATCGATAAGGAATGAATACAAGTGCATGGAATTTTTTTTAAAGACCTTTAATACATGTTGATTTTTAATATAAGCTTTGATATCATTTTATATAGCAAAAAATTTCTCACAAAGTTGACTTGTCTTAGTGAGGGATGTGTACAAAGAGGTCCAGAGATTGGTCTATATGTCTAATATTTGCCATTAGACTTTAGTTTTTTTTGTATTTGGAGATGTTTTAAAGATATACAAGGATAGTATTCATGCATCAATATTCTTTGAATGTGTTTAAGTAGGTGTTGGAATTCAAAGTAACCATGACTGGTCTTTGAAGAAAATTGATAGTTTTGAGTGAACAAGGTATAGTGATGAGTTTGAAGCCTTATCTTTTGAATTAAAGTGTCTAATGAATATGGTGTTATTTATTTGGACATATATGACCTATCCATGCTTTATAAAAGGTTTTATATCTATTTTGATGGGTTTTAACATTGAATCCAAAATGGTTTGTCTAGATGAGTAAGGACTATGAGAGAGAAGGTTAACAAATTTGTCTACAATGACCAATAGTTGACATTAGATATTGTCATATTTTTTTTGAGATTGTTCTAATACCTATTTTAAGGGTAGTAATAATATGTGAGTGTGCATGGATAACCAAGGTGTGTGAGATAAATTGACTTGTATAAGAGCAAGATGAATTAGGCCTATTTATGTGAGTAAGTGAAGCAAGAGTGCAAGTGAATAAAAGAGCAAAAAGAGGAGTATAAGGGGGTCATATATACCATCATATAGGTGTAGATAAACAATAATTAATATATAACATAAATTTTTAGAATGTATATCAAGGTCATATGACCTAATCAGTCTTGAAGAGACCTAGTAGAGTGAAGAAATCTAGAGGCAATTTTGAGAGGAATAAAAATATGTGAAGAGTTGAAGAAGAGGACCATCATCTATTGAAGATTCAAATAAGGAAAAATATGGAAGGTATAGGTATACTTGATTGATTTTGTGATTTTTCAATAGGTGACTAAGTTGGTGTTGAGTTACTAAGGGAGTTTATTCTTCCATGCAAGTCAGGGCTTGTTAAAGACTCTGTCAAGTTGGTTTTTGATAGACTGGGGTCGGTGCTCCAAGTTGAGTGGGTGTTAAAATGAATTTCATTAATTAATTTATAAGAATATTTATCAAATATATGGCTAATTTATTTTATTCCCCATGAGGGTTTCCCATTTACATGATGTGTTCATTCTTGCTATGTGTATATTCTCAATACTATGTTTCTAGACTAGTTGATACTACTTATATGATGATGATGCTTGATGAATGATTAAAAGATATATTGGAGTGAAAGTAAAAGTTAATAAAAGACATATATTCACCCACCCATCTCAATAGTATTACTTCCAACATAATCAATGGATGATAATCTTCCTACTTGTATTACTAATCCATGTAATGCATATGAAGAAGATCCTCTAACACCTAATTAACTTGCTCAGTTTGACCATCAGTCTTTAGGTGATATGCAGTGATGAAGTTTATTTGCATACTCAAATATGAATTTAGAGTTACCAAAAATCTAGAATTCATCTTTGGATCATGATTCCAAATGATCTTCCCTGAGAATCTATGTAACTGATACACTTCCTTTATGAACCTTTTTGTAAGATTAGGTGCATCATTTATCAAATTGCCTAGTATAAAATGATTGACCTAGGTTAGTTTTTCAAATAATACCAAGATCATGTCATGCCTATTTTTTACAATGGTAACCCTTGGAAAAAGTTGATGTTGATCACCTACCACATCCATTCTAGTATGTCATGTGGATATAACAATTTAGTTAGATGCACATGTTCAAATTTCAATCACTGACATTCTAGACATCGTGATACAAAATCCACTACATTTTAATTTAATCCCTTTAAAAAATTAGTGGTCTAAGTTCTTCCATAAGTTTGGTTACTCCTGGATGTCCTAAACATGGGGCATTGTGTAGTTCTTTTAGTACTATGGTCCTTAGATTATCTCGATCTAGCATATACATCATTCTATTGTATCACAATATATCATATTTCTCTAATATAAATCCTTTATACATAATATTTTGAGCATTCTTAGATAATGATTTCCTAACTTGATCATAGAATTCATCTCTTAGTGAGAATTCAATCACTCAATCCATGAAAGTTAGTAACCATGGCTGCTATGTACCTCTTATGACTTAGGGCATCAACTACTTTATTTTCATTGACTTTGATATAATTTATATCAAAATCATAGTCATATAATAACTCTAACCAATGTCTCTGATGAGCGTTTAGATTTGGTTGGGTGAACATGTACTTGAGTCCCAAGTTATTAGTCTTGAGCTCAAATGATTTTCCCAAAAGATAATGCCACCAAACTTGCAAATCATGCATAATTGATTCAAGTTACAGATCATGAGAGGCATAGTTCACCTCATAAGGCTTCATCTTCCTTGATTCATAGGCTACCATTGTACCATCCTACATAAGGAATCCTCTTAATCCATCCCCCAATGCATCTATGATCACTAAAAATTGATCATTGGGGTTAGGTACTCATAAAAATGGTTTTTAAGTAAGGCTTCTTCTCAATTCCTAAAAATATACTTCACACTTATCTGATTAGATAAAACTTTAGTTCTTATGCTACAAAGAGGTAATCAGATTAGCTATCTTAGAAAATTTTGGAATGAACTTCCTGTAATAACCTGCTAATCTCATGAAACTCCTTACATCATACATATTATTTGGCATCAACCATTTCATAATGGCTCTTATCTTTTGTATAACTACTTAAATACCATCTATAGAGATCATATATCTCAGATACTACACTTTTTCTTGGAAAAATACACACTTGGACAACCTGCCATACAACTTTTGCTTCTACAACCATTGTAAAATAGTTCTAGATGTTGAAGATGGTCCTCTAAATTCTTGGAGTATATAAGAATGTTAATAATAAATACCAAAATAAAATTATCTAAATAATATCTAAACACACTATTCATGAGATTCATAAATGTTGTTGAAGAATTTGTCAACCCAAATGGTAACACTGTGAACTTGTAATGCCCATATTGAGTTCTAAATGTTATCTTTCAGATATCCTCATCCCTTATCCTCAGCTGATGGTATCCAAAATCAATCTTATAAAATACCATTACCCCTCACATCTAATCAAAAATATCATCTATATAAAGTAACAAATACTTTTTTTTTATAGTTTCCTTATTAAACATTTTATAGTTAATCCAAAGTTGAAGAGTACCATATTTATTCTTGATAAAGATAATTGGTGCACCCCATGGTGACACACTTGGTATGATCAACTCCGTTGACAAAAATTCCTACATTTGAGCCTTAAATTCAACCAATTTAGTTTTTTTCACCCTATTTGGTACCTTAGATTTTGAAACTGATCTAGGTATGATATTGATAGAGAAATCAAATTCACGTTTGAGAGGCAATCTTGGAAATTAATCTAGAAACACATCATGAAAATTCTTAAGGAATGGATAATATTAAAGGGATGGTTATTTAGATTCATCCATTACATTTAAATTGAAAATAAATACTTGGCATCCTTTTCCTTGATCCTTCTTGAGTTGCATTGCATAAATCTGCCTAAGCCTCAACTCTCTCTTCTTGCCCTAAATTTGTGTTTGCTTCTCAAAATTATCTAGACACTCAACCTTCTTCAGGTAGTAGTCAAAATTGGCCTTATGTTTCATAATCCATTTGACTCTTTGGATCACATAACATGACCCTAGTGGTTCTACATAAAGATCTACTGCTATTGTGAATTTGGGCAACCTAATCTCTACTTCAACTAAACACTTGTAAACTTTAACTTTTGAATCATTCCCATATTGCACTAACCATGCATTTACCATTACCCTAGATTTTATAGATAACTTATATAAAATTTTAGGATCTATAAACATTTTATATCTCCTATATCTATCAAAATGGAAACTAGATGTTCAAATAAAACACTTGATGGTTCTATGGGTGAAGCTTGGAATTTGGCTTGTTAACTATCAATGCTTACATGAATATGTTGAAGAAAAGCTCCCTACTGAGGATTATAAACTTTATTATTTAACTTATTTTGGGTAAATTTATGAGCATAATGGTCACCTCCAAAAATGAATCAACCTCAAAATGGTCCCTTCTTGTCAAACTATTGGTTTCCCTTGAAATTGCCTTTGAAACCTTACCTGGTTTCTTATTGCTTGAACCATTGTTGAATCTAGCATTATGATTTTTGAAATAAATCTTAGAGTCTCCACTCCTCTACTTCAATTTATTCTTTTTTAAAGTTTTCTTAGAAATTCCAAACTTTTTCTTAAATTTTTCCCTGGCCTAAGCAAGAGATTTCAACTTATGTTCCTATTTGACTAGCTTCTTGAAGACCTAGTCCATGGTAGATGGTCCATGAATATACACCTCTACACCAATATATGGTTTTAATACCATTATTAAATTCCTAATTTTTAACCTCTCATCTACCTAATACTCAGGTACATACTTCAAAAAATTTATGAACTATTCCTAGCACTCATTCACCGATAGTCTCCTTGCTTTAGATTCTAAAAATTTATAAGCTTTTGGTCAAAGTATAGTTGTGTAAGCCACCATGATCTAAAAAATGTCACAAAATAATCCCATGTAGTGGTGGTCAAGTTAAGCTTCATTTCCAAATTCCTATTCCCCCCCCATGTAAATAATACTTCTCAAAATACTTCTCCATATTATTCAACTATGATTTAGCTCTGTCACTAAAAATAGTTCCATCGAACTTAGGTGGATTCACTTTTTTCATATCTCTAGCCAATTTTGCATCTACCTATGCTATTGTATCTTGAGGGTTTTCCTTCTCAGTTGGATGTTCTTTTGGTACATCCTGGTGTACTTCCTCTTCATGTCCATGAACTTCCTACTCCAAGGCTAAAATTTAATCATTGGTTTCCTTCATGGTTGTGAGAATCTAATCCCACTTTGTTGCTTTATTAGTGGAAAATTGATTAGGATCAAATGGAGGGTTATTATTATTAAAATTTTAAGGAACCTCATTGAATACTCTATATTTCACCATTCTACTTTATGGAAAACAAAAGGATACAAAATTTTTAGTAGACTCATTAATTCCTAGAGTTTGAGCCACAACTTTGATATCACATGTAACATATCGACTGGGATCTACCTAGAATAATGTGATATAATTTTTTTTCAATTAATCTACATATTATTTTATTATATTTCACCATGAGAACCTAATTAGGGATCCAATTCTAACATAATAAGCATGTTAACTTATAAAATAAACATGTAACATTTATCTATCATTGATCACTATCATCAAATGAAATAAGACATAACTTAATATAGAATGTAATTATAGATTAATAGCCACAACTAGTACAAACATATAGCCACTAGTGTCAATGTATAATGAGTAAATAATTACATATCAGCATAAATAATGTCTCAATAATATTAAATATAGTACAAGATACAAGATACTAGATACAAGGCTCCACAAAGCATGAGTTTCTCAAACTCTAGTATCTATGGAAATCTCAAGTGTAGTCTCCAAATAAGTACTATTGTGGGGAGGGAGAGCATAATCTAAGTGATTTTTCACACCAACCATGGACCATCAATCCCATGCATAATCCACCATCAAGGAATGACCCTCCCTTTAAGGATTAATAGATAGTGATGGTGCGAGAATCTAGAGAGACAAACTAGTACCTGTGTGCTATAAGATTTCTAATACATGATGTGTACCATAAAGAAAATACATTATAACATGATATTTCATAAATATGTAAATCATACATATGAAATGACAATATCTAAATAATATTACTTTAGCCAAAGCTCTTAATAGTTATTGATATCTTGGATTAGTCAAATTCATACACACATCTTGATCGACTTACCCTCATCAAGCATTGGTGATGTTAGTAAGCTAGTGAGGTCTATCTCACTAATTAATACTGATAATAAGAGATTTGGTTAGTATAAATATAACCAACATATTCATATAGATTACTTCTTACTAGCAAGCATAAAACATGTTGAACACTAGCATAATCAAAAGGCATACATTTATTTCATCAAATATATGAATGAATCCCAACTATCTTATATAAGCATAATAAGTATAATTTATACCAACCAGGTATAATATATAGAGACTGCAAATTTCTAATTTCCATAAGTAGTTTCAAATATAATGCATTCTATGAAGAATAATAATATCATATTCCATTGTTAATATGTGCAACTACTCCGCTACAAACAACTAGTCATGATAAAGAAATTCATAAATCTCATGAAAACATATTCTTTCATTTAAACAACTTGTTATATTTTGAGGAGGTTGTATGAATATGTAAATAGTGTTCTATTCTTTAGGAATCTATGACTTAGTTTTTAACAAACAATAAAACAATAAATGTAATCACACCTCCCAGTGGACTAATATATATTCATAACATGTACCATAAATAAGTACTTATACAATACATAAATTTTGTATATAAATGCCAACAGTCATTTGTATTTCTAATCAAGAATGTTATATCACACAAACACTCACATAGTTTATATATGTAATTGGACTTTACAATAGTTTATGCATATTATCATATATATTGCTATAGGTTTGACTCTGTCAACTTGTTTTATATAAAACTATTTTTCTTTAAAATACATCACTAGACTCTAAAAAGAGTTTGAACCAACACCTCGTCCCAATAAATGATTATAGCCATATTATCTGTATAACTTGTGTGTAATATCCTACTATAATTCAATTCATCATTAACATTATTTCTTGCATAAATTAACAAAAAGTCTCAAAGATAAATAGATTTCTATATGAGCTAAGATAAGGCTTAACTACTTATCCTTCCCATTATAGGATAGTTCCATATTTTCCCTCAACCTAAACATAGCCAAAACATAGACTTAGTTTTCACACAACTTACACATATATTTCTTCATAGTTTTGAATGTCAACATATATATGGTCATATATTCTCCTTGTTTGAATAACCAATTATACATAGTCACATATTATCATGGATTGATTAACAAACAACCTCAGTCCATTTATATATATCATTGTTTAGATATGTCATTCATTGTTTTAAAAATAAAGAATAGCTAATACACATTATTCAGTTTTTATATATAACGGTCATTCATTCTTATATATATATGAATGAATGGTATATATAACATTCTATATATATAATGGTATATTAGTAAAGAATATATATGAACTAAAAACATTATTTTTGTCACTTGAATGCACCCTATGAGGATGTGGGACAAATTATCCTCATTCAAGTGGCACAATAGAATCACATCTAGGCATGTGGGAATCCTAATGGATGAAGTGAGTCTCTAGATTAGGGGCTAGCTCCCCATAATGCACCATTTGAGATCATGTTCCTATCACTAACACTTTTGGGATTGAAAATAAATGAGAATAAAATAAATCAAACCTAGGCTAAGTAAGTGATACACCATGTCAACTTGATGACCTCCAATCATTTACATTTCAAACTTAAAACCAAGAAATCAACGAACACACTATCCCAAATTCATGTCTTCTTACATCAATACTACATTGTGGGGTCCTAGATGATGTGTAAGTTTAGGAAGACTAGAAAATAGGTATTTAATGACTCTAATTAAAATTATAATAAATTAAACCATGAACATATCTTGAACACTTCACATGCCCTATAAGAAAAGACTGCAAATAGGTGAGAGAATGAAGGATAATGCTAAGGAATCCATAGTTTCCACTAAGCAAATTCAACATTCAAGTAGATCACACTATGAATAGTCATAATAGAGGTAAAATATTATTTATTTAATTGATAAAAAAGTGTGAAATTGATCATGGATTTTCCATACTCAAGTGGAGCATCCAAACAATGCCAAAATGGCCAACTCTTATAGAGTTTGAGAGAAGGAAAGAGAGAAGGAATTCCAAGGGTCACTTGGACATGTGTCACAAAGATAAAATCAGTTAAATTTTAATTTTAAATAGTAATGAGGTGAACCATGCTAATTAAATAGGTACACTTGTCAAAATAGGTCACAATAAAGGTGAAAAATGGCACAAAATTGCCAATTTTGCATTAAAAACTGCCTACTTGAGCATCCTTCCAAAACTCCTCTTTTTCATAAAAAATATGAATTATTATGGATATATAAGATATTAGGAGTTACAAAAAACATCATCCATGAATTTTTCAATTCTCTGATCATTCCTATTGTTGTGGGCATGCATAATCATCTGAGGCAGTTTTTAAAAGAGCTCATTCCATGCACCCTTATCACTTGGCACTCCAAACCTTCCAAATATGCAAAAAAAATAATAAAATATTTTTCATGACACTTTTAAAAGGATTAAAAATAATTATTTTCAAGAAAAAGTCTTTAAAAATCTCCCTTAATCACTTTTCACCACTGTACCCCAAAGCTCACTATTTGGCTCACTAGAGTGGCCAAAAGTGAATGCCTATTTGGGACACTTAGGATAATTTTCAGGAGCTTAAGTTAATTTTTTTAGTTATATAAATTTTATATATTCCCCTCAAAATTTACTTCACCTTCCAAATTCCTAAAATTTACACACCATCAAAAATGGTGAAAAAGAGCCTATTTCTATTCCTTGTCTATATAGTTCCTTACAACCAATATATCCTAGATAATATTGGGTAAGTCATATAAAATTTAAAATAGGTTTTATAAACTATATACTCCATTTATATATCAATCCAAATCAAATTTCTCAAACTGGTCACTATTGAGGGTTGGCAAGGGTTTTAGGCCTATTTTTGATCTTAACGATTGTTCATAAAGTTGGGACATCCAACTTGAAGACAATTTTAAAAAATATGTAATATAATAACTTTGAAAATATCCTATAAATCCTCTATTTTACATGCATAATCTCATGAAATATGTGAGCATCTCAAGGTGGCTTCTCAAGCATGTTTCTCTCTCTTTGCAATCCAAATCTTGCTTCTAGGTCCAAAAGTGATTTATTCAGGGTGTCCTTTATGGTATGAGAGTTCCAAAACCTATTTTATGGATTAAAAAAATATCCAAGTCCATTTTAATATATTCTTAAGTTTGTTTTTGAAAGTGACCTCTTGTTTGGGCATTAGGCCTTCTTGAGTCTAGTAGGCCTGTTTTAACTTTTGGGGCCTAAAATGACCTCTTGGAATTATTTTATGATTCCATAAGATTAAAAATATATTAATACATCCTAATCACATTTTAAAACTATTTTTAAATCTCATATTATGCCAAAACACATATTGACCCTCAATTTGGCCTCTTGTTCTTGGGTCTGTCTATGGGGTTTGACTGTAACCCTTATTGTGTAGGGTGAATTTTTTGTTTAAAAGCCTAATATAAAGGTTTATTATATTTAAATATATTTTATCCATATTATCCAAACATTATTTGGTATTTTATTTAAATCTGGTTCATGATTTGACCTCTTTTCGTCAAAATTGTCCCCTTGTGCAAGGCAAAAGAAACCCTGCTCTGAGATAAAATAGAGAGGGTTTACCTCAATATATAATCAAATAAAATCATTTTTTATTGTCTCATATGTCCCAATGGTTATTCCTACCAAATTTTATCTTCCAATTCTAATAAAAATGTCTTTAACTTGCCCAATTCCTCAAGCAGACTCCTGAAATGCACACTATCTGTAAGGGTAAGTGTTGATTGAGTTTTGTTATTCAGAGGATTGTATTTTACTATTTATCATGGAAATATTTTCCCATAAGTATCATATTAATTTAAAATTCCTCCTAATATTCCTTCCACTATTTTCATTCCTCCAACCTTCTCCATACTCCTGCAAATATAGGATTAGGCTTAGTTGTTGTTTGACTGAGACAATCTTTTAGGAGAGAAACAACATGTTGTAGGTGTTGATGGATATATATGCACTTGAAAATGATACAAAATGTTATTTTATGTAATTTTACATTATTTTATTCCAATCTCCACCCATACAATATCCTTTGGCATAAAGGGAACCCACTCTTAGTCACTGCCCATACCCTTTTTTATTGTGTTCCTTCCTAGGCCTGTAGATGAATCAGGGACTTTAAAAATTGTTTTATGATGAATTATCTCTCCATGAAGGTCATATAATCACCAAACCACCTTGTATATTCACTCACTTTGAAAACTCAAATCATGGTCAAAACCTCAATCCTTTGCCTCATTGTCCACCTAGACTGGGATAGTCTTAATACCCTGCCTGTAGATGAATTAGGGTGAGAATGACATGAAATTGATATTTGATTAATAATTTGGAAACTTATTTAGGTTCCCCAATTCATTTATTTTTCCATTTATCTCCCCTTTATCCCTAACAGTGCCTTAAAACCTCTTTATGTACCTTGATCCTCATTCCATTGTTTGCTTGGTTGTAAGTGGTTATTTTCTCCTCATTTTGGCTCGTAGATGCTTTCTAGATCTAGATGGGCTTGACCATAATATAATTGATGTAATGAATGTGTTTGTTTACCTAAAAATCATAAAACCTTAATTTACCTCATTAATGATCATTCTCATTTCACCAAGCTTGCCTCCCTCCTTATAGGTACATGTCTTAATCAGGTATGTAGGTGAGTTTTAGGGTGAATTAAGGCATAAAGGGAGGAGTTAGGTTTCTCTATTTATTTCTTTAGTTGTTAAAAATACAACAAAACCTGATTCTATTTTAAATCGACTTCAAACCAAGGGAAACCCAATCAATTTGAAACCTCTACCTTCACTACCATCTCTCTCCTATTGTACGGACAGGGCATGACTTTCAAAATGTCATTTTATGCTATTATCACCTCCAAGCTATCTGACTACTAAAGAATGCTATTTGAACCATTTGGGAATGTTTCCAATATTTTTAAAATGCCTAAGACCTCCACACATATTTAAAACACCAAAACTCTCTTAGAATCCTGTAGATAACACTACTTGCTTTTAGTGATTTTTAGCCATCTTAGAGAAGCTCAAAACCTATCTTCCACTTAGATTCTAGATCTCAAATTTGACATAGTTGGACTAGGTAAATAGGTATAAAATGTAAAATAATTGGAAATTTGGAGAGTATCATTCATCACTTCATACATTAACTCGAAAAATCCATAGGACCTCTATTTTCTGCATTTGGGGACTGAGAGCCCAAAAGTGGAAATGGTTTCTTTTGGAGTGATGTTTGCTTGTTTAACATCTTAGACATATAGGATATGAAAAACATGAATCTTGGAGGTGGTATAAATTGACATGGACTCCACCATGTTTTTCACCTCTCTCTTTCCTCCATACACCTCTCATGAAATAGTTACAAACCTAACTAAAGTTGGTAGGGCAGTAAATAATGGCAAACAATGAATAATTTGGATTTGGAAAGATCCTAATTGGACATTAAAAAATATTATATTATGAAGGATATATTTATTCATTAACCTTTATTAAAATACCACCACCATGAATCTTCTTGGATGTTGGGAAACTCAGGACCTGCACACTTAACTTTCAAACTACAAGAAACAAGCACTATAAAAGGATTCTCAACAATTGAGCTCTCCAAGGCAAGAATAAGAATGATAAATGATTTAATATCATGTAGAGACACCTAAAACACACCAAAAAATCAATCCAAGTTAATAAAACTTAAAACAAGTTCAAAAGGAGACCCCCTCTTCAATGCAATTTCCCAAAAAGCTGCCTGGAGTGTTAACAATTTTTCATAAAGAATAATGAAACAATATGAAAATTATTTTAATTAAAGTGAATTATACTAAGATAAATATCCACTCCTAATACCATTCCTCTTGATTCCACATGTATAGCCCATGGTGAGCACTTGAAATTGGACCTTCTTTGTGTACCAATGGAGAAAATGGGAAAATGAGTTTCAAAAGAGATTTTTTTCATTATCATTCAATTCCAAACGTTCAAATGAGTGTGGGAAGGTGAATAGTTTCTCTTCCCACTTTTTTAGCTGATGGTGGACTTTAGAAGTCCATACAAGTGCCCAATAACTCCTCTTTTTTAGGGAAAACTGCTCTTTCTTGATCAACCTAAAATTTAAGTTAGGGACATATCTAATAGACTCATTAGGACATAGGGCACGTGATATGACCTTTTTACACTTTCAAACTTCCAATAAAATCCGTAAAAAGCATTAAATCCACCTAAAATAACCTCTAAATGACCCAAAAATGATAAATAGACTTAGGGGACTAATAACCAAAGGTGGTATAACATGAAATGACATTAATTGACCCTTTAGACACCTTATAAAATCTATTTAAACCCCATATAAACAGAAAAAATCAATTTTTTACCTATAGGTACCCTAGTTTGACTAGAAAATCAAATTTGATCAACAATTTGGTGACTCATGGGTTAGTATGCTTGTTATACTAATTAGACCAGTAGCCTTATTAGTCCATTGGGTTTAGGATTCATCTAAGGATTGAAAAAAACAAGGGAAACTTGACCATTGAAAAATATGACTAGTGACTACCTCAAACACACAAAATCAAAGAACACACACAACAAGAAGACAAAACACACAAGACACACATGTGCTCAAGACACTTAGGAGAAACAATAGACAAATACTATATACAACTAATAACTTAATAAATTTTTCCCTCCTAGATCAAAAGGAAAGATTGATACTCTTATTATCTAGTAGCAAGAGGGGTTGGAAGAGGCATATAACATTTTAAACTTGAGCATTATTGCATCCAACTCCTTGATGATATTTACCAACTTCATTGACATAATCCTCCATGAGAACCAGGCAGATCCAATCAAACTAATCAAGTAAAATATCTCTCCTTGTGTCCAAATAGCTTCAAATTCTTTTAATGGTCTTTCAATAATAGCCTCAAGTGGTCTTTCAACAAGATCTCCATTCTTATTCTCCATGGTGTTCTCAACAAGACTAGGACTCTTTTCTACTGCAAGCTGTCCCAGATCATCAAGGAGTTTTGTGAACTCTTCCCCTCTTGGTCATTGTATTTAATAGAATGTTTCTCTCTTAACTTGTTATGCACTTTATTCCCAACTTGGAAAATTTATTCAAGCTCTTGAAAGAGCTCTATTTTTCGCTGCTAATCATCCTTGTTTTCTTTACCTTGGTCATCTAATACCACTACCTCTTCAACCTTGTAGTATTCATTAATAATACCATGCTCACATGTAAAGTTTACCTCATTCAAGTCTTGATTAACTCCTTCATGTATATGTATATCTTCAAGCATGGAAACAAGAGCTGATAAATTCTCATCTAATTGATCAACGAAAGATTCTATGACAATTTCTTCCTCATAATTAGCTATGAAGTCATCTTGGTCAGCTATGGGTTGAACTCGCTCTTCCTTATTTTCCCCTACCAAGTGATTCTTTTTAGGCCTTCCTTATATAGGTCCATCAATACAAAGGTTTATAGTATGAGGAATATAGGAAGTTATTGGTGAAGGTGGGAAATGGAGCTTAAAGTCAGATTGGGAATGAGGGTTGGGATACTCTTTGAGAAGTTCATGAGGAAGAGGAGGTAAGCCCTGGACCAAAACCAAATGGTTATCTTCCTTCCACTTGACCAGAAATTCATCCACATCATGTATATATTGATAACTCTCTTGAATAGGTGTAGATAGGGTGTGTTTAGACATATGATTTTATGTTAGGTCTAAACCTTCTATCACACTTTGACTAAATAATCTCACTCTTGACTCTAATTCTTTAATTTGTTTAGATAGGTTCTCTTGAAAGAGTCTCTCTTGGAAATCATATGTATCATCATGATGAGGATGAGTATGAGAGTTTTTGCATGGAAAATATGAGGTTTCTTGAGGAAGGGTGGGAGGGACTTGCAAAGGTTTACTTTCATCTTTAACTTGTACTTTTTTAACAATGTTCTCTTATTCCTTTCCCCATGATTCCACAACCTTATTCCAACTTAAGATATTGGAACTAGAAATCTTCTCTTGATGTGGAGTAAGAAAAGTTTGAATAGGTTAAACTTCATTCTCAACCTTACCTACAATTTCATCTCCTTTGAGTAGACTTGGTTCCTCTTTCCTTCTCCATGATTCCACATTTCGACTCCAACTTGAGACCTTTGGTCTAGAACTCTCTTTTGGAGGTGATGGAGAAGAAATGTGAGAAGGAAATGAAGGATTGAGATCCACTTATTTTACTACCAACATGGACTATTTAAAATTCATATTTTTAAGTTCAATATGCTTATCAAGATGAGTCTCAAACATAAGGTTCCTTGTTCCAACTTTATCCTTCAACTGATTTAAATAAGGGAGGCTTTGATAGACTTGGTTTGGCTCATGAGTAGGGGTCATGTATGGCTGGTATGTCACTTTTGGAGGTGGATACAAAGGCTGATGGGTTTGTTAAGATTTCCTTTCATAAGTTCCTAATATATCCTCTAAATAAGACACTAGACCACTCACATCTAGCATCTCACTTGTAAGACTTTGCCAATTGTCTCTCTCAATAGGTGCCCACTCCCTCTTGACTAACTCCAATTCATATCTCACTTGATGGATATAATGACTAGGAATATTTTTACCACATCCCCTTTGAGTATCAATATCTATCATATATTTTTCATATCCCAAAAGAGTTTATTTGAAGGTGGAAATGGGCTGATTGGAAAAAGGGCTAAATTGACTAGGAGCATGACATTGAGAAGGCTGATACAACTCATGACAAGGCTATATAAGGTCATATTTGAACTGAGGAGGTTCATATTAGACATTATAAGGATCAAAACAAGGTTGGTAGGGATCAAGATCAAGTTTACCAGTACTTGCTCACTTTGAATGGGAAGAGGCAACGGTTGTAACGTTTCACCCACTTGTAGAGGGAAAAAATAAACATCAAGACCAACCTTGAAAGCTCCATTTGGAAACAAAGACATATAAAATCTATGAACAAATTTGAAATGGAATACATCACTACTAAACCATCTAATTCATCTTTAGAGTCACCATTGGTGCTTGAAAAAGTGCCTTCCAAGGTTGATGTATTGAAGAATAACACCAAAAATCCTTCATCTCTTAGAACAAGGGTCCCAACAGGCATGCCAAAAAATGTTGTCACTTGAATTCACCCTATGAGGAGGTGTAACAACTTCTCATCATTCAAGTGGCACAATGGAATCACTTCTATGCGTGTGGGCAGCCTAATGGATGAAGTGAGTCTCTAGATTAGGGGCAAGTTCCCCTTGATACATCATTTGAGCTCATGTTCCTATCACTAACACTTTTGGGGTTGAAAAGAGATGAGGATGCCATAAATAAAACCTAGGATAAAGAGGTGATACACCATGTCAACTTGATGACCTCCAACCATTTGTATTTCACACTTAAAGCCAAAAAATCAACTAAAATACACTATCCCAAATTCATGTCTTCTTGCATCAATACTACATTGTGGGGTCCTAGATGATGTGTAAGTTTAGGAGGACTAGAAAATAGGTCTTGATTGAATCTAATGAAAATTATACTCACATAAACCATGCACATCTCTTGAACACTTCACATTCCCTATAAGAAGAGAATGCAAATACATGAGAGAATGAAGGACAATGCTAAGGAATCCATAGTTTCCACTAAGCAAATTCAGCATTCAAGTAGATCATACTATGAATATTCATAAGAGAGGTAAAAACTTAGTAATTTAATTAATAAAAAGGTGTAAAATTGAACAAGTATTTTCCATACTCAAGTGGAGCATCCAAACAATGCCAAAATGGCCAACTCTTATAGAGTTTGAGAGAAAGAAAGAGAGAGGGAAGTCCAACGGTCACTTGGACATGTGTCACCAAGTTTAAATTATTTAAATTTAAATTTTAAATAGTAAGGATTTGAACCATGCCAAGTAAGGAGGTACACTTGTCAAAAAAGATCATAATAAAGGTGAAAATGGCACAAAACTGCTAATTTTGCATAAGAAATGGCCTACTTGAGTAGTCTTCCAAAAATCCTCTTTTTCCTAAAAAATATGAAGTCTTATGGCTATAAAAGATAGGAAGGGTTACCAAAAACATCATCCATGTATTTTTATAGTCTCTAATCATTCCTATTGTTATGGGCATGCACAATCATCTCAGGCAGTTTTCAAAAGAGCTCATTCTATGCACCCTTATCACTTGGCACTCAAAACCTTCAAAATATTCAAACCAATTCATAAAATATGGGTAATTACACTTTTAAAATACTTAAAAATCATTATTTTTAGGAAAAAGTCTTAAAAAATCTCTGTTAATCACTTTTCACCACTTTACCCCAAAGCTCACTATTTGGCTCACTAGAGTGGCCAAAAGTGAAGGCCTATTTTAGAAACTTACACTAATTTTAAGGATATTAAGTTAATTTTTTTAATTATCTAAAGTTTATATCTTCCCCTCAAAATTTATTTCACCTTCCAACTCTTTCTAAAATTTGCACAACATCAAAAATGGTGAAAAAGAGCCTATTTCTATACCTTGTCTATACAATTCCATACAACCAATATATCTTGGAATATACTGGGTAATTCCTATACAATTTAAAATAGTTATTATAACCTATCTATTTCATTTAGATAGCAATCCAACTCAACTTTCTCAAACTAGCCACTATTGAGGGTTGGTAAGGGTTTTAGGCCTATTTTCGGTCTTAACAATTGTTCATAAAGTTGGGACATCCAAATTGAAGAAAATTTACACAAATATGGCCTATAATAAATTTTAAAACATCTCATAACTCCTCTAGTTTCCATGCATAACCTCATGAAAGATGTGAGCATCTCAAGGTGGCTTCTCAAACGTGTTTCTCTCTCTTTACAATCCAAATCTTGCTTCTCGGTCCAAAATTGATTTATTCAAGGGGTAATTTATGGTCTGAGAGTTCTAACACCTCTTTTATGGCTTTAAAAACATATCCAATTCCATTTTAATGTCTCCTTAATTTTGGTTTTGTAAGTGACTCTAGTTTGGGCATTAAGCCTTCTTGAGTCTAGTAGGCATGTTTTGGCTTTTGGGTCCTAAAATGACCTCTTGGAATTATTTTGTGATTCCAGAAGCTTAAACATATCTAAATACATCCTAATCACATTTTAAAACTATTTTTA
This sequence comes from Torreya grandis, assembly GCA_037957365.1. Classification (NCBI taxonomy): domain Eukaryota; kingdom Viridiplantae; phylum Streptophyta; class Pinopsida; order Cupressales; family Taxaceae; genus Torreya; species Torreya grandis. Next base: position 11,928,308 of record JARHVA010000002.1, read on the forward strand.
AAGCTCAGGCTAGGCCAAAACACATATTGACCCTCAATTTGGCCTCTTGCTCTTGGGTCTATCTATGGGGTTTGACTGCAACCCTTGTTGTGTAGGGTGACCTATTTGTTTTAAAGCTTAATATAAAGGTTTATTATATTTCCATATATTTCATCCAGATTATCCAAACATTACTTTGTATTTTATTGGCCTCTGGTCATGATTTGACCTCTCTTCCTCAAAACTATCACCTTGTGCAAGGCAAAAGTTACCCTGCTCTGAGATAAAATAGAGAGGGTTTCCCTCGATATATAATCAAATACAATCATTATGTATTTTTTTATGGGTCCTAATTTTTATTCCTACCTAATTTTATCTTCCAATTCCAAGTAAAAGGTCATTAACTTTCCTAATTCCTCAGGCAGACTCCTGGAATGCACATTATTTGTAGGGGTATGAGTGTTGACTGAGTTTTATTTATTTGGAGGATTTTATTTTACTATATGATCATGTAAATATGTTCCCATAAGTATCATAATAATTTAAAATTACTTCTAAGAGTCCTTACACTATTTCATTCCTCCAACCTTCTTCATACTCCTGCAAATATAGGATTAGGCTTAGTTATTGTTTGACTAAGGCAGCCTTTTAGGAGAGAAATAACATGTTGTATGTGTTTATGGATATATATACACTTGGAAATGATACCAAAGGTTATTTTAGGTCATTTAACATTTTTTTATTCCAATCTCCACCCATATAGTATCCTTTGGCATAAAGGGAACCCGACTTCTCAATCACTGCCCATACCCTGTTTGACTATGTTCCTTCCCAGGTCTGTAGATGAATTGGGGACTTTGAAACCTATTTGATAATGACTTATCTTTTCATTAAGGTCCTATAATCACCAAAACACTTTGTATCTCCACTCACCTTTAAAACTCAAATCATGGTCAAAACCTCAATCCTTTGCCTCACTGTCCACCTGGACTGGGATAGTCTTAATACCCTACATGTAGATGAATTAGGGTGAGAATGACATGAACTTGGAATTTTATTGATACTTTGGAAACTTATTTAGGTTCCCAAAGTCATTTATTTTTCCATTTATCTCCCCTTTATCCCTAACAATGTCTTAAAACCTCTCTATGTACCTTGATCCTCATTCCATTGTTTGCTTGGTTGTAAGTGGTTATTTTCTCCTCATTTTGGCTTGTAGATGTTTTCTAGATCTAGATGGGCTTGACCATAATGGCATTTATGGAATGAAGGTGTTTGTTTACCTAAAAACAATAAAACCTTCCCTTACCTCATTCATGATCATGCTCATTTCACCAACCTTGCCTCCCTGCCTGTAGGTACCTATCTCAGTCAAGTTTGTAGGTGAATTTTAGGGTGAATTAAGGCATAAAGGGAGGAGTTAGGTTTATCTCTTTATTTCTTTAGTTGAAAACAAGCCAAAAAAACCTAATTCTATTTTGGATCCACTTCAAACCAAGGTAAACCCAATCAATTTGAAGCCTCTACCTTCACTTCCCTCTCTCTCCTATTGTACGGACAGGGCATGACTTTCAAAAGGTCATTTTATGTTATTATCGCCTCCAAGGTATCTAACTACTCAAGAATGTTATTTAAACCATTTGGGAATTTTTCCTATATTTTTACAAGGCTTAAAACATCCACACATAGTGAAAACACCAATAACTCTCTTAGCATCCTGTAGATAACACTGCTTGCTTTTAGTGTTTTTTAGCCATTTTGGAGAAGCTCAAAACCTATCTTCCACTTAGATTCTAGCTCTCAAATTTGACATAGTTGGACTAGGTAGATAGGGATAAAATTTAAAAGAGATGGAAATTGGGAGAGTATCATTCATCACTTCAAACATTAACTCAAAAAATCTATAGGACCTCTATTTTCTGCATTTGGGGACTAAGAGCCCAAAAGTGGAAATGGTTTCTTTTGGAGTGATGTTTGCTTGTATAACATCTTGGACCTATAGGATATGAAAAAAATGAATATTAGGGGTGGTATAAATTTACATGGACTCCACCATGTTCTTCACCTCTCTCTCTCTCACCTTCGTACACCTCTCATGAAATAGGTACAAACTTGACTGAAGTGGGTAGGGTAGTAAATAATGGCAAATAATGAATAATTTAGCTTTGGAAAGATGCTAATTGGACCTTCCACAAGATGATTTCATGAATTATATATTTATTCATGAAACTTGAGTAAAATAACACCACCATGAAGCTTCTTGGACATTGGGAAACTCAGGTGCTGCACACCCAACTTGGAAACTACAAGAAACAAGCATTATAAGAGGACTTCTCAAAAATTGAGATCTCCAATGAAATAATAAGCATGATAAATGATTTAATATCATGTAGAGACACTTGAAACACACCATCACATCAATACAAATCAAGAAAACTTAAAATAGGTTCAAAAGGAGACCCCCTCTTCAATGTAATTTCCTAAAAAGCTACATGGAGTGTTAACAAATGTTCATAAAGAATAATAAACCAATATAAAACTTATTTCCATGAAATTTAAGTATACTAATATTAATATCCACCCCCAATACCATTCCTCCTGATTCCACCGATATGGCCCATGATAAGCACTTGAAATTGGGTTTTCTTTGTGTGCCAATGGAGAAAATGGGGGAATGAGTTAAAAAAGATATTTTTTGAATTAGCCTTCAAGTCAAAATGTGAAAATGAGTGTGTTAATGTGAATAGTTTCTCTTCCCACGTTTATATTTGATGGTGGACTTGGGAAGTCCATACAAGTGCCCACCAGCTCCTCTTTTTTAGGTAAAATTGCTCTTTCTTGATCAACCTACAAAATTTCAGTTAGGGACAGAGATAAAAGACTCCTTAGGACACATGTCATGTGATATTACCTTTTGACACTTGCACACTTCACAAAAAAATCCGTATAAAGCATTAAATGCACCTAAATTGACCTCTAAATGACCCAAAAATGATAAATAGACTTAGGGGACTAATAACCAAAGGTGGTATAACATGAAATGACATTAATTGACCCTTTAGACACCTTATAACATCTATTTAACCCCCATATAGACCCAAAAAATCAACTTTTTGCCTATAGGTTCCCTAGTTTGACTATAAAGTCAAACTTGGTCAATAATTTGGTGACTCATGGGGTTAGTATGCCTATTATACTAACTAGAACAGTAGCCTTATTAGTCCATTAGGTTTAGGAGTCATCTAAGGACTGAAAAAAATAAGGGAAACTTGACCATTGACCAAGATGACTAGTGACTACCTCAAACACACAAAAGCAAAGGACACACACAATAAGAAGATAAAACACATAAGACACACATGTGTTCAAGACACTTAGGAGAAATAACAAACAACTACTATATAAAAATAATAAAGTAAACATGTTTTCCCTCCTGGATCAAAAGGAAAGATTGATACTATTATTGTCTTGTAGCAAGAAGGGTTGGAAGAGGCATGTAGCATTTTGAACTTGAGCATTGTTGTCTCCAACTCCTTGATGATATTTTCCAACTTCATTGACATAATCCTCCATGAGAACTAGGCAGATCCAAGCAAAATAATACATGAAAATAACTCTCCTTGTGTCTAAACATCTTCAACTTCTTTTAATGGTCTTTTAATAATAGCCTGAAGTGGTCTTTCAACAAGATCTCCATGTTGTTCTCAACAAGACTGGGACTCTTTTCTGCTACAAGCTATCCTAGCTCATCAAGGAGTTTTGTGAACTCTTCCCACTATTGGTCATTGTCTTCAATAGAATTTTTCTCACTTAACTTGTTATGCACTTATTCCCAACTTGGTAAAGTTCTTCAAGCTCTTGAAAGAGCTCTATTTGTAGTTGCCAATCATCCTTATTTTCTTTACCTTGGTCATCTAATACCACTACCTCTTCAACCTTCTAGTATTCATTCATAATACCATGCTCACATGTAGAGTTTTCATCTTTCAAGTCTTGATTACCTCCTTCATGTATATTCATATCTTCAAGTATGGAAACAAGAACTGATGAATTCTCTTCTAATTGATCAAGGAAATATTCTATGACAATTTCTTCCTCATAATCAGCTATGAAATCATCTTGATCAGCTATGGGCTAAACTTGCTCTGGCTCATTTTCCCCTACCAAGTGATTCTCTTTGTGCTCTCCTTATATAGGTCCATTAATACAAAGGTTTATAGTATGAGGACTAGAGGAAGTTATTGGTGAAGGTGGGAAATGGAGCTCAATGTCAAATTGGGAATGAGGGTTGGGTTACTCTTTGAGAAGCTCATGAGAAAGAGGAGGTAAACCTTGACCCAAAAATGAATGGTTCTCTTCCTTCCACTTGACCATAACTTTATCCACATCATGTATATCTTGATAAATCTCTTGAATAGGTTTAGATAGGGTGTTTTTAGACATAGGATTTTCTGTTGGGTCTAAACCTTCTATCACACTTTGACTAAAAAATCTCACTCTTGACTCTAATTCTTCAATTTGTTTAGATAAGCTCTCTTAAAAGAGTCTATCTTGGAGATCATATGTATCATCATGATGAGGAGGAGTATGAAAGGTTTGGCATGGAAAAGATGAGGTTTATTGAGGAAGGGTGGAATGGACTTGCAAATTTTTGCTTTCATCTTCAACTTATACTTCTTTGACAATGTTCTCTTCTTCCTTTCCCCATGATTCCATAACCTTATTCCAACTTAAGATCTTGGAACTATAAATATTCTCTTGATGTGGAGTAAGAAAATTTTAAATAGGGTCAACTTCATTCTCAACCTTAACTACAATTTCATCTCCTTTGAATAGACTTGGTTACTCTTTCCTTCTCCATGATTCCACAATTCGACTCTAGCTTGAGACCTTTAGAATAGAACTCTCTTTTGAAGGTGATGGAGAAGAAATGTGAGAAGGCAATGAAGGATTGAGATCCACTTCTTTTACTGCAAACATGGACTATTTCAAATGCATATTTTCAATTTCAATTTACTTATCAAGACGAGTCTCAAACACAAGGATCCTTGTTCCAACATTCTCCTTCAACTAATTTGAAGAAGGGAGGCTTTGATAGACTTAGTTTGGCTCATGATCAGGGGTCATGTATGGATGGTATGGCACTTTTGGAGGTGGATACAAATTTTTATGGGTTTGGTAAGATTTCCTTTCATAATTTCCTAATCTATCCTCTAAAGAAGACACTACGCCACTCACATCTAGCATCTCACTTGTGAGCCTTTGCCAACTGTCCCTCTCAATAGGTGCCCACTCCCTCTTTAATAACTCCAATGCATTTCTCACTTGATGGATATAGTGACTAGGAATAATTTGACCACATCCCTTTTGAGTATCAAGATATATCACATATTATTCATATCCCAAAAGAGTGTGTTTGAAGGTGGAAATGGGCTGATTAGAAAAATGGCTAAATTGACTTGGAGCATGACATTGAGAAGGCTGATGATAGGGCTGATACAACTCATGCCAAGGATGAATAATGTCATATTTTAACTGAGGAGGCTCATATTGGACCTGATAAGGATCAAAACAAGGTTTGTAGGGATCAAAATTAGGTTGACCAAGTACTTGCTCACTTTGAATGGGAAGAGGCAAAGCTTGTAATGTTTCACCCACTTGTAGAGGGAAAAAATAAACATCAAGACCAACCTTGAAAGCTTCATTTGGAAACCAAGACATATAAAATCTATTAACAAATTTTAAATGGAATACCTGGCTACTAAACCATCTGATTAATCTGAGTCACCATTGGTGCTTAGAAAAGTGCCTCCCAAGGCTAATGTATTGAAGGATAACGCCAAAAATCCTTCAAATCTTGGAACAAGGGTCCCAGTGGGCATGCCAAAAACTATTTTCTCTTGAATTCACCATATGATGAGGTGGGACAACTTCTCCTCATTCAAGTGGCACAATGGAATCACTTCTAGGCTTGTGGGCAGCCTAATGGATGAAGTGAGTCTCTAGATTAGGGGTTAGCTCCCCTTGATACATCATTTGAGCTCATGTTCCTATCAATAACACTTTTGGGGTTAAAAATAGATGATAATAACATAAATAAAACCTAGGATAAATAAGTGATACACCATGTCAACTTTATGACCTCCAACCATTTGCATTTCACACTTAAAACCAAAAAATCAACTAGCACACATTATCCCAAATTCATGTTTTCTTACATCTATACTCATTGTGGGTTCCTAGATGATGTGTAAGTTTAGGAGGACTAAAAAATAGGTCTTAAATGAATATAATGAAAATTATACTCACTTAAACCATGAACACCTCCACTTCACATGCCCTATAAGAAGAGACTACAAATAGGTGAGAGAATGAAGGACAATGCTAAAGAATCCATAGTTTCCACTAGCAAATTCAACATTCAAGTAGAGAACAATATGAATAGTAATTAGAGAGGTAAAAACTTATTCATTTCATTGATGAAAATTTTTAAAATTTATTAGGGCTTCAGCATACTCAGGTGGAGCATCCAAACAATGCCAAAATGGCCAACTCTTATAGAGTTTGAGAGGAGAGAGAGAAGGAAGTCCAAGGGTCACTATGTGTCACCGAGGTAAAATCAGTTATATTTTCATGTGAAAAAGTAATGAGTCAAACCATGCCAAGTTAGGAGGTAGACTTGTCAAAATGGGTCACAAGAAAGGTGAAAAATGGCATAAAACTACCAATTTTGCATAAGAAACTACCTACTTGAGTAGCCTTCCAAAACTCCTCTTTTTGATGAAAAAACAGAATTTTTATGGCTATCTAAGATAGGAGGGGTTACCAAAAACATCATCAATGGATTGTTCTAGTCTCTGATCATTCCTGTTATTGTGGGCATGCACAATCATCTCAGGCAGTTTTCAAAAGAGCTCATTCCATGCACCCTTATCACTTGGAACTCCAAACATTCCAAATATGCAAACCAATTCATAAAATATTGGTAATGACACTTTTAAAATACTTCCAAATTATTATTTTCAATAAAAAGTCTTTAAAAAGCTCCCTTAATCACTTTTCACCAGTTTACCCCAAAGCTCACTTTTTGGCTCACCCAAGTGGCCAAAAGTGAAGGATAATTTGGGATAGTTAGGATACCTTTCAAGATCTGAAGTTAATTTTTTGAGTTATATAAATTTTAGATCTTCCCCTCAAAATTTATTTACCTTCCAACTCTTTCTAAAATTTACACACCATCAAAAATGGTGAAAAGATCTTGTTTCTATACCTTGTCTATACATTTTAGTATAACCAATATATCATATATCATCCTATGTAATTCATATATAATTTAAAATAGGTTTTAAAACCTATTTATTCCATTTAGATAGCAAACCAACTCAACTTTCTCAAACTAGTCAATATTGAGGGTTGGCAAGGGTTTTAGGCCTATTTTTGGTCTTAATGATTGTTCATAAAGTTTGGACCTACAACTTGAAGAAAATTTCCAAAAATATTCCCTATAATACCCTTGAAAACATCCCATAACTCCTTTATTTTCCATCCATAACCTCATGAAATATGTGAGCATCTCAAGGTGGCTTCTCAAGCGTGTTTATCTCTCTTTGCAATCCAAATCTTGCTTCTAGGTCCAAAAGTAATTTATTTAGGGGGTCCTTTGTGTTCTGATAGTTACAACACCTATTTTATGGCTTAAAAAACATATCCAATTCCATTGTAACATCTCCTTAAGTTTGGTTTTTCAAGTGACCTCTGGTTTGGGCATTAGGCCTTCTTGAGTCTAGTAGGCATGTTTTGGCTTTTGGGGCCTAAAATGACCTCTTAGCATTATTTTGTGATTCAAAAAGATTAAAAATATATTAATACATCATAATAACATGTTAAAACTATATTTAAATCTTATATTAGGTCAAAACACATATTAACCCTCAATTTGGCCTCTTGTTCTTAGGTCTATCTATGGGGTTTGACTGCAACCCTTGTTGTGTAGGGTGACTTGTTTGTTTTCAAGACTCATATAAAGTTTTATTATATTTAAATATATTTCTTCCATCTTATCAAAAAAATTAATTTTTCTTTTATTGTCATTTGGTTCATGATTTGACCTCTTTTCCTCAAAATTGTCCCCTTGTGCATGGCAGAAGTGACCTTGCTCTGAGATAAAATAGAGAGGGTTTCCATAAATATGTAATCAAATAAAATAATTTTTGAGTGTCTCATTTGTCCCAATTGTGATTCATACCAAATTTTAGCTTCCAATTCCAAGCAAAAAGTCATTAACTTGCCTTATTGCTTAGATAGACTCCTGGAATGCACACTGTCTACAGGGGTATGAGTTTTGATTGAGTTTTGTTTGTTCATAGGATTTTGTTTTACTATATTATCATGGAAAGATATTACCACAAGTTTCATCATCATTTAAAATTCTTCCTAATATTCATTCCACTATTTTCATTCCTCCAACCTTCTCCATACTCCTGCAAATATAGGAATAGGCTTAGTTGTTGTTTCACTGAGACAACCTTCAACATGTTTTAGGTGTTAATGGATATATATTAACTTGTAAATGATACCAAAGGTTATTTTAGGTCATTTTAAATTTTTTTATTCCAATCTCCACCAATACAGTATCCTTTGGCACAAAGGGAACCCCGTTTCTCAGTCATTGCCCATACCCTATTTAACTGTGTTCCTTCCCAGGCTTGTAGATGAATTGGGTAATTTGAAGCCTGTTTGATGATTATTTATCTATAAATTAAGGTACTATAATAACCAAACCACATTTTATCTTTACTCACCTTGAAAACTCAAATCATGGTCAAAACTTCAATCCTTTACCTCACTATCCACTTAGACTAGGACAGTCTTAATACCCTGCCTATAGATGAATTAGGGTGAGAATGACATGAAATTGGTATTTTATTGATAATTTGGAAACTTATTTATTTTTCCCAAGTCATTTATTTTTCCATTTATCTCCCCTTTATCCCTAATAGTGCCTTAAAACCTCTCTATGTACCTTGATCCCATTCAATATTTTGCTTGGTTGTAAGTGGTTATTTTCTCCTCATTTTGGCTTGTAGATGCTCTCTAGATCCAAATGGGCTTGACCATAATGGCATTAATGGAATTAAGGTGTTTATTTACCTAAAACTCATAAAACCTTCCTTTACCTCATTCATGATCATGCTCATTTCACCAACCTTGCCTCCCTACCTGTAGGTACATGTCTCAGTCAGGTCTGTAGGTGAGTTTTAGGGTGAATTAAGGCATAAAGGGAGGGGTTAGGTTTCTCTCTTTATTTATTTAGTTGATAAAAATACAAAAAAATCTGATTATATTTTTGAGCCACTTAAATCCAATGGAAACTTGATCAATTTGAAAGCTCTACCTTCACTGCCCTCTCTTGTTGGACGGATAGGGCATGACTTTCAAAAGGTCATTTTATGCTATTATCACCTCCAAGGTATATGACTACTCAAGAATTATATTTGAACCATTTGGGAATTTTTCCCATATTTTCACAAGGCCTATTACCTACACACATAGTGCATACACTAAAACTCTCTTATAATCTTGTAGATAACATTGCTTGCTTTTAGTGCTTTTTAGCCATTTTGGAGAATCTCAAAACCTATCTTCCACTTAGATTCTAGCTCTCAAATTTGACATAGTTGGACTAGGTAGATATATATACAATTTTAAATCAATTTAAATTGGGAGAGTATCATTCATCACTTCAAACATTAACTAAAAAAAGCCACAGGACCTTTATTTTCTGCATTTGGGGACTGAGAGCCCAGAAGTGGAAATGGTTTCTTTTGGAGTGATGTTTACTTGTATAACATCTTGGACATATATGATATGAAAAACATGACTCTTTTGGGTGGTATAAATTGATATATAATTCACCATTTTCTTCACCTCTCTCTCTCACCTCCATACACCTCTCATGAAACAAGTACAAACCTGATTGAAGTTGGCAGGGCAGTAAACAATGAACAATTTGGATTTGAAAAGATAATAATTGGACCTTAAACAACATGATTTAATAAATTATCTCTTTATTCATTAATATTTAGTAAAATACCACCACCATGAAGGTTCCTGGATGTTGGGAAACTCAGGCCCTGCACACCCAACTTGAAAACTACAAGAAACAAGAACTATAAGAGGCCTTCTCAAAAAATGAGCTCTCAAAGTCAATAATAATCATTATAAATGATTTAATATCATTTATAGACACCTTAAACACACTATCACATCAATCCAAATTAGTAAAACTTAAAATAGGTTTAAAAGGAGACCCCTTCTTCAATGGAATTTCCCAAAAAAAGCTACTTGGAGTGTTAAAAATTGTTCATAAAGAATAATGAACAAATATAAAACTTATTTCAATTAAATTTAAGTATAATAATATTAATATCCACCCAAAATACCATTCCTCTTGATTCCACCTGTACAGCCTATGGTGAGCACTTGATATTGGGCCTTCTTTGTGTGCCAATGAAGAAAATGGGAAAATGAGTTACAGAAGAGATTTTTTGGATTCTCCTTCAATTCAAAATGTGTAAATGAGTTTTTTAAGGTGAATAGTTTCTCTTCCCATGTTTTTATCTGATGGTGGACTTGGGAAGTCCATACAAGTGCCCAATAGCTCCTCTTGTTTAGGGAAAACTACTCTTTCTTTATCAACCTACAAAATTTCAGTTAGGGATAGATATAACATACTCCTTAGGAAACATGTCACATGATATGACCTTTTTAAAATTTCACACTTCCCAAAAAAAATTGTACAAAGCATTAAATACACCTAAAATAACCTCTAAATGACCCAAAAATGATAAATAAACTTAGGGGACTAATAACCAAAGGTCGTATAACATGAAATGATATTAATTGACCCTTTAGACACATTATAACATCTATTTAAACCTCCTATAGACCCAAAAAATCAAGTTTTTTCCTATAGGTGCCCCAATTTGACTAGAAAGTCAAACATGGTCAACAGTTCTTATAAATTCAAATCTTAATCGACTTCAATCAGTACACAAAATTTCTTTGTAAAATTCTTTTAATCATGAAACCAACTCAAAACATCATATTTATCAAAATATACACTGGCCCTATTTACTATATCTATAGGCTCATAATTTTAGACAAAATTTTGATTGAGTATATACAAAACTCAGTCTCTGTATAAATCGAACCATCTACTAAGGTTTCAACATATATAGTCCTATGTATTATAGACATTAGGTGGAATTAAAAATAGGTAATACACAGGATTTTCATCTCCTAATTATTTATGACATACTCCTTGTATATTTCATTGGATTTGTTACCAGTATCAGGGTTTTAGGATATCATATACACACTTTTTCCATTCACATATTCATTCCATGGTTTAAAAAAAATAAATGCATCATGTATGAAGGTATAAGTTTGTTGTTTTATGTACAGTTTGCTATCATTATATATAGATTCGATATAATATAGATTTTCTCTACATTAATAATATTATACTTAGATTGATATATTAATAATCATAATACACAAGATCATTGCAGTAATATATTTCACATGTTGTTTAATAAATATTCCTTTGTTCATAATTATATATGATTTTTTGTTTATAGATGTCAAAATCACATTGTATATACATATATCACCATTTCTGATGTTTTTATATCTGTATACATCATTGTTCATATTTATATAGTTCGTTACACATCATACTTAGTTCCCTTTACATTAAATATAGTAAATATAGTTCCCTATATACACATACTTTGCTATATATGAATTATACACAGTCCCTAATTTCATATATTCTCTCAATGTAAAAAATAAGAAAACACACAGCTTATACAAAAGTAAATAGTCTACAAATGATATACAAAGCATCATATAAATTCATTTCCTCATAGAAATACACACACACACACACACACACACACACACACACACACAAATATATATATATATATATATATATATATATATATATACTATTTTGAATCACAAAAAATTTCCATATTTCATGAAATTCAATCAATAGGGTCTACCTTATAAAATCTCCCAAACTGAAATGGCATGGACCTAAATTCCTTTGATTCTCTCCTTCTATTTTCTCCTCCATACGTTGATCCTTCTCTTCTTCTCTTCATGTTCTCATTCTATTCTCCCATTATCTTTTTATCCTTCTATGTCCCCCTTCCTTTCTTTTTTTTCCATGCAAAAGGTTGTCATTTTTTATAAGCTTCCCATTCTTTTTCTTTCTTTTTTTTAAATTTTTTTGCTTTTGGTATTTATATTTTCTAATTTAATACAATATACTTTATTTATAAAATGAATGTTAATTACAATACTTTACAATATAATTGATTTATTTGTTTTATTTCCTAAAAATCAATATATTTACTCATTATAACTAGCACTTCAAATATCATCATGACTTAATGATAATACAACAAATATAAAGTCAATTATATTCCTTTATCAAAAATGGTAAATCACACATTACTATACCAATCCTAATTATAACAACGTAATCATTGTTATTAATACGTTTTAAAGATTATCTATTTCTTTTGTCATCTATGTATATTAAGGCATTAAGCCACATAATGATATTTCCTAACATCATAAAGATAACCGGATAATGTTCTCAACATTACTAATACATGATGGTTAGTCTATATATGGTATTATCGGATACTATTCATGCAAATTTACATTCTCAAAAAACATTTATAATCATGAATATCATAAACACATAATAACATTATTCATACAAATCGACTTATAATAATGATAGTGCAATCACACAATATTAATTCCACATAAGCATTAAACTAAGCTAACACACAATGAACATTCATAAACAATTATCTAAATGCAGAAAACATCAAAAAGATACTAACATTAACAATTTAGACTAGGAATATAATGTGTACTATTTAATATGGTGTGTACATGAGTTCTAGATGTTCTTTTTTCATCCCCCAACACCTCCATATACATCATCCTCTCTGATGATGATCTCCTTCCATCATGCTCTAAGGGATGAATCTCTCCTATGCCAAAATTATAACAAGAAGCTAGTTAGTCTATAACATCATGACATATATTAGAAAATAATGTTGTAATAACAAATCAACATGATCATAAGGTAAGAATATACCATACATTTAAACTCATAGTAATACAACCATGTAATCAAAGCTATATTCCACTATCCCATAATAGTATATGACTTATAGCTTAGTCAAATAATAATCAACTCAAATTACCAACTATAAAAATCCATGGATATCAAGTAAATTTTCATAGTGAGAAATTGAGATGTAACATTTTCAAGTGATTTTTTCCTTCTAATATAATATAATAATTAATTTTACAAGTGATAATGATTTCAATATTTAATTAAAACTAATCAAAAAAATGTGAAAAGTTTTAATCAATTATTTCCTAAACATCCAATCAAATCGATTAAAAAACTTAATTAAAATGCATAATTATATCATTGCCTACATCATGTGAATGTCAAAAAATAGTAAATAAAGAATATTTCAATTTAGCTAAACCTATTTAGCTTCTATAGTCATGTAGAGTTTCCAAGTGGTATTATTCCATGGATCTAGAATGTTGGAGGCATTAAGCCTTTGGCTAAGCTTCTGCAGACCTATGGAGCTGCCAAGTGATAGTATGAGGAATCAGAACCTTGGAGACATTAAGCCTTTAAGATAAGCCTCCCAAGGTTTTATAGTCCCATTGAGTTTCTAAGTGGAAGTATTTAGAGGACTTGGATTCCTAGAGGCATTAATCATTTGGAATAATCCTCTTGAGATTCTATAATCCCATGGAGATGTTAAGTGGCAGTATTCTAGGGACTCAAAACACTAGAGGCATTAAGCCTTTGGGTTAAGCTTCCTGAGCTTTTACAGTCATGTGTAACTACCAATTAGAAGCATTTTAAGAACCTATAACATTGGAGACATTAAAACTTTGGTTGAGCTTCCTCACATATATAGAGATTCCAAATGGTAATATTATGGGGACTCAAGACCCCAAAGGCATTACATCTTTGGGATAATCTTCCCAAGCTTCCATAGTCCTATGGATCTACCAAGTGATAGTATTCTGAGACTCAGAGTCTCAAAGGCATTAAGCCTTTGGAATAAGCCTCTCGAGCTTCTATAGTCCCATGGGGCTACCAAATGGTAGTATTCTAAGGACTCAAAACACCAAAGGCATTAAGCCTTTAGGCTAAGCCTCTCGAGCTTCTACAATCTTGTGAAGCTTTCAAGTTTTAGAATCATGGCGATTTGGAGCCCCAAGGGAATTAAACTGTCAGGATCCTGAGCTCATAAAGAGCACAATTGATTACCTTTGTATAAGCAACTAAATTTGGAATTTAACTAGAAGTAACAAGTAACATAGAAATTCAGAAATAACACAGAATATGAGAGACAATACCCAATTGTATTAATACTCTTTCCAGAAGGAAATACAAAGAAAGAAGATGCCACAATCTTCTTCACGCTCCTCTAGGGCTCCCACACCTCTAGGGCATACAACATTAAATCTCTTCAAGAGTTCTCTCTCTTAATCACGGTCACAACAGACAACTCAAACATAGAGTTGCTATTCACCTCCAACCAGTCAGTATCACTACTGCCAGTACCACTGACCGAGTACTCAAAGTACTCCAAGTCTGAGTACACCACCTACTCCAAGTAGATCCCTGTGATCTTTCTCCTTGTTGTGTTGTTGATCTCCCTGATCCTGCTACCACCTGTAGATCAACCTGGTTTTGTAATAACCTGCAAACCTAGATCTCGCACACATACACACCTACAAATCAACTGATCTTACTTACACCATGTAGATCTCACCTGATCTTGCTATACCGCAGATCAAATTGGCCTTGCACACCTGCCGACCGAGATCATACACACACGAAGAACCCTTATGATTCTCTAAACCAACACCCTTGTGGATCTTCTACCAAATTTTGCTATCCCACAGATCTACCTGATCATACACACTTGGTACTGTGGCACTAAGAGGAGCAACCCTTGTTATCTTCCCTCTGAAGGAGCTAACCTTGCTATCTCTAACTAGCACACTTTAAAATATAGCCCATGAGTCTATTATATAAATCTCACACAAACAATAATTAGACATCTAATTACAATAATTAGATCTACAGCTCCAAGACTAAAATTAGTCTTCTTCATGCAAACTAACTGTCTGTCCAAAAATAGACCAGTTTCAGAGACGCATGCACACACAGGCTGCCGATGTCGGTTCCTTTCTGACCGATGTCGGCTGACACATAACCGACATCAGTTACTATAACACTAAAGATGACTGACGTCGATTGATTAGACTGATGTCGGTTGCCTTTAACTCAGCAACCTCCTTCTGTTTGCATCTGGTTGAAGCTTTTAGCTCCACAACCTAACATAAACAACTAAGATGAGATTATGATAATACCTAAACCCATAATATTGTTAAGAGTTGTTAATGTTAGGAAAGTAGATAATTTTTAGAAACAAATAAACAATAATTTTAATAATAAAATACAAGTTTACAATAGTAGAGATAATTCAAATAGATATAATACTAAACATTCATGAGATAAAACCTTATATTTACGTGTTAAAACCTTATCAAAGCTAAGGAAACACCCACAATGTAAGATATCAATTTTTATTAACTCAAGATGAATAAATTACATGCGAACTTATTCTTACCTACTTTGGCTCTCCAAAAATATAAATGCACCTCATTGGCATAATATCATGAGGATTCCTCCTCTTAAAACTAGTGTGGAAAAATACCATTAGGATTTTCCTTCGTAAAAAGATAATTCGATGGAATCCATATTTTTCTAAATTAGGGTTTGACTCCTTGATTTGACAATAAGGCCTATTGAAATTATCATAGATGCATATGACATTTAATTAATAGATACATTAGCTTATGACATCAGATACAATATTTTATTGGTAATCATACCATTGATATCCATGATGTAAATACACTCAATCATGAATTAGGGGTGAAACATACCCACTTTCCTCCATATATGGTTCCATAATGAATACAAACATGAATTTTGAGTACTCAACATAGTTCATAGGTTATAATGGTTACTATGGTTGTATGGGATATACATACTCATGATGATTATGGTAGTGATGATGGATATGGTATACATCAATTTTATAATTATGACATTGATATAGATGTTGATCATTTCCCATGGCTTATGCATTATAAAATGATAGACACATGAATCATGCATATATAACCCATTGACAAAATCATTGGTTAACATTACAAAATATTCAAAAACTTAAAAAATACAAAAAATTTAACATATTCAAAAATATCAAAACCAAGACCTTTACATGACATGTAGTGTTTCTTTACATGAATCATTTGTTTGTGTTTTATCACATATAATACATTATATATACGTTTTTATATTCACATACATTTCATTGTATATATGAGTGAGATGTAGGACATACATATTATCTATGATATGGACACAAAAATGTATAAATTTAATACACCTTGGAGCCACCTTTTATACATTGGAGGCATAATCTTACTGGGGGAGTCTTATTAATTTACATCATTTTTATATTTCTATGATTATTTTCATTAATCATATCGATCTATTTTACATAGATTATACATGACTTACTCTAATTCATACTATATAGATTGTTATTTCACTCGATATTATATTTATTATATGTGATGATGGGATACATTGATTTTGTAGATTAACCTTTCTTTTATATGTATTATTGATGTTGTTACTCGTTCATGTTTGACTTTGATATTTTGACATTAGATTTTCCATTGTGTGTGTTTCTAAACTTTGTGTGGAATTTGTTTGTCTATTGTGTGTTACCATGATCTTTGTGTGAAATTGAGTGTTATTGTGTGCATCATGAGCATGAAATCATGTGTTACTCTTTAGATATGCTTAATGTGTGTGGATACATATAGGATTTTTTATTGAGTTTATCAATGTCATGATCTATATCATGTAGTATTATTTTTTATTATGGTTCCATGATACATATCATTAACTTTTACACGTAGTTAATACTGACTTTATGGATATTCATTTATATGTTGATTATTCAACATGTTTATCATTGATATTCTA
The DNA here is from genome assembly GCA_037957365.1 of Torreya grandis. Classification (NCBI taxonomy): domain Eukaryota; kingdom Viridiplantae; phylum Streptophyta; class Pinopsida; order Cupressales; family Taxaceae; genus Torreya; species Torreya grandis. Next base: position 11,945,490 of record JARHVA010000002.1, read on the forward strand.
TCTTGACATGGCATTTGTATGCTTTGGATACATATTTCATACATGCTTAGATGCTTTATTATGATGATGATGATGACATATTCTTTGCATGTTATTATATGTTTTTCATTGCATACATATTTTATAAATAACATGATGAATTTAACTTTTATCTTTTGAGACAAGTAATTTATAGGCTTCATTCCTCACTTAAAAAGAGGGGAATACATAGTGGCTTGTCATAGAGATTAAGCCTTTACAATCACATAATATTCATATTTTTAGGCATAAATTACTTCAAATTATTACATGTTTTATTTATATTTTGAAAATTTTGATCCAGATTAGGGGCATACGTGAAACATATGTCATGGATTTAACAGGACTATAATATATGTCATTAATTTTATGAGATTTACTTATGCATATTATAGGACTTATAATTACATAGGTTATTACATTGGGGGCATATGCATGGCATATGTTCACAATTTTACATATATCATGATAAATTGGTGTAGGTTATATAACTAAGGTAATTTGATTACCATATGGAATGGAAATTCATCTAATTCTCTATTCATTATTACTCAAATTTATTTTAGAAACAAATTATACTAAGTAATTACTTAAGAGTTATTTAGATTTAATCATATAATATATTGTAGACACTTAGATTTAATCATTAAGTGCTCATCAGTGTTTAATCTTGACATCCTTACCTTGCTTGGTCTATTCATCATTCTGTTAAATTGTAATATCTATGGGAGAATTCAATATTCCATTTATTTCCTTGTAATAAATCCCCCTATGATAATAGTTTGGGGGTGTGAGGGGGAAGGGGGTGTTTCCCCCCATACCCCCCTTTCAGGAAGTGGTATTTAAACCATGTTGTAAAGGGATCCAACATTTAAATTTGTTGTCACATATCTAATAGTTGTGATGGTTACTATATATCAACAAATTAAAAGAATAGACTATTTCTTAAAAATGTGATAAGCTAAGTAGCATCATGTAATGCTTCATTACCTTAGGTTTGTTGAATTGTGTTACATTAGGAATGATATCAAAAATACAATATAATTATTTAACCATATCATATAATTAGATATAATAAAATAAAAACATCTCTAATTCTAATGCAATCATTTAAAATTCATATAGATTCTAATTCATTTAAAATCTTTTGTTTCCAATCATGGAATACTTCCCAACAAGTGAAGAAACAATCAAGATTATATACATCATACTTATCCACTTTTCCCAAAAAATATTATTTGCATTTGATTCTACACGTGATAGTGTTTTTTGCAAGTTGTAATAGAATTTTTCATGATTGCCTATCCTCAAAAAAACTTTCTTGTAAATGCAGAGTGGCACTGCCTTCAACCACATTTAAAAATAAAGTCTATGACACAAGTTCCCAAATGTCAAATTTATCTTCACATAAGTTTCTCAATTCATCCAAATCATAATGCATGTCCCTATCATTCTTTCCATAGACATGGTACATTTTTTTGTCATATTGGTTTCCCTCTTTCCCAATCCTCAACAAGTCCATGTTGAAATATAAATCAAATACTCCAAAGACCCAAATATGACTATTGCACCCAATCTCAAGCCACCACATGGCATTAAAAAACATCCAAGAATGTAATAAACATCCACTTTACATCATTCCAAACACCTAACCTCATCAAATCAGACATTGTAAATTTATTGCAATAAGTACTAAATTTGCTTCATGACATTTATTATCTTTTGTTTCGATTCATTATTTTAACAACACATTGTGTTTTTACTATTTTGTGTTATCTACAAGCTTAGTTGTGTATTTATAATTTAGTTTTGTCCACTATATTTTGTAATTAAATGTGTACTACTAAATTTCTCCAACCATACAAGTATTATTATACTCAAATAATTATAAAGGAACATTAATTAGTATAAAATATTAAATATATTTATTTAAAAAATATTAATGGATACAATCTCAAGGCCATTATTTTGAATATTTTACATATTAAAATTATTAATAATCTCATTACATTCTTTGAAAAACACTTATTGATTGATGATAAATTGTGTCAATCTAATTAGACCAATGTGTCAAGCTCAAAAAAATGTTTTGGAATAAAAATAAGGCTATAAACTCCACATTATGGTCAAGAAATTACTATTTTTTAATTGAATTATCCAATAAAAATAAAAACTTCTAAGTGATGGTCATATGGATATTAAATTAAAATTTAGAATTAAAAGTGAACGCACTCATAGACATTATAACCAACCATCACCTCTTGGATATCATTGTAGAATGCCTTTTGACGTAATAAGACTTTTAAAAAGAATCGATTTTTACTTTATGAAACTTGTAAATGAAATTTAAAAGTGAAAATTTAAAAGTAAAAATAATACTTAAAACAAATAAAAAAATCTTATGTAACCCATAAAATATAAGGCCGAAGGCACCATGGTTCTCCACACCAACAACAAAAATAGATGATTAAATTATTTGAATGGCCATTTCAAAGTAAATGCACACTCCTTACAACAAAAATGAATTCTTCTACTATGTGGTGGGGATAACAACTTGGTTGCATTCAATTCACTCTTAACAATAAATTTAATTCTTTGAATGAAAATATGCTTTCAATATTTGGGGTTTTTTATTTCATAAATTTCATGTTCAGTGGGTTAATCCTAATTCCATTCATAAGGCCTGGTTTGCTTGGAAGGTTCCCTTTGTCAACCAAAAACTCACAATCCTTTGATACTTAGATTTTCCACATCTCCTATGGAGAATGTGGAAGGAACCTAATAATAAAATTTTAAGGAATAGTAAAAGTCCTTTTCCTAGAGTGGCCAACAAGATCATATCCTATAAATTAAAAAAAATCAAGAGCATTAGATGGGGGGGGGGGGGGGGGGGGGGGGAATCGTCATTTACTCCATCCAAATAATCTATTACTAGGGATTGGAATCTCTCCTTGGAAAATAAGCCCTTGGTTGACCCCAAAATTTTCTTGAGAATAGTGTAAAATGGATTTATCCCTCTCCAAGCTGGGTCAAATTAAATTTTGATAGAGCCTCCAAAGGAAACTTGGGTCTCTCAAGTGGAGGAGGTGTGATCTATGATGACCGAGGAGGTTTCATTTTTACGTTTGAAGGAAGTATGGGATTCCAAACTAGCCATTTTTTCAAATCCCTATCAGCCCTATGGGGCATTCAATTGGCCCTAGATCTTGGTTTTCAAGATGTCATAGTTGAGGGAGATTCCTTAAATATTATCAATTACATCAATAAAAAAAGCTCTATGAGTTGGACAATCTCAAACATCATTGATTTAATTTACCAGCTAAGATATAGATTTCAAAACATTTATTTTAGCACACATACCATGAGGTAAACATGCTTGTAGATTCCTTTACCAATAGAGGAGTTATTAAAAATCAATTAAATATTTGGAATAGAATGGAGGACTTACCAGATCACATTAATAATCTCATCAAAAAATAAAAATTAAGAACTAGGCATTCTAGTTCGGATGGAAATATACAAAGGGTTGCTTAAGTTTCATCTAAGTGGCTTTGATGACAAGTATAATGACATGGTGTGCTATCATCATTATCATGTTAAACCACTTAGGACAAATTCCAAATCAAATTGTAATTATATTCTCATTTATCAATAGAACAGAGTGAAGGTTTATCATTTCATCCTCTATCTTGGTATGTCTTACAATGATGATTCCAAGATGGGAGTAAGGCTTAACAAGATTGAGCCCATGTCTGTAGAAAATATAAAAAATAAGCTAGAGCTATGGTATATTTTTCATACTGTAGGCATTACTACATTCATTGACTACATTTATGGTGTAGATAAGCATCTCTCCAGACAATTTGTTAAAATTTGGAATAACAAAGTGGTATATATAAACAATGTTTTGATCGAGATCAATGAGAGACTCATTTCATAGATCACTAGTCTCAAAATTAAAGAGACAAAATTCACTAAGATTTTCAATTATTTCGAGTAAAATAAGGCTAATATTATTGTGGGGGAGGAATGTCTCGTTGAATTTCAAGGGGGTTTCAAGAGAGAGATATTTCTAGTTCCTTACAATGAACTGGTAGAGAAAGTAATGAGGTATATCACCCTCGATGGATGGTTCAAGGTAGTGCATTACTCTCACTTTCCTTTTTCAAATTACCTTCACCATAATATTCCTATTAGTCTTTCATTTTATATCCTTCATTCACTAGAAAATTCTATTATGGAGGTCAAAAATGGTAAAGAGATCAAATCCTTTGCACCAAGAAGTTATTTTCCTTATCTTTTAGTTTTTTTATGCCCTAAATCCTATTTCATCGCATCCCAATGGTATCAATATCCATGATAAGCCTAATCTCAATCATAATTCAAATAGGACCTTGAGAATTAATCTCAAGAATAAAAAGGATGATGTTGTGAAGTAGCCTTTTAGGAGCTCTCTTGGAAACAAGGCATGCAAAGACTCTAAGAACAAGAAGGAGAATAATGAGAACAACATCAATAACAAGGAGAAGGATAATTTAGAGGATTTAGATGCCAATCTTAATCCTCAGATGGATAAACGAAAGTAGAATAATAGGGATGAATCTATGGAACATAATGCAGGGGATATCATCAAGGGATTGAAACCCTCTAACAACAAACCTTATTAAGATTTAGACTCTCTCATGAATTCTTTTAAAGACTAAGATAAATTGGATAAAATTGGTGATGAGGTGAACTTGCACAAATCTTTCCTTCAATGGTTTATGAAGGATCATTATCATATCAAATGGGAAGTTAACAAAATCAACATGAATGATTGGCTTTACTATACCAAGGAAAATCAAATGGATATGACCTCCCAAATTGAGAATCTGACTAAAAGAGTTAATAGGCTTGAAAAGGATAACTAGGAACTTAAAAACAATGTCAAACTTCTTAATAACTAAAAAAGATTAACCATCAAAAAGGTAATGCAAAGTATGGAGGGCATTTTGATGTTATTCAATTCCAAATACATCAACAATGATGAGAACAGACCCAACAAAAAGCTCAAAGGCATTGAAATTAAGGATGATGATCAAAACTCAGGCGACTCCTAGGAAATGAAGTTCAAGAACATCACTAAAGGATGGACCAAGGATTATGAGGATTAGAAGAACTCTCATTAACTTTCTCTATTATCCCTTCTCTTTTATTTTTTTATTGTTTTTGTGATGCTTTTCAACTGTGTATGGGCTATTTTTTGTTCCTTTATGTTTTGTGTTCCTTCAATTTCAAGCTTACATTTCTATAAATTTTTTGACCTTACCTGAATTTATTTTGTATGGCTAGGGCCCCTTTAAAACCCATTTTTACCTTTAATAAAAACAAATTTAATTCAACATAATATATTTTGAAATTTTTATTTAAATTAAAGTTAAAATTTAAATAAATTTTTATCAATGTTGGAAAAAGTCAATGACTTATTGTTTTGTTTCCTATTCATTTTGAATCTATTTAGTCTTTATTAAGATACATGTAACATTTATATATACGTATCATGTTTTTTTAAACTCTTATCTTAAGCTATAATTTATAAAATAACTCTTATATAAAGATCTTTTGTAACCCTTCTATCCACATAGAATCTTTTATATTCTAAACTTTTATTTAAGGATTCTTTGTTATTTGATAAATAAATAATGGGGGAGCTATATTCTTTTTATTACACCCAATTAAGGTTTAAAATTGATGGTCAATTTTTTTTCCATTATTTTTTTGTGATAAATTTTATTTATTCAATATTAGTGTTAAAATACTAGCATATATATCTTAAATACATTTATCTAAAATGCACTAAGAGATATCAATCTCAAGGTGCCTATATTGTTATGTAGGTTAGATAGGCACCTCAAAATTTATATCTCTTATCATATTTTAGATAAATGTATTTAAGATATCTATGCTAGTAGCACCTGTAGGTGTGGCATGCACATTTAACAATAAATACCTATTAATGCATCATTTCATGTTCATCCAAATAAGATATATGTATCACATTAAATGATAATTAAATAAAATAATTTCTTATATATCAAAATGTGAAAATAAGTATAATATATGTGATATTAAATATGTAACATTATTGTAGTACTAAGGACTCAAGTCTCTCTTCCTCATCTTTCTGTTTGGAAAGTTGTTTTCCTATTTTCAAATTCTTATATCTATTGTATGAAAATGGAGACCAAATTCTAAGTCCTTCTAGATATTTTGCATGGGAGATAATCATAAATTTTAACCCTTGTATTTTTGTATGCCCTATATCAATTATTGTTTTAGAAAGAGTCAATCCTTGTTATTTATGTATGGATAATCCCCAGGCTAGTATTAAGGGTAGTTGTGTTTGTCCCTTTTTTATTGGTGTAATTAGAATTGTATGCAGAGTTGCATCTACAAATGGCATTCCAGATTAACTGTTAAATTCCACTATAACATATGTAGGTGGATTTGGTGGGGAAATTCTAGGTTTGTATACTATACTTCAAATATATCCTAGAGATCCATTTACAAGTCTTGATTCTATCCATAGGTTTGAGGTTAACATCACCCTTACATCCTTAGAAATTAATAACTCCACATCCAATTCATCGTTCTAACCTCCTGATGGATTGGTACTACCTATTCTAGTTGCAATGCTCTATACAATTGGTCTTTTTAATGATTTTAATTTCATTGTGTTGTGGTTTTTCACATTATCATTTGTTGCAAATAAATGAATAACATTATAAAAATATTCACCGATGATTGAATGAATACACTATTTATTCTTGACATCAATAGTTTCCAATCATCAATAGTCAGATGTGCATCTCTAAGATTTGTGAGCAGTTGTCAAAACCTTTTTTGGTCATCACTTTCTCCTTCTTGTCTAAATACCTTATCCAAAGTAAAAACTATTTTGAATTCTTATCATAATATTTTTGTGTCTATTATTATTGTATGGTGTTTTATCACTCATAGGAGGTATCTGGCCCAAATCTCCTACTAAAATGATTAATCTACCTCCAAAACTCATGTTTAAATTTTTTGGAAATGTTTGATGAAGTTGTGCATATATGTTTTGTGACATTTTACCCAATGAAACTCATTTCGTGTATCAATATGTATTTTATATGCCACATTTCTTTTTGAAAACTTGTGAGTCTTATTCCTTCTAATTTAGTAAAGTCTATGTTTGGGATTTATAATGTTGAGTGGATTATCAAAGCACCATTATTAAATGTTTAAACTCCAGTTGGTACAAATAATAAAATTGGATAACACTGCATAATTGATGATTCATTTTGAAAATCTTTATGAATGGCACCAATTAGATGTGATTTTCTTATTCCTGTTGTTCCTTGAATTATCATGCATAGTGGTGCAACATTATGAGTCTGAAGAAAATGTCTCATGATTATATCAAGTGTATTTTTTAATTTGGCACCTAAGGTTCCATATGAAATATTACTTGTTATATCATCCAATATGAACAAACCATTATCTTTCATTTTGCTTATGAATTTTATAGCTGAATTTGTGTATTCTTTTCCTTTATATTCATTATTCCATGGTGCTTGTCTATCAAAATATCTTCTACCCAACATATTTAATCTTGATACTTCCATAATTTTCCCATGATGTAGCCTTGATATGATTTCCCACTCATTTTCCATTGTATTTTGATGAATGGCTTGAACATCATCACATTCAGCATCAATTTGATTTTCATGGTCATATCACATAGTCTTCTACTCCACATGACAAGAATTGTAATTAAATGACTCCCAATTTGATGTTATTATATCATTATCAAGTCAAATATCTCTTTCTATATTATGAAATGGATTGTAAATCAATAACTTTGACCAACAAAAATCAACCTATTTTTTTGAAGCCCACACTGGGATTGTAGTAAACCTTGGGAATACTCTCACAATAGTTTCCACATTCCTAGCCTCTCATTTATTATCTCACCTTCACTTGGGATTATATTACCATGATCTAGTTGTCTCTATAAATGAAAAACTTTCCATTTCATAAGGTTTAGTCTTGTATCCATCAATGAAATATTTTAAGGGTTTATCATTTTTTGGTTCTATAGTATGTGTCACCAGTTTGAAAACTTCATGTGAAACATTCAAACTAACAAACACTCTACTGATCTCTACCAATGGAGGCTCCAACAACATATGGCATGTCTCTTGTGCCCAAATGTCTCTTTTGACAAGGGTTTCTATTAGGAGTCTTCGATATGCTCTAGTTGCTAATTTGTCAAGGTTTTTAATATTTAAAATTTGAATTAACATTTGATGATAAGTTTCAAAAATCTTCTCAATTTTTCCCACATATTTGGAAATGTAATTGATTGCCGCATATTTTAAAGCATAAGTTTCCAATCTACATTTGCTCTCCACAATTGTAGTGTGTTTTGGCTATGTGTATTTACATGATCATCATTTATAGCAAGCTCATATTTTTTATCACCTAATTTTGGGTCTTGAAATAATTTTGATCCATTAATATTCAATGGTCACAATGCATTATACCTATAAAAAAAAATTAAAAAAATTTGTAGGCACATTATGTTATATTTATATATAGAAAAAAATGAACGTATGAATATCTTACCTACAAACTATCTTTCCTCTTTTTTTACATAGGTAGGCACCCTCTCTACACATTATATGATGCTATATATGATTGAACAAATCTTCATTGTCTTGGTCAAGATCCACTTGTGCTAGTTGATGTGTATTTCAAATACATGGATGTTATGTAAAAAATTTGTAATACCTATATTGCATCATATATAAAATTTTATCTATTATTATAAGACAAATTAATTATTATGTAAAAAATATATATGGAAAATATTGATAACATACCTATATGTTTCATTCATGTGGATCTCCATGTGGATTCCAGGCATGGACAATAGAATCAAAGTATTTTTGAGCATTTTTTAGATCATGATTATTTGTCCAATCAAAGTTTTCCATGTTTGGTGCTCCCTCCAACCATATGCACCCATGTACATGTGGTGAAACTCTATGTTGCCATTCATATCTAGATAAATGATCTTTCATTTCATTCATTTTTTTAGGATATCCTTTCAAAAAACTATATGTCGCAAGTGCATGGAATATGCCACTATATGAGGATAGTCAACAATATTCTATTGATACCATTTTTTTAATTCTTGGGGATTAGTTGGTGGTGTTTCTAGCATTAGCGCATGCAAATTAGGCCAATACATATCAAATTTACTCAACATGAATAATATTGTTTGTGTTCCAATTTGATGCAACATGTCACTTAATTATACATGTTTTTTTACCCAATAAGACCTTGTAGCCCTCAATGTGGTACCAAAATGCATCAAATGATCAACTAGATGAGAGTGTGGCACATTGTTCATATGCTCACACAATTCATTGATGGTGATTGAAATGTCTTAAAAAATATTTTTCACAAACACTACAGATGAATTTTGTGCATGATGTCTCATAACTATATTCATCATGTAATATTTGAATCATGAGTGTCATCTAAAATAATGATCCATATATCGAATCAAATGTTTAACAAATTCATGTAGATGTACTCATTTTATTCTTGGTTATAACCAATCACATCTTCCATCTATAAATAATGTGGGGAATACCATATCAATTAACCCTTCTGTGACATACTCATTTATAGGGGATTTACCGATTCTTGGCTAATCCATCAGATCTCTAGGTTTTGCATTAGGATTATTCACCCATGCATGGATCAAGTACATCTCTCTTGTAGAATTTTTGATTTTATAGGACATTAAATTAATGTGATTGATGATATTTCCTTCATCTATTTCCATCATCATACCCTAAAATACATATTCATTCACATCTGAATCAAACTTTATATGTAGAGAGTTCGATTGGTCAAAGATATTTTTCTCAGAATTAGGTAGAAGTTTGGTAAGTGAATTTTCATCAATATAAACATCTCTATAGAACTTTTCATGTTATATTTTATATTTTATTTCCATATATACTCTCCCTCTATTATATATAAAATTTTAATTCATTTTGTGTTGATCTCTTCTTTGAACAACAATGATCGACAAATCTTTTATTTGATGTGGTAAAACCTTAACAATTTATTTCACTTCCTATGGAAAATTGATTGTATGTCCTTTATATTTATATTGAAATTCAATTTCATGTGTGAATTTAAAGATTGGATTGAATCATGCTATCAACATCTCTTCTACTTGGGTTAAGCATGTAACTTATGGTGGTTGTGGACCAGGATCCATATTGTTTGATGTTAAAAATCGTTAATCAATTTTCTATTACCAAAATCTATGCCAAATTGGACCTTTAGGTTCTCAAGAAACATTTATGTTGAGGTAATTTTATTAACAAATATAACACATACTTGGCGAAGCCAATTTTTCTAGACAATGGCAAAAAATCATTTGTAACATCTTTAAATCTATCTCTATATTTCCACTATTATCATGTGTATTTTGTATATCATTTTCAACACCATCATCCATTTAATTTATTTCTCTATTATCTAGAATTTCTAACACATGTTATATGGTCATTTAATTCACTTATTTAAAGTTACCATTAACATTAGCATTACTTTGAATATGTCTTCAACAGCTTCACGATTATGTTCTTGTAGTTGGTTTCTTTCTTCCTCTATGAACTGATTCAAATGCATTTATATTTTCATTCTTATTATTAATTTATGTTGACCATATTAAGATGTTCATACACAATATTCCATCATTTCTTGGGCATATTCTCTCATTTCAGTTCTTAAACTGGCATTTCTGCCCTACATTTTGCACATCTTTCTCTTTCATTATCATTACGTTGTCATCTTTATTCTTCTATTCTTTGTTCATGTTGTATTTGATATTGTAGAGCATATTCTATTCACCACTCTTTGGTTTCAAAATTTAATCATGGGTGTACCATATCTATTAAATATAAACATAAAATATTCAATCTATTTTTTCAAAAAATTAAAACTATAATTAACCTTTTTTTATAAATACAAAAAATCATAATAATATACTATTAATAAAAAGTAACAAAATACCTCTCATAGTATATATATATATATATATATATATATATATATATATATATATATATATATATAATATTAACATATAAAATAATATATGATATAAATAAAATTATCTATAATACTATTAATACCTATATAATATATCATATACCGATAATTATACATATTCAATATATCAATATAAAAATTATACATGGATCAGTCTCGAATATATGCCCATGTATCTACGTTATTAACTGAAGGTATCATATTATATTATATAGGGATATTTTTAAATATATAGATTACTAATATAACCTAATATCAATACATATATCGCTTATTAGATAGTATTTTATATATAACACTTAAATACCTAAATTCAAGTATAATATGTTATACCCATCATAGATAACTATTTGTAATATATGTATATGTATATATATATATGTATATATATATATATATATATATATATATATATATATATATATTAGCCTATATAAAATATCATTATATGGTTAATATCAATATACAAATATTATATCTAATATTTAATACTACATTGATGTATAATTTCATAGATATAATTGCTTAACCTAGGTATACTTTAGATTGATATATTAATAGGCATCAATTATTGGTCTCACAAAATTCTAAGTCCTAGAGATATCGATTATGAGAATTAAATCATATATATATATATATATATATATATATATATATATATATATATATATATATATATATATATATATATATAACTACTAACCTATATAAAATTAACCTGAAGGATATTAACGTAATATTATTCTAACAACAATATTTACATTATTATATTAATAATGTGAACACACAACACACTCTACCTCAACATTCACCCCCTTGTGAACATTATT